>OX382347.1:2548586-3148586 GCA_947507615.1 Hemithea aestivaria | reverse complement strand
ATCGCTTCGAAATTTCAAGCTTTCGAACTTCGAACGCAACCTGTCATTCGCCGAGTTTGTCGAGAGGGCAATGCAAGTGTTTTGCGTTTCGCTGATATTTTATCGTGCGAAATAAATATCATGATCCGTCGTAAATAACTAGTAAACGCTGTGATAAAAACGCAGTGAATTGTAATTTTTGTTATCGGTGGTTTGAGAGGCGCGAGTGTGTTAAGAGTTTAGTTGGACGTAAAATGTCGAGTATGTGAATAGTTTTTTTTGTGTTATTTTGCGATTGTTAGGCGCCAGTATGTCTGACGAGTTGGAAGCCAGGATGTGGGACGATGGGGCTCCAAGGTACGAGTCCCGGAGCCGCGGCGTGTTCTTTGAATCTGCGTTTGCTTCGTCGGAACAATTGGACAGAGCGCCTTTGTTGTCTGAGGTCAGTGCAATTATTTACATGTTATAGACGTGAATTTAATAAATTAATGGCACATAGTACATCATAAATTAGTGCTAAATATTTATGTAATGTCCCAGTCTTTTATTGGGCACCTAATTTCTAATTTGAATCCAATAGGAAAATCAGTATAAAATGTGTGGTATTTTTTTTGTAAATATTATGCTAAAATTGGCAATCATATTATGTTTGTTTAATTTATTACCTCGAGACAATATTGTATGACTTGTTATGACGATAGTTTTAAGGCATAAACTGCTCAACAGCAAATAGTACCCACTGGACAAAACCGTGTCACCAAGCGGTCATTGTGACCATGTTCCGGCATAATGTTCAGTGAAGCCAGGGGTGATTTATCCTCCCTTCTAGGTTTAGTCTGCTACCATCTACTGCCACATTGTCGCTTAATATCAGGCGAGATCTCGCCATGACCATGATCATGGTCAAAGGCTGACCTTATAACAAATTAAAAAAAAGGTACCTACCTAGTTTTTGAAAGCATATTGCACAGACCTCCTGAAGGAACAAGAGCACCTATTCAAATTTTGTAAAAATGCAATATTAGATCAAAACAAGAGCATACAGAATGTTAGAAAAAATCTTAAAATTTCTTCTATAAATTTGCAAAACGTCAATTATGCTCTTATTCCACCGCAGGTGATATGTTACCTACTCAATATTATCTAGGTTATTCTGTTCCACTGCTGGCCAAAAAATTTCCCCATATACCTACCTCTTTCTCACACCACCTCATTCTTCTTGCTGGTCTGGTAACAGTTTAGGACATCTCTCACATCATTTTATGGGCCAGCCTAAAAATATGTAGGCTTACCTATTGTAGTAGGTAATATTCCACTTAAAAAATATGCAGAAGAAGTGTTCAGGCAAGTAACAAATGTAATTTTGATAAGATATTTATTTATGGCTTAAATCCTGATAAATTCTTTGCTGAGTCGTTTGAGATAACTCTGACGACTTGATAACAATGTAGACTAAAAAGTATTTAGGCTCTCTTGTATGACTGAATTTATTTGATAATAATAATTTTAGAATTAATGTTAGTTTACGAGAAAATGGACGAAGGAAAAATAAAGTGGGCCTAGCATGGATATTGCGTAGACTTGTCTTGCCGTCAAGTTAAAGTGTCATCAAAAGTACAATGTTTGGGATGAGAGTTCTACTCTTGACCATTCTGCGGGATCCCACATGGCATGCTACGGCCATTGGATGGAAAAGAGTTGTAGTTTGTAGAAATGTCATGAAAAAATGTGGCAGCATTTATTAGTATGATAAAAAGTAAAAAATATAACATTTTGTGTGTACCTATTTAATTGCATAAAATAGAGTTTCAATATATTTTTTATACTTAATGGTTTATTTGGCAAGCATGGTACAGATATTCCTTAATGATCTCCTGATGATTTTATGTGTGTCAGATATTCCTTATGTGTTATGGGCACACTTAAGGTACTGTACATTGAGTAAAACTGCTGGCAACAGCTAGTATGATCGATCACTAAAAAGTACCGAGTAAAATCAATGTGTGTACCTACAGATTCTTTAATTTAACACATTCAGTGCCACCGACTCGAGTTCACGTTAATTTTGTTCGAGTCATAGTGGCACCGAATGTGTTAATAGTCTTTCACACAAACATAATAGGGTCAAAGTGGGTAAATGTAAACAGAGGTAAATGGTAACGCTGGCCATAATTTCTTCATTTTTACTATTAAAGGATTCTGAGTGCATCAGAATACATTAATAGTATTTTATCTAAGAAATGCATTTCAATATTTAAGTGTTAGATGTAAAAAAATATTATTTTGATGTGTTTATTATATTTCGGCAAAATCCATTGAAATACAGTTTTCAAGTGGTGAACAGTATGTACTTTAGTACGAAAACTATTGAGGTAAACTATAATGTTTATTAGCTAGAGAGATGAAATTGAATTAAGCGGCATGTTTTAGATGTTGTTTTCTCTCTATATAATATCCGCAATTTTTTAAATCTGCGTTTACAATTACCTCAATATTTAGTGCCTTGGGTAAAATGTAAACACAATTTGGGGTAAATGTAAACGAGTGAGGTAATTGGAAACACAATACTTTTTGCTTTCAATATGTTTAGTGATAATGAGGGGGTAATTGTAAACATTTCATTTCAAGGCTAAAGTCATATGCAGAGGGCAAATGTATGATAGAAAGAACTTCTATGTTTCTCTCCGGAAGATATAGATGATATGTTTTATAAAAAAATGCATTTCAAGAAGCCTGCGAGTTTTATGTATTTCCTACTACGGTTTTATTAAATTCTGAGTAGGAAAAAAAATTTCAAGACAAAATAAAATCTCTAACTTGCATTAGGACGAAAAAAGGGAAAACGCTTTAGAGAAAAAAAGATAAAACTGATAAGGAGAGTGAAGAAATTATGAATAACAATGGGAATTCATGCAACCAAAATCAGTTTTAAGTTAGTGTAAGATGAAATTAAGAGTTTATGTACATATTTATGTCCAGTAGTAGTATAATTTGTTCAGTAGCAGTATTTCTTAATGTTTTCAAAAGTTATTGACTTATTGATGTACTTACAGAAACTGTTTACATTTACCTCCTTTTATATTAGTTATAATTATGTTAGGAAATATCATTATGTTTACATTTACCCCAAAATAAATATTTTACCTCCTGTTATAGATAGGGACTTTTTACCATAAAATACTCATTAGAAAGATCAAACCTTGCACTAAATAATCTTTTCTTCTGTGCTATGTAGTAACAGTTAAGAATTGCGTGTTTACAATTACCCCAAAATGGTAGTTTTTGAAATTTTGCATTGGGGTAAATGTAAACTTGTAATAAAAACCAAAATAAGTGTGCTAGAAGGTTTTGTTATATACTACTTCATATGTTACTTCACTCTGAGTCCCTAGAAAAAAGAAATAGTATAATAAGTCTTCACAATTTTTTTACACGATGATAAAAGTACTGCTACCTCCATTTTTTTTCAAAAGTGTTTACATTTACCCACTTTGACCCTATACAATTAGATTAATGAATGCTACCAACAATAATTAAGTTTAATCAAATCAATTAGTTGTATTAACTCATTAACACAACAAACACCACTAATTGGAATGCCCTAATAATCACACTCGCTGATAAGCTTTGTTAATGAAATATGTAATGAACTGCTGGAGTTTTAATCAACAAATTTAAATACAAACTAGCTGCGCCCCATGGTTTTACCCGCTGTAAGGTAGCCTATGTGTTATTCCAGGGTCTAAGCTTTCTACCTACGCATGCTGAGCTGGTGCCTTATTGCGGCAAACTATGTATATAGGTACCTAAGTAGTAGAGCTCATAATATTATAATATTTTATTATATATAATATATAAGCCCAGTAATTCACTAGCTACAGTGCCCTCCTACCGGAGCACAGTAATGTTTGCACATCACTTCTCAGGCGGTAGAATAACTGGCACTGTTGGGGTACCCACCTAGATGACCTCCTGCAAAGGAAGTCTCCCCCTGGTAAAAAACCGGTCTGGTGTGAAGAATAAATAAATAAATAAATAAATAAGCCCGCTTAGAGAAATCCTTCCTCCCATATTTCCAAACCATTGCTTTATTGCATTACAACCATTATTTTGTTATTCGATTACATTTAGTCCTACTTAGGGCACTGTACAATTAATACAAATATCAGGTTCAGTAGTTTTTAAACACCTAATCCTCGCGTATTTCAATAAAGTCAACTGCGCTCGCGCTTTTAGGCATGCTGGGCATGCTTCATGATATGTTTCATTAAATTTAATTTCACATTTTCTGTGTTAGTATTTCAGCATACCCAAGAGAAAACGTATCCCCTATCTCATACACACATACAATGTAAACTAATTTAA
This sequence comes from Hemithea aestivaria, assembly GCA_947507615.1. Taxonomy (NCBI): domain Eukaryota; kingdom Metazoa; phylum Arthropoda; class Insecta; order Lepidoptera; family Geometridae; genus Hemithea; species Hemithea aestivaria. The sequence continues at coordinate 3,144,242 of OX382347.1, read as the reverse complement.
ACCTTGAACACACAGTGTAAAGGTTGATATTACAATGAATATTATCTTATCAGAGGCACGCAACATATTTGTGGTACAATTTACAATACTAATATTTTTTGTAGGAAATAGTTTGTGTGTTTGCAACTCCTTCAGAAACGAACCGATCTGCCTTTTATTCCCAGAAAAAAATCAAACCGTTTGACCCTTTTTGACCCAGAAAAAAATGCGTTACCATTTACGCATAGTCACCCTGCGCAGGCGGCGACGGGCGGTATATGGGACTCCCTCGCCGAAGATGGATGCGGCGTGGTACCCACTAAAAAACCTGGGGGTGTTCCTGCGGGACATAATGATGGGGCAGCGGCTAACCGATTGACTCTGGAATGTTATTTAAATGAAAGAAGTGAAATTAAAAAAAATAACTTTTTTAATACAAGCTTCTATTATTATAATTACCATCTAGCACCAAAGTCCTCATCAAGACGAATCAAATCAGCCCAAACTCGATGGGGTTGCATCGTTTAATTACGGAGTTCCTATTGCCACCTTCCAGCTCCATCATCAGATCAGCTCGATGTCGTAATAATATTGCATTTTCATCCGATTTATTACATACTACATACAAAGAACAGGTGAAAGTAAATAAAAGATTGTAATAAAGGATTTTTACAGCGTACAAAACCAAAGGCGCACTAATACTAAACATTTCGTTATCAGAAGTACGCACGTATTTGGCACAAATATTGCTAGTCGTATCAGTGCTGGGGGATTGCCTCTAAAGCATAATTAATGCTAATTGAATCACCTTTTTGTATTAAAGAACCCGTTCTGATGATAATAAGCGGCGGCTATCTTGGGGTACGCGTCCATTATGTCGTAATAGAAATGTGTGTGTACACAACGCATTTTTGCTTTAGTATGGAACAGCAGTTTGTTGCATAGATACTAACTTATTATAGTTATTTGTATAGGATTTTGCTTTAAAATAGATTAAATAACTCTATCAGCTCACAGCTCAACTTGCGACACACTGTGTTATCAGTTATCATAGGTACGTGTACGTACACGTACGCACATTTTGGGTTTGCCAGCCGTGGTCTTTCAGTTTTACTATTTTAATTGTACTTACATTATTATTTTTTTTTAAAAAAAGGCTATATTATATTATTAAAGCTTATTAGGTCTATCGATTTTTACTGTTACACACTCTTTGCTTTCCTAAAGTTAAAGTACGTGTCATTCGATTGCGATCTAATGGACGTGTACCCTTAACAGCTTATGTGCTTACCTAAATGAGCTAATTTAAATATTAGGCGCCGTGCTTACGAGTGAGATTATCGCGATTGGAGTAGCAAAACCCTCTATAAAACATTTATGGGTTGTGTCTCAGGTGTTTTTTTTTCATCAAATTTACTAAGCATATTTTTATGTACTTAATTTAGGTACGTACTAAAGAAAAAGTTTTTTTAATTTCTTTATTATAATATAGGTTAGCATTTGAGTACTGAGATAACTATCGTTGTGGAAAAACAAAAGATAAAAAAAATGTCAGCGTCCATGTGAAGTGACCCTAACCCTTTGTTTGAAGTGTGACTGTGTGGCCCTTTAAAACAAAAAGAAAATTTTCCAAATCGGTTCAGACGTCTTCGAAAAAAAAAAACGGCACTTTGTAAAAACTTTCTTTTAAAAAAAATGGATGGAATACTAAGTTCCTTCAACCACAAAAGTGCAGGATTCCTGCTCGTATATTTTAGCTAGACTTTTAGGCTACCTAAATGTTTGAGGTCAAGGTACTGTATCGATTCGCTCGATACAGAGGTCGACACCTTCTTAGGTATTTTGGGACGAAAATAAACAACTGAAGTGTACGTAGTACGTACACAGCGTGTTTTTCTGAGCACAAGGTAAATTCCGATCATACCGTCCTTCGAAAATATTTTAGGAGGCATCAGGGTATGCCTTATTAACTTTGGTAAGTGGGTAGGTACCTTTGTCTGTAGTCTTAAATTTATATTATTAAGTTACTAGCAATGCCTTTTAAGAGGTATGTGAATAAAGTAAATGAGATATTATAAAAATATAATAATACGTTTTTGAGTGAGAGAAGCGCTATGTTTACACTTTGCTCTGTCTGAAATGTTGCAGGCTGTGTCGTCATGGTCATGGCGCACCTAAGACATTTTTTATCAAAACTACAAAGCAAAAAATACGCATCTAATAAGTAATTAATTTTTAATTGACAAACTTCTATTATATAAAAAAGCTTTGAAAACATTGCTATAGAGCTAAAACTTAATGCGTAGACACTAGACGTTACTTAACTAATTATTTATCATATTCATAGCTAACGATCAAAACGATTACGTCGCTGTGTTCCATTCACTAGAAGTTCATACATTATTCATGATTGCGCGAATCTACTGTCTACAATATTGTCGCGACGTGAATGCCCAGCTTTTGCTTTAACGATGTCGAACTACCCTCATTGTTGTCACAAAAACTAGGTGAAAACCATGGGTGATGTTACTGACAAATGTAATGAGGCTCACATAGTAAGCCCAACCGGCGAGCCATCGCGTCGTTTGATGGTTTAGGATTCGGTGTAGGACTCGGTTCTAGAGTGCTTTTCACGATAAATTTTCCGTGGAATTTTGCGTAATTAAATTACCTAATAGGTAGATGATTACTGTACCTACTTCATGTCCTTAATTATTTTTATTTGTTAGATAAAGTGAATATCTAGAAAAATAAATTAAATATGAAAAAGTATGAGTATGTTACAAGAGAATGGTCTTACTAAAGGTATTTCATTGTTATAAAAACTCGGAAGTTGTGCTTTGTTGTGCGAAAGATGTGCAAAATCTCCAAACGGGTTTACACAGCAGTAAACGCCGGAGGCTTAATTTCCGGACCTAAGGACCTTTGATTTTATTTTCTGTAGCAAGTGTTAATAAAATAAATGGAATCAGGAATCCCAAAAAGAACACGATCTCATACCTATTTCCTTTTTTTTTAATTTAAGGTTATCCTTTCAGCACGATATAGCCTGATGATGACAAAGCGATAATGCGGCCCAAGATGTTAGCGGTTAGCAGATTAAACCAAGAAGGTGGCAAAAATCCCTTCTTGCTGCCGAACCTATAGCTACAAAAGAAAAAAAACTATGACATCATCCATACGAATGACATCATACAATTCTCAGCAAACTTAAATGACCTTATTAAATAAACAATACTTTAAAAAAACATAACCGCGGTACAAAAAGTGCACGCATGTTTTACTTGAATGGACTTCCTCATTCCATATCCTTTCGAAACTCAAATCTACCTTCATTTCCACAAAAAATGACAGTCCGATTTTGCATTTAAAAGTTACTCGTCACTCGTTTTGTGTGGTGATGTGTTGTGGAAAAATTGTGTGGATAACGAAAAAAGAATATTTTGAATTTGTGCCAAAATGAGAGTCGATGTAAGTGTTTAGACGTAGCATTCGTAGCGTAGCCAAGTTGCGTATTACGTAATGGGAAAAATAAGTGTCTGACGGGTGCTTACCTTTTGAAGGAAATACGTTATTTTTCGTTTAGGAAATGAGGATTTTTTGGTGCGGATTTGCGTAAAATGTTCCTTTTTAACATACATTTAGCATCTTATTATTCCCGTGTTATGGAAGACGACCAGTTTTATATTGCTGGTAAGGAGGAGAGAGTTCAGGAGCATTTTGTTTGGCTAACAGCTTCTGTTAAGCACTATAATAACATCATAAAGTTTGGTATCTCTTTACACTGAATCACTTAATGACTTAATTGTTCGTACTCTGATCGTTGGTAACTTAGATTAGAATAACACAAAAATTTTTAAATATTACATTTACACATAGGCAGGGGTTAGGTACGTTTCTTCGGGTAGAACTAAGCTAGACTGAAAATTAGCAGTCAAGTTAGCAGCAGGGTAAGCCTTCACGCTGAGTCTGCCCCCATTGGCTGCTGTTCTTTTGGTATTTAAGTAGTATACCTCATTGTATTTGTTCTACATACCTATATGGAACTACAAACCTGAATGGATAAAACCCGGAAAAGAACAACTTTTAGGTCAGAATTTAAGCTCAACCGTTCTGGAGTCCCACAAGGAAGTATATTGGGACCAATGCTCTTCTTGTTGTATATAAACGACTTGCCTCTGTGCACAAATCATGAGACAATTTTATTCGCTGACGATACAACTATAGTCATAAAAGGTAATAATGTGGACAAACTTCAAGAGAGTATTAACGATACAGTTAGAGATGTAATATCTTGGATGACTGATAATAACCTAAAAGCCAACGTGACGAAAACTAAGATGATTCAGTTTCGATCTATAGGAAAAAGTACGTCATGTAATCTGAATGTCATTTATGATAATAAGCCAATTGAAGAAGTACCTTCTACAAAATTTCTAGGCATCGAAATCGATAACAGCCTGCAGTGGAAAAATCAGGTGTCGGCAATTTGTGCAAAACTCAACAGATTTGTCTTTGCCCTTAAGAGAATCGCTCATACGGTGTCCATACAAGCGGCGCTACAGGCCTATCATGGATATGTGGCGTCAGTCTTGCAATATGGGTTGATCATATGGGGCTACTCTACAGACGCAGACAGAGTATTCAGGGCACAAAAGAAGTGTGTACGTTCTTTATGTGGAGCACATTTTCTTGACTCTTGTCGTCCTCTTTTTAAAAAATTCAAGCTTCTCACATTGGCAGGACTCTACATAAAGCAGATAGCATTATTTGTCAGAAACAATCCAGAATTGTTTCGGACTCACAAACAAGCTCGAGAGAGACAGCTACGTCCCAGAACAGATAACTTACTCTGGGGGCCAATGTGTAACTTATCTCTACAAAAGAATGCTCACTACATGACGGCTAAAATTTACAATCATATTCCAGAGGCTATAAAAGAACTGAAAGGTCATTTGTTCAAAGTTAAGCTACATAACTGGCTGCTTGAAAGAGGGTTTTATTCGGTGAATGATTTTTTGAAGTATAAAGACAATATTTAATTAATAATTGATGACATTTAAATAAAGTTATATTGGATTATATTTATTATTGAAGAATATTATGTACCTAATGTCTAATTATTGACTTATTAATGATTGAATTAATATTGACATTTTGTATTATGAATTATATGTAAGAAATAATAATATGTGAAATCATTATTAATGTTGAATTTAAATAATATAGCGCTTGAGTTTCTTTATTTTTTTTGTATATTCGGTAAAATTATAATAATTAATCAAAATTAAAAAAAAAAAATTATGATGTATTAGTAAATTTTAACATTTGTACGCCCTCTGGGCAAAAACATGCTGAACTGAATGTGAAATGTATAATAAGATCTGTATCCAAACAAACCATGTTTTCACAAATAAATATTTTGAATTTTGAATTTTTTGAATTTTGAATATTATCATCATCTCAGCCATAGGATGTCCACTGAAAGAAAGAAAGAAAGAAAGAAATCCATGTTTTTATATTAATAATACCGGTTGGAAGCGACCTGCATCCAGCGTCTTCCGGCGACCTTTATAAAGTCGTCTGTCCATCTTGTGGACGTCCTACGCTGGGTTTGCTTGTCCGTGGTCTCCACTCAAGCACCTTTCGACCCCATCGGCCATCCGCTCTGTGTGCTATGTAGTTGTAGCCTGTGTGACCTATATTATGAATGCCAATAAAAATTATTCATTTCATATCATTTTATGTCAGCTAGTTCTTTTCTTTGTTGATTCTGTTTCCCCCTATTTGGTTTTGGTCAAGAATATCTGTATTTATCCCGATTGACTTGATTTGTGATAGCATATCATTAGTAAAATACTGGAAGGCTGCCAGAAATGTCATGCAGAAATATTTGTTTATTTCACAATACGCTCTGTCGAATATAGTAATGACGCCAAAATTGGAACAAGTGTTATAGAAGCATATAGGTACCTACGTACCTTTATGCTACTAATATACCTATCTACTATCTACTTATATGATACCTATATATGCTACTCAACTCGTTTCCCCTGTTTTTAGGCCTTATAATAGTCAAGCTACCCTTTCCATTCCTCATTTTTATGCAAAAAGTAAGAAAACGAGCAAGGCTCTCTCCTGATGTTTAGAAATAACGCTGCCCATATTATATTTATATTATGATAATCGTTACAATGATTATGCCACCCAGGCACACAATGATAACATAAAATTCTAAGAGTAGGTACTGTACCAACGCTTCTTACTCAAGAATCATAAGATGTTAAGCCTCTTCAGCCCAGTAATTTCACTAGCTACAGCCGAGCCCAGTGCCCTCCTACCGAAGAACAGTAATGTTTGAACATCACGGCAGTAGAACAACTGGTAGGTATTGTAGGGGTCGATAACCTGTATTATATATATCGATAACCTGCGAAGGAAGTGTACCCCCGTCCTGTAAGAGTCTCATCCAGTTCCTCTGATATATTTGACAATATCGTCTGACCATCGAGCTGGCGGTCTGCCTCGAGATCCTCGTCAATGTTACGGATCATTATAATATTATTATTATTATCTAATATCTAGGCAATAGGTGTATATTTTCATTGGCTGGCAGGAACATTTATAAACTGGTTTATGTCTAGAATCGACAATGATCATAGACATAACCGACTTGCGCATTTAATAACAAGTCTGTAAGTAGGTGCATTCCTTTCACAATCTTTATCTATGTGTGTGGCCAAAAATGGAACTACTGTTTTGCTATTATTTTATTTTTATTGTTTGCATATGAATCTTTGTGAAAACGTCCTAATAGATGGTTAGCCCCACTGCCCCACTGTGCGCAAAAATTCGCGCGAAGTGTAAAATTCTCAAATAATGTTAAAACCACACCACATGTTGCTGAAGATTAGCAAGCTTGAGCAGTGATGCGCAAACATTACTGTGCTTCGGTAGGAGAGCACTGTAGCTAGTGGCTAGTTGGCGCAGTGCACCCAGAATTACTCTGAGAATACCCAGAAGAAGACCCAGAATACTGGGTGGCACTGTACCTACTAATATTATGGGCAGCGTAATCTCTTACCATCAGGAGATCGTCTTGCTCGTCTTCTTATTTCGTTTTATAAAAACAAAAGTGTAGCCTCTTGACGTCAGACTATTCTTGACGCAAGATAAAGAGTTGATTAGTCTTGACAGGTAGCATCGTGGGCTACCAATGTTTGTATTGCTTGAAAATATGAGACTGCAGTGTGTCAAAAAAGGAAGTTCCATCTTGACACGTCGACGCTAGCGCCACCCCCCACGTTAGTTTAAATCGTGGTCGGTGTCGTAACAGCAAACAGTAAAACGTTGTTTTACGGCGCGATAATCGTAAATCCATTCCCTTTTTTAAGAGAGAACCCTTGCCTTAATACGGTTAAGATTTTTATTTCAGTCACATCGGGTACTAACTCTTTACCCTTTCCACATAATAAAATAGTACAGAAGGTCGTTTTTATCAGATTTATAAATCTGGTAAATTTAAGCAAGGTTGTCTTAGCTTATGTTTTTCCATAGTGGTATCTACGGTTTTAGTCAGTTTTGTGTTAATGTTAATTCAATTATTTATTCCTTTTAGTGTTTAAGGACACTTTAATGGATGGACCTTAATGGAGCCAAGGTAATGCCTAACTCCCATTCTATGAGCCGTGGGCAATAAAAATATAATGTAGTTAGTAACGTAAAACAGTAAATCTAAAGATGTTTCTTAACTTTGTCGCATATCACATAACCTATTACAAATTTATGCCATTTTTTTACTATACCCTTTTTACAAGCTTTTATTTACTTTCACTTGTCTGTTGTCTGTCTGTCTGTCATCAAATCTTTCAAGTTAAATTTGACCCACTTCCCGGTGTCCGATTGAGCTGAAATTTTGCATGCATGCATAAATCGGATTACAATGCAATATTATTATGACATGGAGCTGATCTGATGATGGAGCGGGAAGGTGGCTATGGGAACTCCGTAATTAAACGACGTAACCCCATCGAGTTTGGGCTCATTTGATTTGTCTTGACGAGTACTTTATGGTCATAATAATAAAAGCTTGTTTTTAAAAAGTTTTTTTTTAATTTCACTTGTTTCTCTAAACTGTCTCTAAGAACAGCCTCGGCCTCAGCTAAAAGTAGATTGGTTAGCAGTGAGATTGCCTGCAGTTACGCATCTACACACAGATGCTTATTTTCTTTCATTACATAGATGCTCGCTTCTACTTCTATTTATTTTTACTGCGGTCATAAAATGAATCGACCCCATGTCCTATATAAACATACTAGCACTTGATTTATGATGCTGTTTACTGCCTCTGTATTTATCTAAACTTAGGGATAAATGTAACAATGGTCAAATGATACTAATACGATTATTTGTATTTGAATAGGCCCTTTCTTATCTGTGCCTTAGCATATTGTTATAAAGATTAGCTAGATAACCTCTTTATAATCATGACGCGCCCGTTGCGCGTGTAGCGTCCGTGGCCCTGTCGTAGTTCCGGGTAATAATGCGGAGACCCTGGGTTGAAATCCCTGTGCACTTTTCTCCTATGGGCGCTGTTTCGGAAGGTTCGTAAAAATGTCGACATAACTGCTTGAGCATATTGACTTACTTTTCTATATAGGTATAAAAGGAAAGTGTGACTGACTAATCTATCAACGAACACCTCAAACCGCTTAACAGAACGTAGATCTCCGTCTAGCTCGTCTTCTACTTCTTAACATAAAAAAAAAAGACCTCCGCAAAGAACATATTTCTCCAAGCGGGCAAAATAGGGATAATTGATGAAATACATATATCGTCACCTTTTGTAGCTAACTAACATCTGTAGGTACCTACTACCCACTCTAGTCAATGTTTAACATTTGGCCTTTTTGTCTACAGGAAACCTACACAGACGTGCCGGTGACATCAAACAATGAAACCGAGCACTGTCACTGGAAGACGCCGCAGCCGCCCAGCGCCATACCGCAGCTGCTCACTGCGCTCATACTGTGCGGGTTCTTCATGGTGAGACATTACTGGTTGTAGTCTATATGTAACATGCACCGATACACCAGTGCCAGAGCACTGTCACTGGAAGACGCCGCAGCCGCCCAGCGCCATACCGCAGCTGCTCACTGCGCTCATACTGTGCGGGTTCTTCATGGTGAGACATTACTGCTTGTAGTCTATATGTAACATGCACCGATACACCAGTGACACCCAGCACTGGAAGACGACGAACATTCTGAATGACCTTTAGGTACCAGCTTGTAGTGTTCCGACAGTAGCAGCGGTAAATAGGCTTCGAACGTCTTGGGTCACCACCGCTATTCCTGCTTGAATACTATTCTGGTACCGTATTATGGTAAATTGGGAGTACAATATAAATTTTCCCTGACATTGTCAACGCTGCTTCAATTTTCCAGAGATTTTCTTAAGCTACAGACATATACAAGAGAGATATATACCGCGCTTAGGTCATTTTTTGTATGAAAACAAAGTCACCAAAACATGGTGGTGTGCGGGGGATGGGTGGCTAGATTTGATTGGCTCGTTCAAGGTGACGTCACAGTTACGCCACAGATTAGGTAATAGTTAGAGGCATAACATGACTTTCTAGTGATGTGGTAAAGTCGCTATATCGTATCGATAAGAAAATATAAGTTACTGTTATTCTTAAGTTTAATGAGAAAGTTCGTTGTATTGTACTCGTATACGAGAGATATTTTAATATAACTTCAATTATTGTTTTATTATAGCTTAAATGTTTTCTCATCTCTATTACCTCCCAAAGTACCCGAATAAACATTTTATATGGTTTCACTAAAATATAAATAGGTCCATCGCTCGCATAAAATTTTTAGTCCTAATTTTAATAAATTATGCGTGCGAATACGCACCCTATAAGAATAAACAATAAATGTTAGATAGCGAATTATTTGTTTTTAAATTAGTGACAAATTTAACATTATGTATTTTAAAAGCTTCGTTACACTTCTCTTATTATAAGCTTCATAATAACCATTCATGAATTAAATACCAGTAACCCTGTATAATATTAAACCCCGATAATTTTGGTACCTTAATATACCAAAAATTCTACTTCAAAAATTTCAATAACATTTTTGTCGATAAAATTTGTGGTGTAAATTTAAATTTGTGTCTTATCACTAGTTTATACATGCGTAAGAGAGAACGAGATAATGTTATACAAATTTACCGAGAAAGAATGAGACGAAAAGAAACTTGGCCATTTTTATATTGCATTTTATGTTAAACATTTTTCAATGATTATTATCGGAATAATAACTTGCCTGTGTAATAAGATTTCGTGTTTTGCGTAACTGAATGTAGCGCTAGTCTTTCCGCGCCTTTTTATTGAACAATACGGCATTTTTATTTTATTTTTTTCATTAAGTATGTGAATGTCACGCTGTCAATGTCGGCCGTGGAATGAACACGAAAAAGAGGCGGAGCTACGAGCTTATGTTGATTCAGGCATATGACTTGGCGACTGTTACCTCATTTTAGCTTCCATCTCTAGCTTTATGATCTGTGGCTACAGAACAAGTTATAGAAAATTCTACTATTAAATACCATTTAATAGTTCTATCGTCCTCAATAATTAAATTAAATAAGTACCACCTTAATAGGTACCTCTTGAATATCTAGGTAACACTACGATTGTAATAGGCAGACGTTATCGCTTAACATCCGCCAAGGGTAGAACTCGTCTCGAGCTGCTTGAATAAAAAAGATGTTTTTCTACAAAATGACTACTATAATCCAAGTTTAGCTGAGAGATTTCAGGAGGGGACCCTTTCTGATCTTATCTTATTAATTAGATTGTGGTCACAACCGGGAATGAAAACAAAGGGGAGGTGAGTACTTTTCTTAATTGGCACAGAATGGATATTAATATCCATTATAGTACTCTCTTATATAGTACTCTTAAGAGTACTTGGAGAAAAACCGAGATGTGCATCTTTTATTTTATTTTACTGTAAACAAAAGCTGGAAGACTGAAAGGTAATACAAAAAATACCATGGAAACTTTGTGAACACACCGACGACCCACTTACATATCGTCCAAAATGTTTGGCTTTATTTAGGTGACAACAGGTTTGCAGTCTTGATGTTTTTATAAAAACTTCGACTACAGCTCGGGGGGCAGAGAGAAGGCAGATGGAAATAATTATTAAGAAAGTCCCAGATAAAAAAATACATTATTTTGGATATCTTTTCGTGACAGATAAATCCAGATAAATCTAATATCATTTCAGATATCCCTTCCTCCTGGCCATGGTCTTTGCCTACCTCTCGGCATACATGCCAAATTCAGGTGCCTACTGCCCAATAGAGGCACGAATAATTTTAAAGGTAAAAATGCGGTTGTTCATTCCAGATATGTGAACTAATAGGCGGGTACCTAGCCGGGAGCCTCTCAATAATGTCTGACGCGGCGCACATGTTGAGCGATTGCGGCGGGTTCGCACTGGCTCTGCTCGCCTTCCACTGCGCTAAGAGAAGCCCTGACGTCCACATGTCTTATGGTTATAAGAGAGCTGGTAAGAAATATAATATTATAGCTCTTTGTTTACAAGTTTAGAAAAGCAAATGATGTACCTATTAATCCAGATAATCAGGAATAATGTCTAAAAACCGCTCGACCGAACTCAAATTTTGTTGTTTTAAATGAGCTGATAACAAGACGAGCAAGACTCATTCCCACCCAGTGTTTTGTTGAGTACGCCTGTCACCCTGAGATATTGTTGAATGGCGTCATGCCAGTAATTTTGCTTGTAACATAAGGCTTCTGCAATAGATGCCTTAAACCACTACAGGTTTTTCCAAATTAGTTCAGGGGGGGTTTGCCAGCGCCAGTTGTTTGTGACTAATGGAATGACAGTTGTGGAAAAACGAACGACAACGACTGTCATCTCAATACATTTTTGTAGTGTGAGCCACTCTGCTGGTCTCCTGAGGAGAAGCTGGGTAAATGAATATTTGAATCTCTCGCAGAGGTGCTAGGCGCGATGGTCTCCGTGTTGCTGATCTGGATACTGACGGGCGTGTTCGTGTACGTAGCGGCAGTGCGGCTGCACACCGGACAATATGACATAGAGCCGGATATAATGATGATTGTGTCCGGATGTGGCGTCGCCTTCAACGTTATACTGGCGTTGGTGCTTCATGGGTGCGCTTCTGATGTTGGTAAGTCTACTTTTCTTAATTTAGCTACATTTCTTTAAAAAGAACAAGAATCTTTGCAGGCTGTCTCTAAAGATAAAGGCTGGGTCGCCATTAAGAATGGATTGTGGCGCCCGGTGGAGGCAATGATACGACTTTCTTCTTGGATATCTGTATATTGACTAAACCTATGTCTTACTCCACTACATTTGGAAATGCTTGATATTTTTAGTTAGGGGGATCAAGCGCCCTTAAAATCTTTTTCATATCTCGCAGCAAGCAGCCGCATGCTTTTTCAGAACCAGATTTTTCTATTTAATAGCAAACCCTTGCCTGTTAGCATGATTCAGAATTCCCGGGAGAATAAATATTCTTGAGCTTTTCAAAATTTTTTAGCCAAAATCGCACTGTTGAGTGAAGTTAACCTTCCCAAACAAAAATCATCCCCATAATCGCAAATTCACTGCTGCTACACCTACATTTTTGAGTCACCTTGGTTTTTCGTTAGTAGAATCGTGCCCTTCAGTTTGACCTTTTAAAAACCCTATCACAATGTATACCAGTCTGAGCTACTTACGTACATTCAGCTGATTAAATAGATGTTTGAATTGTGTTCGTTGTAAACAAGGGTGATATTGACAAAATAATAATGTAATTTTCATACCACAGAATGATGTCATATCATTGTTTTATAAAAAACTAATCAACTAAGCGTGCCTTTGCCGTGTCCTTTGCGTAGTTAAAGGTGTCATACGGGCATATAAATAATAAATACAAATAAAAAAATGTTCAACCGACATCAAGTCATTTTCATAAAAAGCGAGGGCGAAAGGTGTAACTTTAAAATTTGGTTTTGTTAACATTTTAATTAAGATGATTTATCGATATTTATGGTGCGATGGGCTAACACCCGCTAGCGACGGAGAAGATTACGGGTTCGATTCCCGCCTGGAGCAAATATTTTTTGAAGTGAAACTTCTTTATCGGCGTTGGAAAAAATTTACCGTCACATTTTTCGGTTACGCGTCACATTTTTCAGTTACGCGCCATCTTTTGTTTCTTGCCCCTACCACGGTTGGTTCAGACGAAGAGTACTTTCACTTTCTCCAATGAACATGAATTTAAAAAAAATATAAATTTAAATTTAATTTAATTAAAGAAGTTTCACTTCTTACGTGTGTAAACTAGTACACGCACAGCACACATTTTTTTTTTATATACGCGACGATGCGGCCCTATATGGTAAGACTAAACCTAGAAGGCGTTATAAATACCTCCCTTCACTGAACAACATGCCGGAACACAGTCGTAATCACCGCTTGGCGACATGGAAATAATAAACATATTTTTAAAGACTTAAGGCTCCTCTCGAGTTGCGCGACCCTCTCGCTCGGACGATAACACAATATTTGAAATATAAATTCGTAGAATAAACCTTTTGAACTTTTAATTTGGGATTTTTAGTTACATATTTTTTATATTTAAATTATGTAAAACATATTTACATCAAAACGAATGAACGATTGAATTTGTAAAATCCTGGGTAGAACTGTACTACTCGTATTTATATGCAGCGTTATTTCTAACCTCCAGGAGAGCGTTTTGGTCGTCTTCTTACTTGTTTGGTATATTTTAGCTCACCATCACACGCACGGGGGTCTATCGTGTCCCCATTCACACACACACGCGCACTCCGAAGCTCCCAAGTTCAGGCTGTTCCGACGGAAGAGAGAGCACAAACAAACAAACGGACTTGTGAACGGAGACTACAGTATGGATATGACGGCTGGAGAGAGCCATCATGTTGGGAATAGGGGGACCAGGTAATAAGTTAAATTTAACTAGAAAATGGTTATATAAAAAAACTAAAAAACCATGCAAGGAACGCAGTATATTTGAAAATGAAAATAATGCGCTTTTTACAAGCTTTATATTACTTTCACCTGTCTGTTGTCTGTCTGTCTGTTTGTCTGTCTGTCTGTCTGTAATCAAATCTTGCAAGTTTAATTTGACCCACTTCCCGGTTTCCAATTGAGCTGAAAATTTGCATGCGTATGTAAATCGGATGACAATGCAATATTTTTATGACATGGAGCTGATCTGATGATGGAGCTGGAAGGTGGCCATAGGAACTCTGTCATAAAACAACGCAACCCCATCGAGCTTGGGCTCATTTGATTCGTCTTGACGAGTACTTTATGATGCAAGATGATAACAATAATTAAAGCTTGTTTTTAAAAAGTATTTTTTAAATTTCACTTGTTTATCTTATTTTGATATTCGGTACTTAGTGGCTTACTCACATATCTCATACATAAAAAATAATAATACAAGTATTTAAAAGAAAGGATAGATTTGGTTAAATAGGCGCATTATTTCATGATTAGGGCACAGCTGTAATCCGAAACTGTGTATTGCTAAATGAAATTGACTTAACTATGTTTATCATATTGAAATTAAGACTGGAAATTGGTGCCGAACCCCGAAAGTTTTATGTCAAATCAAATTTCACATCACTGCTCCGGTAGGAGGGCACTGTAGCTAGTAAAATTACTGGGCTAAAGAGTCTTAACATCTTATGACTCTTGAGTAAGAAGCGTTGGTGCAGTGCTCTTAGAATTTCACATCATTGTGAAATCCTAAGTTGCACTGCTGTACTGATGTGCTGTACCCGCCTGATGGGTGCGGCGGCCGCTCTCAAGCGGCTGCTGCCGAACCTAGGCGGACCTCGGACCAGCTGCCGTCGCCTGTACGTGGGAGTCGTGCGGTCCATGGCTCTGTATGGAGCCCCCGTATGGGTGGATGCCCTGACGGAGCAAACCATCGCCCATCTGAGACGTCCTCAGAGGGTGATGGCCGTCGGGGTAATACGGGGTTACCGCACGGTCTCCTACGAGGCGGCGTGCCTCTTGGCAGGATCTCCCCCCTGGGACCTGGAGGCGGAGCTGTATGCGGCGCGCTACGAGTGGCGCGCCGCGCTCCGCCTCCGCGGGCTCACCGCGTCTCCCAGGGAGGTAGAGAGGTGGAAGGAGGAAGCCAAGGAGGCACTGCTCGAGAGGTGGAGTACGCGTCTGGCCCACCCTCGAGCAGGCAGCTGGACAGTGGTGGCAGTCCGTCCACTACTCCAGCAGTGGACGGACAGAGAGCACGGGTCCTTGACCTTCCGGCTCGTGCAGGTGCTTTCCGGGCACGGATGCTTCGGAAAGTACCTGCATCACGTAGCCGGCAGGGAACCGACCCCTGCTTGCCACCACTGTGGTAGCGACGTGGATACGGCGCAGCATACACTGGAGGAGTGCCCAGCGTGGGTCAGTGAGCGCCGTACCCTCGTCGCTGTTATGGGGGGCGAACTCTCGCTGGCAACCATGGTAAGAGCCATGGTTGCGAGCGAGGAGTCGTGGCAGGCCGCGGTTTCGTTCTGCGAGAGTGTCATCTCGCAGAAGGAGATCGCGGAACGCGAACGGGAGGTCACCACCGACCTCCCGATGCGTGCCCGGAGAAGGGGGCGTCGGAGGCGTATCTTCCACGCCCTTCTCCAGCCCCCATAACCTGGGTCTAGGCGGCGAGTACGGGGGTATTCGTCGCCGCAAGCACAGACCCACGAGGTGGCGCGCGCGGTGTTTCCGCGCGCCCCTTGAGAGGGTGGGGTGAAACTCCTCTTCACCCCACCGCGGAGGGGTCCTCCTGTCAGTGAGGACCAAACGCCGTCGGGGCCGCGGATGAGTGCTTCGGCGTACCCGTTGCCCCGGCATTATGGCGTCCCGCAGGAACACCCCAGGTTTTTTAGTGGGTATCCCCGCCGCTCCCATCTCTGGCGGGGGAGTCCCACATACCGCCCCGCGCCCCCCGGCGTGGGGTGATGATGCGTAACGCATTTTTCCTGGGTCAAAAAAAAAAAAAAAAAAAGTGCTCTTAGAATTTCACATAATTGTGAAATCCTAGGTAACACTGTACTGATTATGGGCAGCCGTTATCTCTTAACATCAGGAGAGCGTCTTGCTCGTCTTCTACTTCATCACATAAAAAAAAAAAAAAATGTTTTTCTTTCCAGGAATATAAACTTGCGCGCAGCACTCATCCATGTGATAGGTGATCTCATACAAAGCTGCGGCGTGTTACTGGCGTCTGTTCTCATTAAGTTCTATGTGAGTACTAGCTGCGTTCTGGCTGCATAACCTGAGGGCCTATTGTCAATCGCCCACCCACTTAGATTGATGTCCACCTTAATGTACATTACTGCGTTTGTTATTTTACTTATATTAATGAGGCGGTTTAACCAAGTAATGTACGCAATATCTCTATGGATTTTAGTGTTCTACATTTGGGTCGGCCAATAGGCCTTCTGATCCGTACAGTCGAAATGGAAGTCACGTGATCAACTTTGACGCCTAATAACTCTGAAACCTGGCATTTTACGCGGCTGGTGTGAGAATATTTATTGTCGGTATTGATGTCGGCTATGAATTTATATAGGTTTTGTTGTCAACACGTTTTGGAAAAATAATGGCGGACCAGTAGGTATATAGGCCAGATCTCTTCAACCCCCTGTGGTGCTTTAATAAAAAAAAACACATTCAACAAACTAATCCTATCTTCTATCATAAAAAAGAAAATCTATAATCCGCGTCATAATGATCTTCATTTGGTTTTATATGTGTATTCTATTTTATGTGAATATGTATATTAGTTTGTAAATGTTAATTTTAAGTATTTACGAGTATATTAAGTTACGTCTTTCAAAATTGTCCATAACATTGTCTGCACTCCTCCCATTTTCTTGTAAATTCTCTCCAGTTACAGGTCAACTGGTAGAAAATGCTATTTTAGCATTAAGTTAGTCCTAGCGTTGTGCTGAATAATAAAATAAATAAATAAAATAATATTAAATTGTTTTCCAGCCAGAAGCAAAGATGGTGGATCCAGTGTGTACATTCGTGTTCAGTGTAGTCGTGTTAGCGACCACATCCCGTGTGGTGAGGGACGCACTCGCCATGCTCATGCAAGCCGTGCCAACACACTTCCGGTAACTTTATATTATGTACATTATGTATCCACTCACACGTCCGCCCTTGACAGCTGAAAAAGCGTCGAACGTCCGCGTCCGCGATGCAAATAGAATCGCGTCGAGCGCTCACTACTGATACCTATTAAACGTCTATTTTCTAGTAAACTATTGAACCATTTTCTATGAAAAAATAGCATTATATAGTTAAAACTATAAAGAAATAAAATATCTGAAAATTTTGATTCAAATATTAACACAAAGTATATAAAAAAAAATTCGAACTTGGCAATATGTGTTAATTTTAGGTATTTTTTTGGTTTAAACACTTTTTTACGGAACATCTCTGAATATTTCTTATTTTTACCTGCATATTATTAAACTAGATTATATAAGCTTTGATTTGATACCAAAATATAATTACTTGAAAAGTACAGTGTAGCACAATAAATCAAAACAAAACACCCATTCGTGTATAAATCTTCAGCGCCTAGAACAAAATCCTGAGAATAGAAATATTAAATCAATGAATTCAAACTATTTTTGTTTATATTTTTTAATTTTAGGTATACGTAACTAATCATGTTGAACTGTTTTTATAAATTTACGTTGTATTTTAATAAAATAATTGTTGATTGAAATGAATCATGGAAAAATATTACGGAAACGCGGCAAACGCGACAAAAATTTTACATGTCGACTTTAAGACATGTAAAATTGTCCTGATTTTGTTTATTTCCTTAATATCTGTACCAATTCCGAAAGATAGTATCATGAGGATCATAATAATATATAATTTTAATAAAAAAAGGTGAATTATAAACATTTTAAACGCAGATTTCACTGGCACGCATGAAAACTTCGAAACTATAATTTAAAAAAAAAAATTAAAAATTTTGCCATGAGCTTAGCTTCAGATTTAATGACCACAGATTTAAAACGTTTATTACAAAGCCATTTACAACCATATTTACGCAAATTTTCAGTGTTTTCATGGATAAAAACATGTTTTAAAAGTAGTAAGTCTCTAAAGCCGCTATAGCGGCTGTAACGTTTAACTCAACTTTTTTTCGGACCGCTATAGCGGTCGGGACGTTTGAGTGGGTATCTTACAATACAACCTCTAGTTACGCTTTGGAGCCAACTTCATATTGAACCGGGACGCGCGGGAAAGGGGTCGCGAAAGGGATGGGCTTTTTGTAACTTTGAAATATGTACACCACATATACAACGGACGCGATCTATCGATTTATATGGGGCAAGTGTACAAATTCTTACATTATAAAAATAACTTTCGGGGGACCTATTTCACGCGCACCCCTGCTCTGTCTATAGTCGGCTTTATAGTGCCAATCTGAAATATAAAAAAACAATAATGTGGCTTATCAACTGATCTAACCTCTAATGTCTAGCAACTTTAGAATAGTATGTACTTATAAACCATATATTATTATCTATGTATTTATGTTCTCTCATTCCTCCACAACAGCCTTAACTCCCAACATCAACCATCTCATTCCTCCAATCGTCAAATCCTTTCTCTCTAAGCCTTCTTTCTCCCTCCCTCCTAAATCCTTAATCTCTCCATAATTAAATCAACTAATTCTCATTTAAATTATCTCTGCACGAGGGGGGTAAGAAGTATCCCACTAGCCTCGAGCCCCTTTCACAAAGTGCCAATCAACAGCCTCAATAAAAAAAAAAAAACCTCTAATTTCTATTATATTTATGGTGTTGGTGTTCAATTAAGAGTTTTCTATTCTATCAACGAATAACTCAAACCACTGAACATAGGTACACCGGGGGTTAGACTTCCCTTGCGGAGGTCGACTAGGTGGGTACCCAACAGTGCCAGTTATTCTACCGACTGAGTGATGTGCAAACATTACTGTGCTTCGGTAGAAGGGCACAGTAGCTAGTGAAATTAATGGGCTGAAGAGTCTTAACATCTTAAGACTCTCAAGTAACAAGTGAAATTTTAAAAATACTTTTTAAAAACAAGCTTTATTTATTTTTATTATCTTGCATCATAAAGTACTAGTCAAGACGAATCAAATGAGCCCAAACTCGATGGGGTTGCGTTGTTTTATGACAAAGTTCCTATGGCCACCTTCCAGCTCCATCATCAGATCAGCTCGATGTCATAAAAATATTGCATTGTCATCCGATTTACACATGCATGCAAATTTTCAGCTCAATTGGAAACCGGGAAGTGGGTCAAATTAAACTTGCAAGATTTGATTACAGACAGACAGATAGACAGACAGACAGACAACAGACAGGTGAAAGTAATATAAAGCTTGTAATAAAAAGCGTTGGCGCAGTGCACTGAGTAGCACTATACTAATTATGGGCAGCGTTATCAAGACGCTCTCCTGATGGTAAGAGCCGTGTTTCGGAAGGCACGCAAAACTATGGGTCCCGGCTGTTTCCTATAAGATATGTAGGAGGCAGTCGTTAGGTCATGTTGCAGGCCTTGCAGTAATCTCGGCGACCTGAAACTGCAACATATAGGTTAGCCACACAACCTATAAATTGTGATTTGACTCTGATAGTGTAAGTAGGGCAACCTGTTCTGTTGGGGTATAAACCCCAATTATTATTTATTATTATTAAGAGCCATCAGGAGAGCGTTTTGCTCGCCTTCTATGTTGTATCTTTTACCAGGGGTAGACTTCCTTTGCAGGAGGTCGTCTAGGTGGGTACCCCAACAGTGCCAGTTATTCTACCGCCTGAGCAGTATTGTGCAAACATTACTGTGCTTCGGTAGGAGGGCACTGTAGCTAGTGTAATTACTGGGCTAAAGAGTCTTAACATCTTATGACTCTTGAGTAAGAAGCGTTGGTGCAGTGCTCCTAGATTTTCACATAATTGTGAAATCCTAGGTATCACTGTACTGATTATGGGCAGCCGTTATCTCTTAACATCAGGAGAGCGTCTTGCTCGTCTTCTACTTCATCACATAAAAAAAAAAAGTATAAAAAAAAGAAGCAATAAACACACATACTCGCACACAACTCTTACAATATTAACATGTTGTATTGTTGGAACAGATACCGTGAATGTTTGTCAGCATTAGGCACGGTGTCTGGCGTCAGACACGTGCTGTTTCCTATAAGATATGTAGGAGGCAGTCGTTAGGTCATGTTGCAGGCACAGTAGTAATCTCGGCGACCTGAAACTGCAACATATAGGTTCGCCACACAACCTATAAATTGTGATTTGTCTCTGACAGTGTAAGTAGGGTTACCTGTTCTGTTGGAGTATAAACCCCAATTATTATTAAGAGCCATCAGGAGAGCGTCTTGCTTGCCTTCTATGTTGTATAAAAAAAAGTAGCAATAAACACACAACACTCGCACACGACTCTTACAATATTAACATGTTGTATTGTTGGAACAGATACCGCGAGTGTTTGTCAGCATTAGGCACGGTGTCTGGCGTCAGACACGTGCACTCCCTCCACGCGTGGGCTCTCTCTACGCATCACGTGGTGCTCACTGCACATCTCGCTATAGGTAACTATACCTTATATTTTGGCTGTGAAACAATCTCACAGTTTAAGTTACTATATAGGTAGATAAATGTTGCCCTGTTTATTATTATTGGCATATTTTGAATGAAATGAAATTTGTTTATTTCTTTTATTATATTTTAGCTGGGAAACAATCTCACAGCGTTAGTAACTAAAGACAAATGGTGCCCTGTTTATTATTATTGGCATATTTTAAATGAAATGAAATATATTTGTAAGAGTATTGTTAAGAAGATGATAAAACAATTTGATTAATATATTATTACTAGCTGTGCCCAGCGGTTTTACCCGCTGTTGTATAGCTTATTTGTTATTCGAGGGTCTAAGTTATCTGTAATCCATACTAAATTTCAGCTCAATCGGTCCACCTGTTTAGGCGTGAAAGAGTAACGAACATACATCCAGACGTCCATACATTCTTACAAACTTTCGCGTTTATAATGTTACTAAGATGATTCAAGTGGCGTCCGTAATAATGGTTTGGCACTTCTGTTAACGGCTAGTAATGCTGATGCGAAAGTGACATCACCTACTGCTAATATGCAGACGAATTGTGTTCTTGGTGAAGCTGGAAGAGCAGTGGCGCGTTGGTGACGTCTGTCACGTTTCTAGGCCAATAGATGGAACCAGGTGTTGTTCTTGCTTTCAAGTAATGTACATTACCTAATATATATTTTAATTAATATTATATTCTTTATCACAGATGAGTTAACAGACCCGGAGCAAGTACTCCAAGCGTGCCAACAGCTCGCTCGCACTGAGTTCAGTGTAACGGACGCCACGTTCCAAGTGGAGCGGTACAACGAGCGCATCAACACTTGCAACACTTGCCGCACTCAGCCCGCCATGTTGCCGCATCGGTTGACTACGCTCACGTGAATGTAAGTGTAGCTTATAGTTATATATCATAGGTTACTACTTACTTACTCCTTGTAAGTGTTACGGACGCCACATTTCAAGTGTTTGTGTTTCATTGTCATTTAAAACAAGTGAAATTTAAAAAAAACTTTTTAAAAACAAGCTTTTATTATTATTACCATAAAGTACTTGTCAAGACGAATAAAATGAGCCCAAACTCGATGGGGTTACGTCGTTTAATTACGGAGTTCCTATAGCCACCTTCCCGCTCCATCATCAGATCAGCTCCATGTCATAATAATATTGCATTGTCATCCGATTTATGCATGCATGAAAAATTTCAGCTCAATCGGAGACCGGGAAGTGGGTCAAATTTAGCTTGCAAGATTTGATTACAGACAGACAGACAGACAGACAGACAGACAGACAACAGACAAGTGAAAGTAAATAAAAGCTTGTAAAAAAACATATAGCTTTACCAAATAAGTCTTGTTATAAGCATTGTTACGACAGTGCAATATAGCAAAAACCGTTATTGAACAATCATTCTTTTGATTACAGGTACCCCTTGACGGAGTAAAAGAAATACGTCCTTCTAAAAAACAAACCTACGAGGCTTTTCAATCGGTATTATTTTATTTTGTTAATAAATGGGCAGAAAACATAAAATTCTTAAAAAATTTCAATACTCAGTAAAGTACAAAAATATAAAAGAATTCATAATAATAGAATAATTATTATTTGCCCGTATTTTCAATAATTACGTAAAAATCCCGCCAAATTTGATAAATTAAAGAAAGAATTCTTTCTTTCTTAAACGCCGCTCAGTGTTGACTTTTGACTCCAAAGTTAGATATTTTGTAAATTAAGTAGTAAATCGTTCGGCGGATTAGTTGCGCTGTTAGGAAATTGTGCACTTTTTGGTAAAAAGCACCAAACATGACACTTTTAGATTATTATTTGAGCACTCTTTCATCTGTAACTTTTCGATAAAAATTTAAAATGAACTTTGATTTTCTTCCTTTTCAAAAAGGGGTGTAGATAGGTATACAATTTTTAGTTTTGACACTAACCCTTACCCCCCTATATATTATTCAACATTCAAGGAAAATGGTTATTTTAAATTCATAACAATAGTCGAAAAGGTGCCAATTTTTTCGACTTCGAGTTTTCTGAGAAGGCAAAGACAACTTAAAATAGGGGGTTCATTTTTTAAAGATACTTTCACCTCCGTGCCTAAATTTGTTTATTTTATTCAATTTATACGTAGAGTTTGAAAAACCTCTAAGTGTACGAATTTTGGTGCTTTTATCACAAAGTGCACAATTAACTAATTTGCCGGACTAAAAAAATATTAGTAAATAAGAAATGATTTTTATAAGTATTAATGTTAGTGCCAATTTTTGTAATGTTGACGATCCATTTCATAACTATTTTTAATGTAAAATTATTTATTGGACTAGAATAAAAATATGCATTTACTTTGTTGATAAATATAAGGTATTACAAAATGATGTGGTAATACTTAAAGGTGCTTTTTAATTAAAAAAATTTGATACAAAAAACTTTTTATTCCATCTGCCAGTGTGGTATGAGAGTTATTATTATATTCTAGAATTTTCAGTATTTTTAATTTTCTATTATACTTTGCAAGTAAATAGCTAGAATCTATTTCTTAAGTTTTTGTTTCTATTTGGTTGCTTACAAGTAATATCGGTTGGATAGTTGAAAAAGTTTATCTTTAAGTATTATTTTATCATTTTGTGATACCTTGTGTGATTTAGGTATATGAATTTTCTATGTGATTGTGATGATAGTAGGTACATTTTACTGAAAAAAATGTAAAAATACTTTTTAAAAACAAGCTTTAATTATTGTTATCATCTTGCATCATAAAGTACTCGTCAAGACGAATCAAATGAGCCCAAACTCGATGGGGTTACGTCTTTTTATTACGGAGTTCCTGTGCCCACCTCCCAGCTCCATCATCAGATCAGCTCCATGTCATAATAATATTGCATTGTCATCCGATTTATGCATGCATGCAAAATTTCAGCTCAATCGGACACCGGGAAGTGGGTCAAATTTAAGTTGCAAGATTTGATTACAGACAGACAGACAACAGACAAGTGAAAGTAAATAAAAGCTTGTAATAAAAAGTAAAAATTATGAAATTATAATGTTCTTATTACTCCCTCAAAACGCGTTACTTCAAAGTTCAGATAAATCGTTCAGTAGTTTAATTTGAAAGGGTTACAAACAGACATCCGCACTCCACACATAAAGTGAGGTACGGGGGAAAGCGGTGGAAGGGTTGTTCGGGTTCTTTAAATCTTATTCATTATTATCAAACGAGTACCTTCATAATAAGGAAATATTTAATACAATAATATTAAAAGTCTGACAGTGGTTGGGAGTGGATTTTCTGTAGATTGACTTGTGGCCGATCTGTGGTTAATAAAAGTGTTCTTTACTGTTGTAGTAGTAGCCCAGTCAATGAGTGCCCAAAAAGGGTATGTGGATCGAAAAGTCGAAAGCAGAAAAACTGACTTAGTAACTTTGTTTGGACTAGTTAGGAGATAAACATACTAAAAGTCCCCACCCCTCCGAGGTGAGCCCGAGGGGGGGGAGGCCGAAGAAGGTCCCATTTTTAGGTTTTTTGCTTATATGTCAAAAACTGTACGTTGTACGATATTTTGTTGTACTACATTATGAAACCTCATAAAATTTTCTACAACTTTGGCCTTGACACTTTTTATCTATCTCCAATCGTTGTCCAGCTATGAGCTTCGAAACATGGTCTATTTTGAAGACGCTTAAATTAGTTTTCCATACAAAGTCGGTAAAAAAATCTTGCAAATAAATGAAAATAATGGGACCTTCTTCGGCCTCCCCCCCTCGGGCTCACCTCGGAGGGGTGGGGACTTTTAGTATGTCTATCTCCTAACTAGTCCAAACAAAGTTACTAAGTTAGTTTTTCTGCTTTCGACTTTTCGATCCACATTTCTTCTTTTACTGGACTATAGCTGTTATATTGTTTTTCTCAGTAAAATCGTTTGCCACATTTATAAAATAAAAATACCTAAATTTATCACAACTTTTCATCACTAAATCCGAAATGTTAGGTACTTTTTTTTCAGTGAAGTGTACTTAGAAATGTTAAAATTAAAAGAATGAAATTATGCTATTATTATATACAGGGTGTGTTTGATGGGACGACCAGTTATTTAAAGAAAGTATTAATAAATCTTCATTTCCATAAAATCTTTCTCCAGTTATTTAGTATTAGTAATGTAGCCAATTTGTACTTAAAATATAAAAAAAAAATTTACATTTGACGACTGCGCGTATTAACATAATATAATTATTTATTTATTGCGTACCAAATTATAAGAAATAATTATAAATACAAAACAAACTAGAAATATTTTTAAAAAAATATGGTAAAACTTAATGATATGGAACAGTTTTAGCTAAAATTATTATCTAAAACTTTACCACGGATTATTTTCAAAAAGTAAATTGTACGAATTTATATTTCAAAAATTGTCATAAAGTGCGCGCAAAGACGAGACCATAAAAACAAATTAACGTCAATGGTAAAAAAGAACGGGTATTTTGATTTAATGAAACACTGCAGTAGTATATTTTAAAAAGTACCTGTTTTTATAGATATCGATCTGATCATTCTAGATGCATGAAGAGTGCGATATTTTTATTTATTTTATTATTCAGCACAACGCTAGGACTAACTTAATGCTAAAGTAGCATTTTCTACCAGTTGACCTGTTCTTGGAGTAATGGAGGAGTGCAGACAATATCAAGGACAGTTATGATATCTATGATCAAAAGCGCAGTCGTCAAATGCAAGAAAATATAATAATTTAAATGTATTATTGGAACGCCCTGTGCTCAAATAGTGAAATGTGATAGATTTGTAGCAAGTAACGTAGACATTCCTGTTGCAACTAGATTCTATTCAAAGAGGCGTGAATCATATATTTTAAATTAATAAATAAATCCATTTACTTCTAGCAATAGTACACTGCCAACAATGGCAATGTACCAGAGACGCATATAAAAAAATATATACCTTAAAGACTAACATACATAATAATATAACTTAAATTTTGGTCTTATTCAGTATATATTTATATTTCTTTTGTACTTGCTTTTTGTACTTTTATCGGGGAACCTCAAAAGGACTTTAAGCCGCTTCGACCATTACTGATCTTTTGTGGCAGTCCAGTTGAGTTACAATTCACTGCTTGAATAAGAGTAACGTAAAAATATGTGAATAAAAAAAAGTGTGACTACCTATTGGTCTGCCAACGTACAGTTTTTACTGACTGACTGATCTATCCACGTACAGTTCTGACTGACTGACTGATCTAGCCCACGTACAGTTTTATCGACTGACCTATCAACTTACTGTTCTGACTGACTGACAGATCCATTGACGTACAATTCTGATTGATCTAACTGCAGTTCATATTGTTGAATGGATTTGGTTAAAATTTGTAACACAGGGTCGTAAGAAAAGATTTCTTCATGCAGGCAAAATTGCGAGCATAAGCTTGTTTTACGAATATTTTTATAGTATAGTTGGGTTGATGTTTTTATTTATTCTGTCTTAAAAAATTTTAAAAATCTAAATTGAACTGGGTTCACTGTATCTATGCTTCTGGTAAATTTCTCTATGGTTATTAAATTTTTCATATTATATTATCATTTTGATAGATTCGCGCCTCTCAAGACTACGTATTAGTAATAAGTATAATGTTAAATATTTATTAATTTGTACAATAAAAAAATGTTATTAATTTTGTTTAAAACGCTCTTCAATTTGGGCGTTAAGAATGTTATAATTTATTGTAATCGCCATGTTTAGGCTATGAATTTAATGTAGTTGCAAGAATAAAAATACAAAAATTCGAATATACTTGTCTCGCGAAGCAAGACGTCTTAGATATGTTATAAAATCCGACCTAAGAATGATCTTCACTCGTCTAATTTTTGCAGTTTTTTTTTTACTGACCCTATCTATTTTTCTAACATGCACATATTAAAACAAAAATGGCATTAGGCTTAGAAAAAAAAAGTGGCAAATCTCACGTCTTGTTGAGAATAACTCCACCACGGTTTCGGACAACTGTTGTGGTGGTTGAGAGAATCTCAAGTTTTGCCGTTTTTTTTTTGTTATTATTTAATAGATGGGGTGAAGTTCGTTATTTCTTCGTAATCATAGCCCCAGGAACTTTTTGCTACTTCGTTGTATTTTTGAAACTACGAAATATATTTTTTTATAATTATTAGCATTTTCCGGTTAACTTCAAATTCATTTCCGCGATTTATAACGTATTTTTACTCTTGCAACTACAGAATGTAATAAATTATGTAGTTTTAAGTAAATAAGTACAATTTTACTAATTCGTTAAAATTGTATAAATCGGACTTGTAAAATTGACAATTAGGGTCAAGACACACTCACGCAAAATCTGAGTCAATCAAAAAAGAATAACAATATGCATTTTGATTCGACCAACAGCAACAGAAGAATGTCGCGCGTATTCGTTAAAGTTTGTTGCAATCTCTAAAAAACATGGAAAATTGCTTAAGAGTCCTCTGAAAAAGAAATGAGGCACCCATAGTAAACCTTTTATACAAAAAAAAAACTCTATGATTTTAAAAATATAATGTGTTCAGCGAATGGGCTTGCTGTGAATGCTTCAGTTCTTTTTCTTCAGCGTGTACCGTTAGGACTTAAACAATTTTTTATTTCTTCGTGACATGATGATGGTTTTTTTTATTGATTTTGCGTAAGTGTGTAATGACGATTATGAATTAGAACCAAAATGTAACCAAAAAGAAGTATTTTTGTAATGTAATCGTGCATAATGTAATATATTGATGTTATTATTTAATATTTTGTTGTAAATGTGTTTTCCGTCCCTCTGTTTTTGTTTTAACTTGTAATCATGGTACTGAATAAAATAATTATTGATTGACATTGTGTGCTTTTCTTTAAAATGTTAATATATATTCACTAGCAACGCCCAGCGGTTTTACCCGCGGGACTGTAGCCTATATGTTATTCCAGTTTCTGAGCTATCTCTATACCAAATTTCAGATCAATCGGTCCACCCGTTTAGGCGTGAGAGAGTACCTAACAAATATACATCCATACACTTTCACGTTTATAATATTAAGTAAGTACTTAAATAAAATGATCAATTGATCAATCCCCTTCCTTTGATCAATTTCGCGTGATTTTAGGCGACGATGCGGATGTAGATGGAAGCAGACAAAACCTAAAAGGCGGGATTAATTAACGTAAAAGTTCAAAATAAAACGATTCGTAACTACTTATTAATAATTTATTAGTTTCAAGGCGATTTCAACACAAATTATATACACATATTATATTAAACATATTTATATAGATAAACAGTTTCTTATTTACTACATAATGTACTAAATTGGGTATGTTCTCATCGAGTCACACCAAATCCTGTAACACTGACTGGTTGAGAAAAATATTCGCAACGAATAACAGTGGTGACTCAATGCGAATATTTATTCTCAACTAGCAACACTGCATGTAGATTCTAGACGATTTTACATCTTTGGGTAACTCCAAAGTGGTGTTTTGAAAATAAATATATGTTTTCTAACTAAAAAGGCGTTTCGTTTCGCGTCATCGTCTAGAATCTACACACAGAGAATAAATATTCGCATTGAGTCACCACAGTTATTCGTTACGAATATTTTTCTCAACCAGTCAGTGTCACAGGATTTGGTGTGACTCGTTGAGAACATACCCTAAATTGTCTATTTAAGTTACACCTAACGTTTGTACACAATAATATCACAACTGCAAAATTAATATCCCTTTAAAGCTATGTGTATGTACTTTGTGCAATGGCATTTTAAAATTGAGATTTTCAGATCGAGTATGTTACGAAATCCACAGAGGATCCTCGTGATCCGTATGTTACGGATCGACGAGGTTAAAAAAAAAATGATAGGTATAGGTAGCACATATGTATGTAATATTCATAGAAATATATTCAACTAGCTTATGCTCGCGGCTTTGCCCGCATGGAAAATCCTTTCTTAGCGGAGGTCTTAGTCATAAAATCTATCTATGTTCCAAATTTCAACTCAATCCGTCCAGTGGTTTAGGGTGTGCGTTCATAGATCAGTCAGTCACTCTTTCCTTTTATATATTTAGATAAGTACCCACTTAAATAACTTTTTTTGCTTTGTGGATAAATATATTTTGATTTAAGCAGAAGATTCATAGGTACTATAATTAGATTTATTAGTACTTATGTTAGAGTTATAAGGAGCATTGTATTATTTATTTTAAAATGTCATTGCTTTTGTCATATTTAATTTATTGTGCTATACAGAGATTATTATACTGTTCCTTAACAGGATACCTATTACATAAAAGTGTAGTAATTCAACTATGGGTTTTTTAACTTTGTCGCGTAATCGTCAAGTATGTTACACGACAAATTTAAGAAACGTCTTTCCAACTTTAGCTCTCTTTGACTCTAAGAACATTTGAGTTTTGTCGGTTAATAGTGACAGGTAGAGTGCTTTTCACGAAAGCGCTCCTGAGGAATTTAGCGGAACTAGATTTAATTTAATCGATTGTACTGTATTTCATATCCTGAATAATTCTTATAATATGTATCCTATTAAAATCAGAAATTAAATATGAGAAATTATGAGGAGTCATAAATCTACAGATATAGTTTCTTTGAAACGTGTAGTGGCGCCCCGCAAAAAGGACTCCTTTCGTGAAAACCACTCTACACCAGTGCGCAATACCTATCAGGGGGTCTAGACAAGCGCGCGCCCGCCCGTAGCGATCATTCGCAATCGCTAAAAAAATGTACTGAGACGACAGCTCTCGTCGCTTGTCGGTCACGTGACAAGCGACGAGAGCTGTCATCTCAGTACATTTTTTTAGCGATTGCGAATGATCGCTACGGGCGGGCGCGCGCTTGTCTAGGCCCCCAGGCATTTCGATGAGTTAAATAAATGAATATTGAAGATTATGAGATCGCTATTAGCGGCAAGACCGCCAATTGTAACAATTATTTCTTTATGTTGTTTTAGTTTTTTTTGTTTCAATAAAGTTTTACCTTAAAGTTACTACACCTTTTGTTTTACAATCTATAGCTACGAGTATACCTAGTTAGGTTCTTTGCTACATGGCAAAGTAAAATAAGCGAATAATTGACACAATTGCAAGAAAACAATTTCATCATAGACACCGACAGATTTAACTTCACTTGTTTGATCGCTATTATTTATTATTTAGGTTAGCCTTTTGCAATCTCATTATAATGCGACAGTAGATGGTAGCAGACAAAAGCTGGAAGGCGGGATAAATCCTTCTCTGAGGGCCTATTGGCTATCGTCAAAAGACATGTAAAACACAAGAATTCCTAGACAAAATTGCGTACATTACTTGTTTAAACCTCCTCATTAATATGTGTAAAATAACAAACGCAGCAATGTACATTGAAGTTGTCATCAATCGTAGTGGGTGTGAATTAGCCAATAGGCCCTCTGGCTGAGCATCATGCCGGAACCGTTTAACACATTGACTGCTGAAAACACAACAGTTGTGTTTTTGTGGTCGGAACATGAGTGCTGAAAAACCCAAACGCTGTTTTGTCAAAGGATTTTTGCATACAAAATTAATTTCAGGCACCTGTACCGGGGGTAGACTTCCTTTGCAGGAGGTCGACTAGGTGGGTACCCCAACAGTGCCAGTTATTCTACCGCCTGAGCAGTGATGTGCAACCATTGCTGTGCTTCGATAGAAGGGCACAGTAGCTAGTGAAATTACTGGGATGAGGAGTCTTAACATCTTATGACTCTCAAGTAAGAAGCGTTGGCGCAGTGCACTGGGTCCTGGGTGGCACTGAGCTAATTATGGGCAGCGTTATCTCTTACCATCAGGAGAGCGTCTTCTCATTTCGTTTTATAAAAAAAAACCTGGAATAGTTCTATAAAACGCCGCCGCAGCCAATGTTAACCCGTAGATCCCCGAGTGGCTCGATCGGGCCGCACCCGCGCATGCGAATTTGAATCTTATTTTAAAAAAGCTATAAATAATAGACGTCAATTTTGGTTTAAAACGGAAGTGTTTCCTGGATCAAGGGGTTAATACGAGGGTGATTTGATAAGTCCGGTAAAAATGGATGATAGCGACATAGTATTGACAAGTTATTAACATGTCCTGACAGGTTATTGTTTTGATGGTATGCAGATGAAATTTTATCCAAATATATTGATTAGTTTTGATTTGACAGTCATTTAGAGTAGACAAGTTCCTAGTATACAGTGAAGATGGCGAAAAGTGAGTTTAGAGTCTTGATAAAGCATTACTTTTTGAGGAAGAAAACAATCACGCAAACAAAAAAAAAGGTAGCACTCCGGGAGTGCCGGCAGAAGTGAAAACTTCAATATTAACGTTGTGTTAAATTATAAGTATAAAAGTACTATCATTTATGAGGTAGAATACAATGTTTATTTATTGCGCTATCGTACACAAATATGACAATTTATATGTTGTTATTTATAATATTTTATCGTTTTTTTATATATTACATTAAATTTTATCTCTCAGAAAAATCAACTTCCATCCATAATTTCGACGACTTTTACACCATCAACAGAGCAGCACACTCAGGCACGGTAGAAAGAGTGGGAGATACTAGTTCCTCTCCCTTCCCCTCGATCTTACGCTTTTTCGATCAGCATCACGTGACCCTGACGCGAGTTTTAAAGTTTTTACCCATACAAAAAAGTGCTCAGCGCCGCTAAAGAAGTTTTCACTTCAAAAAAAAAAGGTAGCACTCCGGGAGTGCCGGCAGAAGTGAAAACTTCAATATTAACATTGTGTTTAATTATAAGTATAAAAGTACTATCATTTATGAGGTAGAATACAATGTTTATTTATTGCGCTATCGTACACAAATATGACAATTTATATGTTGTTATTTATAATATTATATCGTTATTTATATATTACATTAAATTTTATCTCTCAGAAAAATCAACTTCCATCCATAATTTCGACGACTTTTACACCATCAACAGAGCAGAGCACACTCAGGCACGGTAGAAAGAGTGAGAGATACTAGTTCCTCTCCCTTCCCCTCGATCTTACGCTTTTTCGATCAGCATCACGTGACCCTGACGCGAGTTTTAAAGTTTTTACCCATACAAAAAAGTGCTCAGCGCCGCTAAAGAAGTTTTCACTTCAAAAATCACTAGACAAGTATTACGGTGATTCTTCTCCTTCATTAAAAATGATTCATCAATGGTTCACAAGCTTTCGTTGCGGCAGGATGAGCACGGAGGACGAGCCTCGACCAGGACGTCCTGTGGAGGTGACCACACCCGAAATGGTCACCAAAGTCTACGATCTCGTGTTGGAGGATCGCAGGATCAAAATTGGTGAGATAGCCAAGACTACAGGCATCTCAACTGAACGGGTCTGGAACATCCTACACGTTTTCCTAGAGATGAAAAAGCTTTCCGCGAGGTGGGTGCCGCGTTTGCTCACTGTGGACCAAAAACGACAACGCGTGACCATGTCCAAGGCCAGTCTGGCGCTGTACCAGCGCAACCCGGAGGAGTTCTTGCTGCGTTTCATAACGGTGGATGAAACGTGGTCAATTTCTACACACCCGAGACCAAATAACAGTCCAAACAGTGGGTGGAAGCTGGCGGCAGTGCACCAAAGAAGGCGAAAATGGTTCCGTCTGCCGGGAAGGTGATGGCGACTGTTTTCTGGGACGCTCAAGGCACAATCCTTGTGGATTATCTCCAAACAGGGAAGACAATAAACGGAGCTTATTACGCGTCTCTCCTAGATCAGCTCAACACAGAAATTTCAATCAAACGGCCTCATTTAGCGAAGAAGAAAATTTTGTTTCACCATGACAACGCACCTGCACACACGTCTGCCGTTGCGACGGCCAAGCTGGTGGAGCTGCGCCACGAGGTGCTCCCCCATCCACCCTACTCCCCTGACCTGGCTCCGAGTGACTTCTACCTGTTTCCAAACATGAAGAAATGGCTCGGGGGGTGCAGATTTTTCTCAAATTCGGAGCTCATCAAGGAGACTGAGGCCTATTTCGAGGGCTTTGAAAAACCCTACTACAAGGAAGGGATCAGTAAACTACAGGATCGCCTAACTAAGTGTATTGCCCTTCAGTGAGACTATGTTGAGAAATAAATAAAAACTAAACCAAAATAATTAACCCTTGTTTTATTTTTACCGGACTTATCAAATCACCCTCGTATGTGGCTGTCGGCCGTCGGCCTCCTAGCTATAACTTTACTATGATTTCATTGTGAAACACATTCTGGTTTAGTATTGTTATGTCACTAGCTTATGCTCACGGCTTTGCCCGCGTGGGTAAATCCTTTCTTAGCGGAGGTCTACGTCATAAAACCTATCTGTATTCCAAATTTCAACCCAATCGGTTCAGCGGTTTAGGCTGTACGTTGATAGATCAGTCAGTAACTTTTTCCTTTTATATATTTAGATTAACTGAGTCACTATAGAAAATTTACAAATTATTTAGTGTTAACAACGACACGCGCAACAAAACACTTTGTGCGATTCATAATAAATAATTCAAAAGCAATTAATATACATTTCTCACTCATAAAGATAGTACCTAGGCTAATAATTGGGCTCTATTGACATATTAGGAGCGTTTGCAATGACGCCTGCCAAGTGTATCGGGCCTAGAATAAATATAATAAATAAATTACACAATTGCAGCAGAGAACATAATAATAACAAATATTAAGAGTATAATAAATTAAATTAATATACATAATTATTGATAAAACAAAAAACACTCGAAAGAATATCTATCCAATAATTCTGAACAATTTAACCTAGAATTATCTAATCATTTCAGCATTTTAGAAGTAGACGATATGGATGTAGAAGGGCAATACGACGCAATAGTTACAACAATCAGAAAAAGTAGCAATAAAGTAAAAAGTCAACCAAAATCAACAAACAAATTAACAAAACAAACTAAACAATTAATAGATAAAAGAACTGAAATGGAAATAGGCAGTAAAGAATACAGGGACATGGATAAAATAGTGAAGCGAAATATAAGAAATGACCTTAGAAAACTTAACACGAACTTAGTCAAAACTGCACTTGAGAAAAACAAATCATTGAGAGTCCTAAAACACGGAATTACAAAAGGAAAAACATTGATCAATAGCCTCAAAGATACCGAAGGAAAAATTCATTACAATAGAGAAAAAATTACTGAGATAGCAACGAATTTTTATCAAACCCTTTATTCCAGTGATTTACAACAATTACAAAGTTCCAACATAGAAAACGATACTCCGTACAATCGACCTGATACTATTCCTCCAATTAGTGAATCAGAAGTACATAAAGCACTTGTCTCCATGCACTTCGATCGCAGCCCCGGTGATGACGGCATCACTACCGAGGCACTCAAAATCGGCTCACCTATTTTAATCCCACATCTTACTAAACTTTTTAATAATATTTTAGATTCCGGAAAAGTCCCACCAACCATGTGCCACTCCAATATAATTCTGTTACATAAAAAAGGAAATAAAAATGATATAAGCAATTACCGCCCAATTAGTTTAGTCTCACATGTGTACAAATCATTCATTAAAGTTATATTAAATAGAATAGATGGCAAACTTGACATGGAACAACCACCAGAACAAGCCGGATTTCGCCACTATTTCTCCACCACTGACCATCTCCAAACGCTCAACCAAATTCTAGAAAAATACACCGAATACAACCAACCGTTATACCTTGGCTTTGTGGATTACACAAAAGCCTTCGACAGTGTACATCATATCGCTATATTTACCGCCCTTCAGAAACAGAACATTGATCAAACCTACATCGACATTCTAAAAACCATATACAACAATAGCTCTGCCAATGTTAAGCTTACCACCACAGCTCCTACATTCCGAATTCATAAAGGTGTTAAGCAAGGTGACCCGCTCTCTCCCAAACTATTCACCTCTGTACTCGAAGAGGTATTCAGAACGTTAAACGATACTTGGACGTCTAAAGGCATTGAAGTTGGCAACAAAAGGTTAACGAACCTTCGGTTTGCCGACGACATCGTCCTTTTTGCACCCTCAGCCCTCGAACTCAAAGCAATGCTTCAACAACTTAGCGCTGCAAGCCGCGAGGTGGGACTAGCGATGAATCGGTCTAAGACACAAATAATGACCAATAGCACGCGACGTAAGGTCGAGGTAGATGGGGAAGAGATACACTATGTCAATCAATACATCTACTTGGGCCAGTTAGTTTCTTTCGAAAACAGGCAAGAGAGCGAAATCGATCGTCGCATCGACAACGCCTGGAAAAGCTACTGGTCCATGAAGACGCTAATGAAGGGAGATCTTCCACTCTCCCTGAAGCGCAAACTACTCGACATGTGTATCCTCCCCATCCTAACTTACGGTGCTCAGACGTGGTCATTGACCGAATCGCAAAAGTTCCGCCTCGGGGTTTGCCAACGAGCCATGGAGCGCAGCATCCTTGGAATCAAAAGGACTGACAGGGTGCGTAACACCGTCATAAGATCTAAGACGGGAGTTACAGACGTCGGCTTTAAATCAGCCAAACTAAAATGGGATTGGGCGGGTCATGTTAGTCGTATGCACCCTGACCGCTGGGCAAGGATCTCTACAGAGTGGGCACCACAAGACAGAAGGCGTCGTCGAGGCCGACCTAGAAAAAGATGGCGAGACGATCTAGACGCGCACCAGACTGACTGGCCAGAGGTGGCGCAGGAGAGAGACGCGTGGAGGGATTTGGGGGAGGTCTTTGCCCAGCAGTGGGACAGTATAGACTAGAAAAAAAAAAAAAAAAAAAAAAAAAAAAAATTATTGATAACAGTTTACACTTTTCTTCTTTGTTTGTTCAGAAAGATAGTCGACATAATATTTAAACACAATATAATGCAATATTATCATTAAGAGTGTGTTTTATAGTAAATGCGATGTCGACGGTTTTTTCGAACACTTTGTGTGCCTTGTTGAAAGAATAAAACTTTATATATTTTTGCGTCAATTTCAACTAAACGATAAAGGTGACTTTTACTTGATCAGGTATTTTTGATCAAAACAAAAATCAATTTAAAAACATTTTTGAAAATTACAAACTAAACTTAAGAATAGAATATAAAAAATGGCCAGATTTATACTGATTTAAAAAAATTACGACCATAGGTACTTCTTTTCCGAAGGTTAGATCCCACTGTAGGGCAAAAAAGATATATAATTATTTATGTCATATTTTTATTGGTCTTTAACATAGGCACGGAAAATGGTTATACAGTATTTTGACTCTATAGAATATTTTGATAGTTTATCTTTATTTTCATTAAAAAAATAAAGTCAACTTAGCATACGTTGTAAAATTTCGACGCTCAACTCATATGTCAGGATGGCCGAGCGGTCTAAGGCGCCAGACTCAAGGTTCCCCTTGCCTGAGAAACAGGTCGAGTTGTTCTGGTCCTCTATGAGGGCGTGGGTTCGAATCCCACTTCTGACAAACTTTTTGCTACAATTTTTTTACAGTTCTGGAAGAGAAAATAAAATAGAGGATATTATATCGTAAAGTTATTAATAATTATTTTTAACATTGTTTTTGAAGATTTTATTCTTTCAAAAAGGCTGTTCATTTTTATTGTGGAAGACAATAAATATTATAAATTTCTCGGATATTAAATGAATAAATAATTAGATATACATTACATTTTATGAAAAAGTAAAAAAACAAGTATTTTCGAGAAAACATAATGTGTATATTAAATTAAGATTTAATTTGTAAATAATACTGCTCTAAATTAGCTTTCTATATAAATAAAAAAAAACTATTCTAATTTAAAATAAATTAAAAATAATTTATTACTTTAAATAGGCAAGTCATATAATTATTATTTTAATTGATATACATAATGATATCTACCTTAATTAATAATTATTACCTATATGTTTTATTATATTATTATTGCATGAAATTGCACCTATTAAATGACCACATACCTAATATTATTTATTTCAAACACACAGATTTGTTTTGCAAAAATATATGTAAAAGTGTTATATAATATATTTTTCTGAGATTCATATTTTAAAAGGTGTAGTCATACTAAGTTGGTATAACTATCAGAACTTAAAAGATATTGTTAAAAATATTTAAAAGGGTTCAAAGATTTTTGTTTGGTGCATGGCATACTGGAAAAAATTTGGAAGTGACGTCATCAACTTTGACCTTAAATAACTCTAAAACCTGACACTTTACGATGGTGGGTGTCAGAATATTTTTGGTAGATATTCATCAGCAGGATCAATATGATTTTAAGATTCTTTGTTTCGTCGCTGGCCGCGATTTTGAAGAAAAATCAAAATGGCAACAGATAAGCTACGCTCCATACAAAGATCTTCCCTTCGTCCGTTGAAACGCCTTGACCAATTTTTATGATATTTGAGTAAATTTGGTAGGTCTGAGAGTCGTAAAAATTTCATCAGATCGAGTCAGTACTTTCGTAATATTATTATTTATTGTTTATTTTTTAAATTTGAAAAATTAAATAAACCAAACTTGTAAGTATAACTACACCTTTTGGTTGTACAATGCAGTTATTTTGTCTATATTGATATGTCTACCAAACTACGAATCACAGTCATTCACACTTCTATAACTAGTGAGATTTCTGCGCGTTTTTATTTATTATTACTAAGTATTAGGTATTTTTAACCTAATATTTAGGGCAATAAAGATATTGTGATGACCTCTATAACGCCGTCGCTTAATACGACTAAGATACAACGCACATAAATTGGTCGGTGGGGGTTTATGACGTCACTGCTCACTATTTGTCCAAGAAGATAATTTTATACCGGCGTGTGTCCCATGCAATGTTCTATGCAGGCCCGGATTTAGCCAAAATGCCGCCCTGGGCAGTAAGAAAATGCCGCCCTCTCCGCCGCGGGAGGGGGGGTGTCATTGGTTAGACGTTTACTAAGAACTTTGTCGAGTTCTTGCAATATAAATTTGCTGCCCCCAGTTAAGTTAATTTGCCGCCCACTGAAAATTTGCCGCCCCCTCCAAAATTTGCCGCCCTGGGCACTCGCCCCGAATGCCCCTAGTGTAAATCCAGGGCTGGTTCTATATTTACAAAATTCGAATTTAGTATTTTTTAAGCTGCCAAACATCTAACTTCTACCAAACTGACGGATTAAAAAGACACTTTTTTGAGCTCTGTAGTACCTATAAGAATTAAAGAAAATAATGTTGGTTGCGTATTTATTTTACCCTAAATATCAGGTTATTTTTAACATTTCTATGATTTAAATAATTTAGTGAGACCATTTTAATGTCATCTATATCATTTAGGCAAGTTTTCTATTCTTACATTTTTTTTATTCTACGCGATAGGAGATTCACTGAGATACAAGTTTAAATTAAAAAAAATATAATATAAATTTAACTGAAGAGAATTATTTATATAATATAATTATTTTTATTTGAGTCTTCGTGCCTTACCGATCGTTTACAAAACGCAATATTATGGAAAATCGTCTATTTTAACCATTGACTTAATGTTTTTTTGTAGACATAATATTGTGATTTTAGGCATAAAAATGGCGGTGGGCATATATAAATATTGACAATTAATTATTTGTCCTTAGATTAAAATAAAGAGGAAGTATACAGTACGCGCTGTCGTTGCAAGCTAAAATTGGGCCTACCGAGTATAAAAGTGTCAGTTGACGACTGGCGCTGATTGTACCTGAAGTAAAATTGTGTGCATGAACCTGATTCAGTGGTCCATTTGCAAGACCTAATAATAATATGTGTTTATACTCCAACAGAACAGGTTACCGTACTTATACTGTCAGAGTCAAATCACAATTTATCTAATCAATACACATCCCCCAACTTATATAAAGCAAGATGACATTAATAAATTGAACTAAAGTGAAATCTGTGCGAGACAATTCATTTTCTACCTAGCATTGTCCTGGTACTAGGAATATTTGTTTACTAAATTATGCTGTACTCTACAAGGTAACCTCGTGGAATGTATGTACTCATTAGCCCATATTGTTCTTTACTACGCGATGATTATCTGAAAAATAAATTTAAAAATTATTATTTAAATGACAAATCCGCAAAGTGACGCCTAATTCAATTAATGAATTGACAAAAGATTAAGAGCGTGTATATCGAGTGACGCTCTCTAGCCCGCACTATTTGACACATTTAAAAAAAAAAAATCATAGAATTAACTAATTGAAAATTCCTCAAGACCAGCTCTGCATAATAATATTGCACACATTTTAAAAGTGTTTTCAGTTTGATATATTAAAAAATGGCAAGGAATGCAATATTGAAAAATATATTTTTTCATAAATTCTTATCATGCCATTTTTTAATATAATATCAAACTGAAAACACTTTTAAAATGTGTACAATAATATTACGATAGATAGATAGATAACCCTCTATTGGAACACAAAAGACAAAGTACAAAAACAACTTATAAACGAAAACAATACAAAAGCTATTATGTGTTACAATTGGCGGTCTTATCGCTAATAGCGATCTCTTCCAGACAACCGTGCAGGGAGAGGAGAAAAATTTAAATTCACATGGGTTAGGTGGTGTGTTCAAATTAATACTTTTTTAATATAATATTCATAACATACATATTATAATATTATAATACATACATAATACAATAAATATATTATATAATATAAATACAAATTATAATACATAAAATATATACTATTTAATCTGCTTAATATTAATAATAAAAAATAAATTAAATACTAACTGGATTAGGTTGAGTAAAGAAAGTACCTGCACAAGTAAAATTATGGGAAAGATGTAAAGAAGAAAACAGCTAAAATTATACAGATAGATAGTGTGCTAGTACGCGTGATTTAAAAACAGGGCAGGGCAGGGCTGGTCTTAAGGAATTAAAAAAAAAAAAGGTAGCACTCCGGGAGTGCCGGCAGAAGTGAAAACTTCAATATTAACGTTGTGTTTAATTATAAGTATAAAAATACTATCATTTATGAGGTAGAATACAATGTTTATTTATTGCGCTATCGTACACAAATATGACAATTTATATGTTGTTTTAGCGATTGTTCGTTCTCGTTCAGTGTTGTTGTCTACCAAATTTAGCGAAAATCGCTTAGGTCACGTGACTAGCGACGAGAGCTGTCATCTCAGTACATTTTTTTAGCGATTGCGAATGATCGCTACGGGCGGGCGCGCGCTTGTCTAAGCCCCCTGTGCCGCCTAAACAGAGCAGCACACTCAGGCACGGTAGAAAGAGTGGGAGATACTAGTTCCTCTCCCTTCCCCTCGATCTTACGCTTTTTCGATCAGCATCACGTGACCCTGACGCGAGTTTGAAAGTTTTTACCCATACAAAAAAAAGTGCTCAGCGCCGCTAAAGAAGTTTTCACTTCAAAAAAATTAATTAATATTTCAAAATTTGCGCTCTTAAATACAATATAATACCTCAGGAGCGATGTGCGGCGACGCCTGCGAGCCTCTCACACACCGCCTCGAGCTGCGCGTCCAACATTAAAGACGATATCTGCTCGTCCGTCAGCATTTCCACACTGGATCATAACAAATAACGTGGCGTTTATATCACAATAGAATACAAAATGTTTATAATTTACCTAATTTTGTTGATGTTATACATTAATGTGATCCTCGTGATTCTATCTTTCGAAACATGTACAGATATTAAGAAACAAAACTAATTTAGGATGATTTTACGTCTTAAAGTCGACATGTCGACTTTGCCTTGTTTGCCTCGTTTTCGAAATGTTTCTTCATGATTAATTACAAACTTTATTAAAATACAACTTTAATTTGGAAATATAGTTCATTATAAATAATAACATATACATACACCTAAGATTAAATTATATAACTAAAATAGTGAGAATTCAACGAATTAATATTTTAATTCTGAGATTTTTGTTCTAGTCGACTTCACCGTTATACAAGAATGGGTGCTTTGTTTTGGTACATTGTGCTACACTGTGCTTTCCAAGTAATTATTATATTCAGGTACCAAAATAAAGCTTAAATAATCTAGTTTCATGATGTGTATGTAACAATAGGCAACAATAAGAGGTGTTGCGTGAAAAAGTGTTAGAACACAAATTTTACCTAAAATTAACCCATATTCACAAGTTAGAATTTTTTTTATATACTTAGCGTTCAAATTTGTATTAAAAATGTCAGATATTTCAATTTCTCATAGTTTTACCTGTATAATAGTATTTTTTTTTAGAAAAAAGGTGCAGTAGTTTTCACGATAATAGACTTTTAGTCAGTAACGGTAGTTGGGGCTCGACGCGATTCGATTTTGATCGCGAGCTCGGGCGCAAGACGCAACTTTCAGCTGTCAAATCAAACGCTCGAGTGGATATGACAGCATTACACATATCAAAGCCCAATACATTATTATGGTTTCAGTTTAATGTCAAATAGGTATGCGAGTAAGTGTAAAAGTAGTATAATATGGATGTACGAGTAAGTGTAGTAGCAGTATAGTATATTATAAGTTACCTAGCGAGGCTGTCAGTGTCTGAGTGTCGTTCGTCTGACAAGGTGGAGGATTCCCGCATGTGACGCGGGGACGAGGCGCGCCGCGGTGTGCGGGGAGCTGATAATGAACCGCGACGCTCGCCGAACAGGGATAAACCTGGAGGAAAATAACGTTTATTCTTTACAAGTCGCACCTATGTATGGATCCTGTCACACTGTGACTGGTTTACAATAGTTATTTGTTATACAAAAGTGCAACTTGCTTTTAAATCGCGTGACCGAGCATGATGAGCATTTGAAGCGATTGATGACCCCCTTGTAGCACATTCTTATCTTATAACACGGAGAAAAAGACAAATAAATACATCATTTAATCAGGCAATGATACCTTGAAACATTTCCTTCATCTTCTCTCCCGTGTCGTGCAAGAGTGCGTCCAAGCTCTGCCTCCGTCCGTCCATCTCCAGTTTGATACAAGCGCTCCGATCTATGTTGGAGCGAATGATCCGCCGAGGAGAAGTGGCCGATACTTTGGATTCTACGGGACTGCTTGGGGATAGCTTCTCGGGGGTAGATCTAGGACGCAGAGAGCATTTCTCGAAGCTCACCTGAAAATATAAAATAGTATTATATTAATAAATATACTAATAAGAGTCCCAGTTTTTTTCGACAAAGTTCTGACCAGTGCATCACCTACGGGCTCTCGTAAGATCTCGTAAGATGCCTAGGAAGGTACCTATTCACTCGTGCCTTGAAGATACCCAAGTTGTACCGCTCGGGAAACACGGATGACGGCAAAGTGTTCCAAATGCGACCAGTTCTCATTAAGAACGACGAAGCGTCACGCTTGGTGCGGGCAGTTGGTAACGCCACTAAGTAAGGATGCCGCATTGCCGTCTGCCGTGATGTCCGTCGGTAGAATGCGTCACGTCGAACCACAGACAAACTACATTCATATGACACAGACAAGCGGTCATATATTAGTTAATTTACGGAGTAACGAGCACGCCACTGCGGCCGGCGATGGGCCAATACGAGTTACTATGTTATCTTACCTCCTCAGGGCTAGAGTAGTCCAAGTCTATTTCAGTCCAAGTATCAGAACAGTCATGGCACAGAGGCCGTTGTTGGTCGGCCCTTCGCAGCCATTCCCTAACGGATGCGTCTGCGCAGATCTCGTCGAGCGCGGCACCGAATCACAGATATAATGACCTCTTGGTGATTTATTAGTTAATTTACGGAGTAACGAGCATGTCACGTCAGCGGCCGGCGATGCACCAATACAACTTATAGCAGAATTAATGTAAAATATATAACATTTATAATACCTCCTCCGGGCTAGAGTAATCCAAGTCTATTTCAGTCCAAGTATCCGAACAGTCATGGCACAGCGGCCGTTGTTGGTCGGCTCTCCGCAGCCATTCCCTGACGGATGCGTCGGCGCAGATCTCGTCGAGCGCCGCGCCGCCCGCCGCTGATGACGTCTCGCTGCAAGTGTCCGTTGTTGAACGTTCTAACTCCACTGGAAAAGGTAAAGTTTTTTTTTAATGTTGCGTCTGCTGACCTTCATGAAGGAAGACTTCTCGGCCGCATTTGGCGGAATTTCCGGAACACGACTTTCCGGAAATTCCGAGGTCGACTTCCGACTTCCTGCGCGCAACACGTCGCCAGCGCTACGTGTGACCGTAGTAATAGTTTCTATTCTTTGGTGTGACCTAGATTTTTTAAGTTTATTATTTTTTATGTATGTTAGTCTTTAAGGTATTTAATGATGTGGGCCTCTGGTACACTCTACTTATTGTCAGTGTACTATTGCCTGAAATAAATGAATTATTATTATTAATATTTGGACACCGGAGCCCCGGTAGAGTATTTGAAACTTATTATTTTATTTACCAAGTAATGTATGTATGTACAATATTCTGACAAATAAATGCTTTTGATTTGATTGATTTATACAACGAAGTTAGAAAACGAGCAAGACGCTCACCTGATGGTAAGAGATAATTAATAGTGCTACCCAGTATTTTACAAAGGTAAAATTCTGCTTGCACTTTTTTAGACCATCCCAGCATCCATTTTTTCATCCCAGTAATTTCACTAGCCACAGTGCCCTCCTACCGAAGCACAGCAAACAACAGATAGAGCAAGTTACAGATAAGTAAGCAAGAATTAGTACTTTAATGATATATTAAAAATTACCATGGGAACGTAAAGAATACTTATTTATTTACTATTTGTCAAATACCTTGTTGTCATTTACGGTAGCAAACTGAAAAACTTTTTAATGTGTGCAGTGTGCATTAATATTGTGCAAAGTTTCTATGGAGTGATTTTCAAAAAGTTCATTCTGTAACTTCAAGTGGAGTAAATTTAAAATCTTCTTCTAGCTCTTAATAAAAAAATCCCTTACCATTCCTATTAGAAGACTTCCTCGAGCGATGCCTGTGTATTTCATCTGAGATCCTCTCTAAGTTCCTGAGAGCTGACGAGTATTGTTGCTTGGCTTCCGAGACCTGTTCCTCCAGGGTCTGGATCCTCGCCTTCTGTGCCTCCAGGGCCGTGTTGATGCGGGCTTTCTCTTCGAAGTATGGCCTAGAGGATACATAGTTTTATTTATAATATCATGTGACCAAAAAGTCCATGAATATGGTGATAGGCGGAAATTCGCGAAGGGGGCGTCCGAAAAAAGTTTGGATGAACTATGTTAATATAGAGAGGTGGATGAACGTATAGTGATAAGAGTAGAATGGAGAAAGACATTTATACGACCATGGGCGTAGCCAGCCATGGGCTCAGGGTGAGGTAGCAGTTTAAAAACTATAATCCTGACTATGTTATGTATGTTCGATAGGCTAATTTCGAGCGCCAAGAAAATTCGTCCTACATTACAGGTCAGAGCCAGGGTGGGGCACGTGCCCCACTCTGCCCCACCGTGGATTCATCCATGAACCCTACATAACATGGGATAAGGTTAGGACGAAGGAAAAGAAGAGAAAAGAATAACTCTTTATTCCAAAACTCTTAGGCGATTTTGTTAAATGTTGATATGTTTTTGCTGATCGTGTAGACTGTAGACCAAAACGGAGACCCGGCTTTAAAAATGTCACCCTAGCTTCATTGCCATAATGACTCCTTAGCGACGCGGATTAAATTGTTACTATACAATGTTTTATTCAATTTAAAAAGGCAAGATGCCATGCCATCGCAAAATTACTACTTTTCTAATAATCATGCGTGAAAACATATTTACATTGTCTTTCAT
The DNA here is from genome assembly GCA_947507615.1 of Hemithea aestivaria. Lineage (NCBI taxonomy): Eukaryota > Metazoa > Arthropoda > Insecta > Lepidoptera > Geometridae > Hemithea > Hemithea aestivaria. The sequence goes on along the minus strand of OX382347.1, from coordinate 3,099,715 downwards.
TAAACCGTTGGGAATATTATAACAATTATGAATTGAAAGCCTTGAAAAAATATATGCGTGTAGCCGATCGAGTATTTAAAATAATATGACGGGTACAGTCGGCGATAAAAGTTGTTAATAATTTAAAGTAGCAAATAAACATAACATTTTTTATTCGTTATAGGTAAGCCTTTGCCCACGATCTCGTGTGACGTTAAGCAACGATGCGGCCGTAGATGGCAGCAGACTATACCTAGAAGGCGGGATAAATCCCCCCTGGTTTCACTGAACGTCACGCCGGAACACGGTCACAATGGCTTTTGTAAATGGCAATATTGTTTTCCTATATACATTTTACTGAGTTTTGTTTGTGCATAGCATTTTAAATTATTTTTCTGTTCCGACAATTTTGTTTTTACTTTATGATTATGATTTTATCAACGCAAGAATATTTATTATTATTTTTATTCTCGACAAAAGTTGCTTTTTGATCAATCTTCAAAGCGTTTCAAGCGCAAAGACTGACTATCCGATGACGCTTGACTTATACAGTGTTATTTTTAACCCCCGACGCAAAAACGACGGGGTGTTATAAGTTTGACGTGTCTGTCTGTCTGTCTGTCTGTCTGTGTGTGTGTGTATGTGTCTGTCTGTGGCATCGTAGCTCCCAAACGGATGAACGGATTTTGATTTAGTTTTTTTTTGTTTGAAAGTAGAGTTAGTCGAGAGTGTTCTTAGCCATGTTTGGTGAAAATCGGTCCAAGATGGCCGCCGCTACAAAATGGCGGATTACTTTTTTCTTCCACGACTCCCTCAATATGGGTATCAAATGAAAGGGCTTAACGAGTAGAATACAGTCCATTATATAAAATTTAAAATCCAAGATGGCCGCCATCAAAAAATGGTAAATTACGTATTGCGTTGGGGGTTTTTTAAATTTTTAATTTAATTCACTTGTTAATAGCAGGACCAAACAGACAATATCATAAACAACAACATGTGATACATAACAAGTGGGTGTACTTTTGATAACTTATTACATTTTACTTTCAAACAAAAAATAATGTTACTTGCCTGCTCCTGCATGGTTGCTGGTGTTTTAAAAATAACCATGTATACCTTTTGTATTGGATTGTACATATTCTAATACATAATATGCCAAGATTCGCTTCACTAGTCAAGGTTGAATTCATTACCTTTGTTAACTCATCTCGAATTACTATTTACACACGCTGAATATAATAACTTTGACATTCAACAAAACATTACAATTTGTTTTTAATATACGAGAAGGAACCAACTAAAACCAACCCCAACAACCAACCAACCAACAACGAAACCAAGAACCACAAACCACGTTGAATCCAACTATAGGGTAAACTTGCCTTATTCGTACCACTTTAAGGGAAACCTGTTACCACATAATGTTTTATATTATGTCATTATTATTTGCAAAATAGTTTATTAGAATTATCACCAAAAATACATAAAAGTTAGCTTCTGAGATATAAACAATTTTTAAAAATACTTAAACTGATGCCGAGATCTAGACGAGGTACGAGTTAAGCGCAAGTACAAATTAAGCAAGTTTACCCTACATAGATATATCTTTTTGTCACAGTAGGTATAAATAACTGATATTATTATAGACTAGCTGCGCCCAGAGGTTTTACCCGCTGGAGTAGCCTATATATTATTCCAGGGTCTGAGCTATCTCTATACAAAATTTCAGCTCAATCGGTCCACCCGTTTACGCGTGAAAGAGTAACAAACATTTGTACATCTAGACATCAACACATTCCTACAAACTTCCTCGTTTATAAAATTAGCAGGATAAATAACACTTTATTATAACAAAAATATTTCAAAAATATCTTTAAACTAAAACAATAGAAGTAAAAACTTAGTTTATCGCTAATAGTGATCTCTTCCACACGACCATGCAGGGAGAGGAGAATATTGAATATTCACACGGGTTGGTGGTGCAGTTTTCAATAATATAATAATTGTAGACTTGGTAATTAGAAACTACAGTTAAAGGCAGGCGCCAACTACAGGCGCGCCGCACAGGGCTGCATTAAATTGTAGTGTTAGTCAGTTCACACAGAATGTATGGGTCATTTTCAAAAAAACTGTACACTGCGGAAAAATTGATGAAAATATGTAAGATCGTGGCAAAGCTTTTATTGTGGCCAATATATATTAATTAGTCATTTAATTATTAGAAATTGGTATTAAAATGAATAAATTTAATTCATTTACTGAAATATTAAGATTTTACTACACTCAGGTATCACAATATATTCCACTCCGAAACTTTTTACTAATGTTGATAAATAATATAAATAAAGCAAGTTTTGCAATAAAAAGTTGTTCAATCGGTGTAATGTACCTTAAAGTTCATAAATAATAAATAGGAAAATAAAATCAACTTAACAAACTCAAGGAATCGTATATTAAGTTTCCATTACGTTACTCTTTGGATAAAAATGAGGAATAAATTTACTTTTTTTTTATTATTGCAGCACTTAAGAGCTATATAACTCAATTATTATTGAGAGACCAAAAATATTAACCATAAAAATAAACGCACCATAAAAATCACATAGCACTTCGTTAATTATTAAAACTTAGACAAAATTATAAATGGGACAGTTACGGAACGGAGTGCATTGGTAATGGAAAAGATTTCTTAAGCCTAAGACATACTGATAGTAAAAATCATCAAGGAATGAATTTAATTATTACAATCAATAATATCTTCACCAAAACATTTTCAAATAAAAAAAAAATTCAAATCATAATTATTATTGCCTTCATTGCACGTATGTAACAAAAACCAATTTAATGTAACAAAAACCATTTTGCTAAATAAACAGATCTGAAAGCTATATTTTTCTTACATGCAAAACATAGAATATTTTGATATATTGCCGACCTAATAGAAGGGTTTTTATTTTGATGGCTGTTTCGGTTTATGTCGGTAATACAACATTTTAAAACTATGCTTAACTTCAATTGGATTTTTTGTAGGCAACGGTGTTAAAAACCATTTAAAATGACTAAATAAAACCAAAGCGTACATACATGACAGAAGACAGCTGTCAACTTTAAAATGTCAATATCTCGAAAAGTTATCATCCTAGAGTGACGCTGTCATGGAAGAAATGAAAGGTCTTGAGGAGATCTTTTTTTCAGATGACAGCTGTCAGACTTAAAATGTCAATATCTCGAAAAGTAATTGTCCTGGAGTGACGCTGTCATGGAAGAAATGAAAGGTCTTAAGGAAATCTTCAAATCAGATGACAGCTGTCAAACTTAAAATGTCAATATCTCGGAATGTTCTCGTCCTAGAGTGACGCTGTCATGGAAGAAATGAAAGGTCTTGAGGAGATCTTCTTTTCAGATGACAGCTGTCAATTTCGGAAAGCGCTGGTCTTAGGCTGATCTCGGTCCCGATGACAGCTGTCATTTGAAATGAAGATCTCCTCAAGACCTTTCATTTCTTCCATGACAGCGTCACTCTAGGACGAGAACATTCCGAGATATTGACATTTTAAGTTTGACAGCTGTCTTCTGATTTGAAGATTTCCTTAAGACCTTTCATTTCTTCCACGACAGCGTCACTCCAGGACGATTACTTTTCGAGTTATTGACATTTTAAGTTTGACAGCTGTCATCTGAAAAGAAGATCTTTACATGATATTTTATTTCTTCCATGACAGTGTCACTCTAGGACGAGTACATTCCGAGATATTGACATTTTAAGTCTGACAGCTGTCATCTGAAAAGAAGATCTCCTCAAGACCTTTCATTTCTTCCACGACAGCGTCACTCTAGGACGAGTACATTCCGAGATATTGACATTTTAAGTTTGACAGCTGTCATCTGAAATGTAGATTTCCTCAAGATCTTTAATTTCTTCCATGACAGTGTCACTCTAGGACGAGTACATTCCGAGATATTGACATTTTAAGTTTGACAGCTGTCATCTGAAATGTAGATTTCCTCAAGATCTTTAATTTCTTCCATGACAGTGTCACTCTAGGACGAGTAATTTCCGAGATATTGACATATCAAGTTCGACAGCTGTCATCTGAAATGCTTAGCCTAGGACGAGTACTTTCCGCGATATTGGTATTTCAAGTTTGATATATTATGTGTTTAAAAATATATCTTATGGACCAACTAAATAGTTGTTTAGTTGAGAAAGAATACAGTTGATCCGTTTTGATTAACAATTTTAGTTGGTCCGAACGGAATTTTTTTGTTATAAATAAAATATCCGATCAACTGGTTGGTCCGATTGGAACAAATTGATTAATCGAGTCCATTCTGACCAACTAGTTGATTGGTTCAGTTGGTCGGAATGGCAGTCTCGAATTAAATAATAAAAACCATTCAAGTACGAGTCGGTACCAAATTACCAAATTTCAAAATTCTAAGCTCAACGGAGTGTACCCTGTAGGTTTTAATTCCCTTGCAAGTAGTTGCGAGTATGAAAATGTGTGGCTAAAAATTTATTTTGTGGACATAGAAATTTGATTTTATTCCAGTTTAAGGATATTATAGACTCGAGTTATTGATATGAATTTCAATTTAATACCTCTACGCGTTCATGGGGAAACTGAAAGTAAGTATCAAATTATCAAAATGTAATTTTGTCAAAAAACTCATTTGTTATGATTTGTTGAACATTCGAGTGGTGCCATCTTTATGTCACTCACTTTTGCCAAAATGTACAGTATGCATTAAGCTTTATGATTCCATTCCGAATTTTTTTACTTCCACTTCTACGTTACCTGTGTTTTGGTTTCGGAAAAGAAGTAACGGATACCGAGATCTCAACAACATTAATTCGTTAAAAATATATTAATGTAGTATATATTAAAAATTGAATATTATACACGATTCCATGATATTTATAGAATTCATCAATACATTTTGTAGAAAATTTACTATTTTCCTTAGCTTTCTTTTTGGTTTCGGTCTCGGAAAATCAAAAATGGACCATTGGTCACTTTCACTGTTTTGCTGTTGCAATCGCCATCCAAATGAACTAATCGAATATTGCCGCTGTTTGAGTGATAGACTTAATGTTGTTCTTGATATATAAGCATTAAATTTGGTAAACTTATAAATATATATATCTAAAAAGGTGGTTTCGGAATGGAATTTTCCACATTTCATGAATTACGTCCTCGATTAAATGTATTTATTAAATATAATAATAATGAACTTAAAAATAAAGCGTTATTTTAAACTAAAGCAATAATATCTGTATTTTCCGAAAAAATAAACATAATAAACATATATTTGATAAAATCTGAGATTTTAAAGTTTTATTGCGTAACTTGTAGGGTGGGACATTGTAATTTTTAATGCTTTGCTACTAAAATATTTTAATATCTTTTTTGGTACCTGTGTTTTTTATGAAAATAATACATAAAATACTTTAAAAAATATCGATAATTATATTTTTTGTACTAATTCTACTTAGACTTTACAAATATTAATTATAATTACAGCTCAAGTAATGGGACAACCACAAAAATGAATGTACAATTTTTTTGAAAATGACCCGTACGCAGGAAGATTTTTGTTATGCGATACTTTACGCTGCGGCCCGCCGTAGTTTACGCCAGCCTTTATAGTATAGTTTAAAAGCTAAAGTTTCAATAATTAAATATCTACAGTAATAAGTAAGCATGCATAATATGTAAAAGTAAGTACCAAAAGTGTGCAAGGTGCGTCGGTGGGCGCGCGGATGCCTGCGGAAGAAAACTATGTGCAACTACAGGTAGTCAAGCAAGCTGTAGGTAATTAGGTACCCACTGTATTATGCGAGCGATCAAGCGATCACTAAATATATCGTTAATTTTCAATCACAACGATAATTGGAGTGCGTTTGTACTGTCGCAGTGCATAGGGCAAAGTGAGAACCTAGTGAAGTCTAGATACCTAGTCAATCACATTGCTTGAAAGCTTATTATATACGCAACCTGACTCTTTGATTCAGATTTAAATTCAAATAGGTCTTCCTTTGCAGGAGGTCGTCTAGGTGGGTACCCCAACAGTGCCAGTTATTCTACCGCCTGAGCAGTGATGTGCAAACATTACTGTGCTCCGGTAGGAGGGCACTGTAACTAGTGAAATTACTGGGCTAAAGAGTCTTAACAACTTATGACTCTTGAGTAAGAAGCGTTGGTGCAGTGCTCCTAGAATTTCACATAATTGTGAAATCCTAGGTATCACTGCACTGATTATGAGCAGCCGTTATCTCTTAACATCAGGAGAGCGTCTTGCTCGTCTTCTACTACATCATATAAAAAAGGTACTTTATTCACTTTCTTCGTAATGTTCTTAAAAAGGGTCTTACAGATTAAAATACATTTAAGTGGGTCATTTGTGGACCCTGTCGGGTGTTATGAAAGTTTAGAAGAGAGGGAGAATAAGTAATTTGCTTGACAGCTCGCTTTATCTAGTAGTTAGAATATGCTCACTTCGCACAAATGTTCGCGCGAACTCGATTTGGAAGTGTTTCTGACATTAGTATAGAAAACTTTTACAAAACACCGCAATTACAAATAAACAATTAATATGAAAAATTTATAATTAAACAAATTTATGACTTACATTCAATGTTTGTAACACTTTGCCGGTCTTATCGCTCATAGTGATGTTTTCCAGAGTATCGGACGGTTTTGTTGAAAAACTTGACACTGCGAACTTTTGTGTGAAGTAGTGCTAGCTTATTATATTATTATGTACAAGGTATTGCAAAAAGGTGCATGTTGCAAAACTCCAGAAGTAGCAGAAAAACTAATTTGATTATTTGCAAATAATCTACCATGTCTATCTGATGGTACAAACTACACTATTTTTCCTACTTCATCTGAGCTTTTTCTGTAAAACATTTTTAGTAAAAGAAAAATAGTTTTATTAGGATCTATTTACATATTATCTACAGTTAGTTTAAGAAAGTAAAGAATTTAAAGCTACGAGCAATGCCTTTCGTCAAAGACATATTAAAAAAGCAATCAAGATGCGTTCATATTGCTACAAATTCTACTAATATACTAAACTGTGCTGTTTGAGCTGAAATTTGCTTCTAAAATCATATTATTATGTTACTAATTTTACAAAAGGCATAATTATAAGCTACTAGTTTACCTAGATTTAGCGATGTGTCGTTTAAGTCCATTTTGTAGTTGATTGACGAGTGTAGAAGCTGCGCGATGTGCAGCCGCTTTAGTTCTCTGCGTGACCGTTGCAGAAGCTCTCTCTGATTCTGCCTACAAGGTATAATCAATTGTACGTTATGGAAAATTAAATGACCTAACGATGCACCTTGGAGTACTCCATTAAGTTAGTGTGGGGATAATATTAAAATGGGTGATGGATGGGTGATACAAATATGTAAGTTTGGTATATAAACGTGTACGGATAATTATTTATCTCATCGTGGCAAAATCACTGAACTGTTTGGACTATACAATGTCAGATGCTTAACCTTTATCAAGATATACAACTAATTCTGTTTCTCCATATATATGTTGGCAAAGAGTTGATGAGATTTATGTTATTAAATCAAGGGCTTCCACGGTTTAGCGTTAACACCTACCGACCCATCTTTAAGTCATATTTAATTTAGTAAGTTACGTACCTTTAATACGTCGTTTATTGTATGTATTTTTTATTTAGAATGTTATACTTATAACATGAAGAAGAACGTATAGAATAAAGGAGACCTAAGTCCAGCAGTGGGATGTAGAGGGCTGTGGATGATGATGATGACGATTTGAGATAGTTTTATACCAGTACAAACTTTTACATTAGGTCCTCAATAAATACCTGGTTAACTCTATGCGTGGCGTGGTTAAGCATCTCCTGCCAAGCAGGGTCGAGAGTGAGTCCCCCGTCGGAGCTGGCAGCCAACCTGGCCAGGCCCTGCTCCGCCAAGTATACCATCTCTCTGGCGGCCGCGTGTGCGCTGTTTGCCTTGTCGTATGTGACTGTCGCTGTTTGCAGATCTTGTGACGTCTAAAAGAAGACACTTTTGCAAAAACATCTACCTAAGGACAGATTTTTATCTGATACATAGTAGAGACTAGCTTTCTGTGATAAAGGTAGTATAGCCGATCTGTTAGTAATCTGATCTTTAAAGGAGTATGCATCCTAATCCAGCTGTTTTCAAACCACTTGCCCAAAGATGGCCGCGGTCTGTACGGGTTAGTAAGACACAAACTAAAGAAGCGTATGTGTATACACTGCTATGTGATACAAGGAGCAGGAGCAGCGCTGTTTAGGCACCCTCAACCTATATCTCAGTGCGCTGTTCGCCTTGTCGTATGCGAGCGTCGCTGTTTGCAGCTCTTGTGACGTCTAGGAATGTTAAATGTCTTAAGATTGGGGGCTGGATATTAAGGCTCTGCAGATCCCAAGTCCTCCAAACAAAAGTAGTTAAAGATCGCACTTTCATAAGCGCTCTTTAGACCTGAATATATAGTATAGAGGTATGTTACCGAATATATTACGCATCTACGTCATAGTTTTGTAACGTGATGGGGATATAATGTGTTTAGTTTACGGCTTTTACATGTTTCGAAAGAATGTTCTATTAATAGAAAATAATGAGTATAGAGCATGAATATAAGTCATGAGAATCACAAATTAAGGTAGCTCTAATTAGGTAAGCATAGTACTTTTCAGCACCATGCTAAATTGATGTAAGAGCTAGTTGTTATATGCTGTAAGATTGTAATGTTATAGTTCCTCACAATACGTGTACGTACCTCACAAGGCGTGCCGAGAATATTTTTATTAATAAAAATAGAAATCTATTCTTGGGTTTCCATATTCGTGGGTTTTTTCCCACTGTTTTATAAATAAATAAAAATAAAATTTGTTTTATTTCAGGCCTCAAGCCCATATTCTGTTAGTACTACTTAAAAATTATTGTTAGTAACATGCATAAAATTAAAACAAAACTACAATGTCTGCTATTTTAACAAGAGTCTGCTACAATGCTTAAATAGGGGACCATCCCATTTGCCACATATTGTGGCCAGGATGGTGTTGGTGCTCACACGTGATATGTTGAGCAGCGATGCTACCTTCTTACGCATGCAGGCATGAAATCCATCTGTGTGTGCTTCAGCAAACATGCCAGATGCACTACAGAACCATGGGAGCCCCAACAACATCCTAAACGCGTTATTATATTGAACCCGAAGGGTGTTCACAGTTTTTTGAGTATATTATGTCGCCCACAGATTACTTGTATAAAAAGATTGACAGAAAGACTTGAATAAGGTGATCTTAACCTCCTTTGAACAGTGATTAAATCTGCAAACTAACATATTAGCTCTTACTACCAACACCCTCCGTTCTCTTTCTATATCCATTTTATCAGATATATTTTCACATATAATATGACCTAAGTATTTAAATTGTGTCACTTGCTTTATGCATAACTGATTTAGAAATTTGGTTGTATGTGGCTTAGTCCCTAAAATAACAATGAGCTTTGGGCTACTTTTTCAGTTAGCATTATTTAAAAAAAATTGATGAAATCATTAATAAAACAAAAAATATAGTTGTATTAAAGAACCTTAATCATAAAGTAGGGTAAAAACTAAAAACATATAAGTTTAATATACTCACAATATTAGCCCTAAACCTAGCTTCATAATAAGGCCTAGCTTTATGCACGCTGTTGCCTAGCTTCTTGGTGAGCTGCTGTATCCTCAGATGTCCTTCAGCAAGTAGACGTCGGAACGCAAGCCTTGCTTCGTCCAACTCCACTTCTAGACGGTTGATCTCATCTGTTGCTGTGTTTAGTCGCTCTAATTCTATCTGTAAAAAATATTATTTATTACAAAAACAATGGACAAAACCATGTGGACCAGATTGGCACAGGACAGGGTTGAATGGCATAACATGAGAGAGGCCTATACCCAGCAGTGGAATGTAGAGGGCTGAAGATGATGAATGTAAAAAATAAATAATTTATATTTATTTTTTACATTAGATAATTAAATAAACCATATAAAAAAAATCTATGTAATATTTAAATAATATGAATGGGAGATTAATAAAATTTGAAATTATAATGCAGGCATAATTTGGTGGTAACTTAATAATTTTTTTTTAACTTAATATACATAAAAAATTATATAATTCCAATTAGAAATTCATTGAAGTAGGTCACAGATTTTTTTGTTATATGGTGCCAACAGAAATCCTTGTATAGTCCTAAAATAAAATCGTCTAACAAAAACAGCTGACGATCTATGAGAAAGCTCTAAACACCCATTGTTAAAATAGAAACAAAAGAGGTTTATGAATTATCTCATGCGTTTTCTACATCGTTAACGGATTATAGCCTAAATAGGCTAATTCTAAAAGCCTTTCTCTCAAGTTTTAAAAGCTAATAGCTTTGTGAAATTAGTCTTCAAATATATTGATTTATCAATACCTGTACGCGAGGGTCCAAAGCTTCCGTGCATTCTGCTGCGCTATCGTTCATTGTTTATTCAGAACAAATGCATTTTAATTCAATGAATTCTATTATGTTTCACAGCCTTTGTGGAGTTAACTAAAATAATATTTTCAAAGTTTTGAAAAATTATTTTTTTAGCGAGATTTTGCGATCACCCCTCTCCTTTGCCGTAAAAATTGTGCCATAGATTATAAACTTTGAGTGAATGAATATTCATTTTGAAGTTTTACTTTACTGTCAATGTCAGATGAAATATAATCTGTGAAGAAAACATTATCGTTAATCATTCTTTTAATCTGTGCATCATTCATCAATCATCAATACAGCGTTGCCAGTGCGTTACTTTTGTAACATTTTGCGTTACTTTTTGACCCTTTGCGTTACTTTTACGTTACTTGTCCTAAAATGTTACTTTTGCGTTACTTTTTGGGGTAATGATTTTTTTAAATGAACTAACAATGGAAGAATATAAAATAATAACTTAGTGAATCGGAACGTAATCGAACGGAAAACAAAAATTTAAAAAAAAAGTAAATAATATGTCAATGTCATGGCTCGTCCACATATGCCGGTCAATGACTCTGCAAGTCGTAATTATTCACACAAAATGGCTTCAAATGGTCCATGATTGATTAATATTCAAAATATAATTAAAGTCGTCAGCTATGGAGCCCAAAATGTATACCAGAAATTTACCAGAAAAAACCGTAAATATCCGAAGACATTCGTTTATAGACAAAAACTGTTCATCCATATACAAAACACACATTCAGCAAATCATTTTAAATTCTGGAAAAAAACGAAACACAAGTATTATTGTCAAAGTGAAGCAGTTTGACAAACAACATAAAGCAGCCACGCTGAAAGGGACGGAAAAAAATAGCTTCTCCTTTTTCTTCACACAGAATTTTCCCTATTGCCATCACACTCACACATAAAATGGCTACTTCTAGTTGTATTACTTCTGTGATTAAAAATAGTTTTTTTTTTTTAAATGCGTTACTTTTATTGTAAATGCGTTACTTTTCGAACCTGTCTGCGTTACTTTTGAAGATAGGGCACTGGCAACACTGATCATCAACTGTCAGCTGAAAGTTTAGGAATTCGTCATCGAAATTATAAAAATAAATTAAAAAATGGTGCTTAACTCTTTTCTAAACGTTTTCCAAATATCAGACCTATTACACAAAAGCTATAAGTGTGTTTATCTTTCAGGCTACCGAAGTAGAGGAAACTATCAAGAGAATTCAGGCCCACAAAGGTGTGATGGGAGTTGTGATTGTTAATCATGAAGGTTTGGTCGATTTCTTTTTACCATGGTTACAGATGTACCACTTGCCCCTACTTAAATTTGATAGATACGTAAATAAGATATGTTCAGTTTACGCCTTTTTCCTCTGTTTCAGGCATCCCAATCAAGAGTTCTCTGGATAACGCCACATCCGTCTTATATTCAGGTCTAATAGGACAGCTCACTGAGAAAGCCAGGAATGTAGTCCGTGAAATGGTAATGTTTGATTGAATATTAATAGACTATTGACTTGTCGAAATTTGCAGTTATGAACTTAAGAATTATGCAGTAAAAGTACTTATTATAATAATATTCATTGCCCTGATTGAATAAAAATAGTACCAAAGAATTTTACTTTCACATGAGATAGAATTCTTGATCAGATTTTATCTTATTTGTTTAATGAGTGATTAGTTGAGAAGACTAAATCAAATTGATAAAATGCTCATAGTTGTATGCATAGGCGGATTTAGGGGGGGGGCAGGGGGCCAAGGTCCCCCCAGAAGCATTGTAGAGTTACGAATTTTGCAAGCTGCTCGCGCACTTATTATTAAGGATATTTGAACTTTCTAACTGTTCAGAGCGACCTAAACACACTTTTTTCTTAGTAAAAATGATAATATTCTTGCCTTTCTGCACCTCGGCCCCCCCCAGAACCAAATCCTGGATCCGCCTATGGTTGTATGAAATGTTTTTTTCTATATTAGAAACCAAATCCAGTGATTTTTTACCATTTTACTAATTAGGTATCAGTCACTTAATGAATGCCGTTGTTTGCTGAACAAAATGTTATTGATGTATTTTAATGCAACCTGCAATTTAATTTAAGAGTGATACTCTCATACCATACAAACCCCTCTTTCAATTTCAGGACTCCACAAACGAGCTCACCTTCCTGCGTCTCCGGAGCAGAAGACACGAGATCCTGATTGCTCCAGATCGAGAGTTCATACTCATTGTGATACAAAACACATCAGACTAGTCAAATGTACTGGTTGTACGGCACAGACATGAAACTACAGACAAATAGAATATTTATTTAAATTGTTATACTCATATACCATGAATTTATTAAGCCAGTAAATTATTTTGCACTAAAAGACACATAAATCCTGTAAAAATTGATTAAGTGTGCAAAACAATTATTGATCAAGTGAAAATGTTCTGTAAACAAATCAAATTATATTGGTACTCATTTTTTCTCAGGGATAAGTTCTAATTTAAAGACTTATCTAATATCTATTTCTTATTGGCATAATAAATTCTTTATTTTTTGTGAAATGCAATCTACTTGTCTGATAGTTTTCTCTGTTTACAATCAACTCATTTCTGGACATAAAAAGCCTGTATGACTTGCTCAACTTAAATTAATAGGTACTTATTGAATTTAGGTTGAGGAAATTGTGCATGTTTTTTTGCCTAGCACCATTACATTTATTAAGAGACATTGTTGTCAGGTAACAAATTGGCAACTGGGAATAACCTAGTCACCGAAAATCTAACTCACGACATCAGAGCTATAGGGTCGGATGTCTGATTTTTTCGGCTAGCGACTTTGGACCTTACAGGTCAAATTACATATATAAGGTCCAGTGTCGATTGTGTGGAATCAGACATCCAATCTTATGGCTCTAACATCAACTAACTTTTGTGGTTGATGCAATAAGCAATTGATGCGAAGTAGAAGCACTATTTTGTGAATAGTAATGTCACAGTAACAATCAAGTTGTGCACAGATTTTATGGACACCCCAATTTTCAATATTCAGAAAAAAGTTTAGATTCTCATAAAAATCTTTTCTTATTGTAGTACAAGCTTTGACACCCCATAATATATTTGATAACTATTGCATTAGCAATTTTGCTTAGATATTTAATTTATAAAATTTGTATTAGTTATGTAAGCTTAATACTTAATTATTCCATTTTTTAAGTTGTGTAAGCCATAGATATTTAATTTTGATTTATTTTATAAAATCACTAATAAAATTTCTATCAAACGTTATCTTTTAATTTAACCTTTAGTTGGTTAATTTGTATTTTTACAAGAAAATAAAAACTGGGTTATTTCCAAAAACCACCACGATTGATGTCCACGAGGTCAAATTAATTTGTTTTTGAAAAAAAAATATATATTGAAAGAGTTATTTGGGTAAAAAACATTGGTGTTGTAACAATAACCAATATTTTGAATAGGTATGTGAGAAAGGGGTTGAAATAAAATAATAAAATTAACGACATATCTTTATTGAGGTCTAAAAGCTGAAATAAATAACAGATTAGTGCATGTTTAATGTTATAAAGTTTAATACTAAATGTAGATGGTATAAAAGAGAGTAAAATACACGTAAAATGCTTGATATGTGACTTCTTCTTTATGAGAACTTGAAGCATAACATGGTTGAACCTTTGCGACCTGAAAACTCTATCTTATAGATTGACCACACAACCTATGGATTTAATGCATGCGTTTCTATGGATATTTGAAAGATACAGCAAATTGTTTGAGTATCTAACGTCGATAGGCACCAGTTTAAATTTGTTTTTATTTTATTTGTCCTCGGTGATTAAGCTCGTTCCATTTAAATATTTTCAAAGACTTACCTTTTGCTTTTTTGGTTATTTTTATATTAGTTTATTCCCATTGGTTTAATCTTGTTTGTTTTTATTTTCAGAATAAATAAAAGTGTTTTATGATAGCATATTCTACCATATTTGATTTCATTTATACAAATGTATGAATTTTAGTGTATACCTTTCACGATTTTGGTATTTATTTTTAAAAGAAATAAATGATTTACCTTTTAATCCGATTTTTCTGCTTCATAGTTGAATTAGGTTGCAGTGCCGCCATCTTTTTGAAGTTCGTTGTCAACTAGCATTTTGATGTTGACCCAATCCCAGTTGTCCCCTGAGGGGATCTTTAAGTGGGTAATGGGGAATAACCCAAGTCTTTGAAGGGCTGAACTATAGCTACCTAATATTTTATAATTTATATATTATCCTACTATCTAATAAACAATAAAATATATTTAATTAATGAATAAAATTCAATAATGTTCTTTAGTTACTAAGTTGTGTTTTATATTTTAATTATTACAAAAATCTATTTACAATTTGAAAAATAATGAGATTTAATTAAAGAAAATATATATAATTTCTTATAGTACCTAACATATCTAATAAGCATAATTTTATAAATATTTATAACACAAATATTATGTACAAAAAAAAAATTGAATTATGTGGTTTATAAAAAATCTAAAGGTTTTAAAAACCATGAAAATGAAAAGTATTTAACATAAATAAAACTGTTTGATTATCTAAATACAGGGAGATTTGGTGTCCAATTGTACACTAAATAAATTAAAGTCAATTTTATTATTTTTTAATTTAATTTATTAGTCACACAAGAAAGGGATACATTTATTTTATATATCTATCATCAACATGTTTCTAATATGCAAATATTTAATGGAAGGAAGCCTTTTAAACATTTTTTTTTACTTTTTTATAATTTTTTGCGGCCTCTACTTCCGTGTCTATAATCTAAATAATTAATTTTAAGACAAAACATGTTGAGTTACTTATTCTACTACATTTTTAATCAGCGAGAAAAAAATAATAAAAATATTTTTGTTTCATATAGAAAGTTTGTGAAATAAAATATTCTATTCACATTTATTTTTGTTTCCTGGCAACACTGCAGTTGATACGTCATTTTAAAAGTATAATTTATTTTGATACTTTTGTACAGTCACGAATATTGGTCCAAAAAGGAAAAATAACATTAATTTTAAAATTAATAGTAATATTTAGAATGTGAACTTAATTTTTTCCTCCATGTTGGTTTGGTCTGGTATTTTTTGTCTTGGTTTAGGTTTAGATCTTGTTTTTTTAGTCAAACCAGACTTACCAGACAAAACTTACCGTTTGTGGGCCACATTTTTAGAGGCAGACCTGAAAAGTGGATTAATAGTTAAATTAAACTGTTTATGACAACTTTCAGTAAATAAATAGCAATGTAACTCACCAATCAGTTTAAGTTTGTTACTCGAGCAAGTACTTTTGGAAGTTACTGAATGTACTACTGCTTGAAATATACTAGTATTTTATAGATTTCCTTTTACTACTTTTATTTAAGTTCTTTTTTATTTATAGGAAAAACTAGAATGGAATATAAATTATTGCATACCAAATAATTACAAATAAACTACTAGGAATGATTTATTTTTATGACTTTTGTTTTTATTTCAAAGATTTCCAAGTAGGTACCTAGGTACTTCTTAAATTTTAATTTAGAAATAAAATTTTAATTATCTAAATCAGTCAAGTTTTCTGGTTGAAAAGTAGTTTTTCCACATTTATGAGAAACATAATAATATGGATAAAATATAAACTTTTCTAATATAAAGATATGAGCTTGACTCTTATTGCACCACCTGGCAAAATATAGCACTGGATAGGACGGAATGGCGTGATGGATGGGAGGCCTTTGCCCAGCAGTGGGACAAAAATGGCTAGCAAAAAAGTAACTCTGTATTGAAAACTGCCGCCATTATACTTTTTATAATTAAAAACATTTAAAAAATACCCAAAGATACATATATTTCAAGCAGTAGTACTTAACAAAGCGTACAACATCAACTCACGTCATCCGTAGTCCCGTCTAGTTCCACCCCCCGGTGTTGGCTGACTGTTTAGCCGGACGGGCCCTTGGACTAGAATTAGAAACGGTCACACTTACTGTCTGCAGCCTTTGCTTCCACACTGGTGGTATTTTATTACTACTTGTGTGTACGCTGCTACATGACGTTACAGAAAAATATGAGAATGTAGTTTTGAGTTGAGTAATAACAGATATTTTATTTAGCCAGGGGTAGACTTCCTTTGCAGGAGGTTGTCTAGGTGGGTACCCCAACAGTGCCAGTTATTCTACCGCCTGACCAGTGATGTGCAAACATAACTGTGCTTCGGTAGGAGGGCACTGTAGCTAGTGAAATTACTGGGCTAAAGAGTCTTAACATCTTATGACTCTTGAGTAAGTAGCATTGGTAAAATACTGCGTACCACTTTACTAATTACAGGCAGCGTAATCTCTTACCATCAGGAGAGCGTCTTGCTCGTCTTCTTACTTCGTTGTATAAAAAAAAATAGTGCTTATACTCGCTGCTTTGCCCGCGTGCAGAAATTCTTTCAACTATTTTAACCCATACCAATCAGCCGTTTGGGCTGTGTGTCGATAGATAAGTCAATAAGTCAGTTTCCTTTTATACATTTACAAGCTTATGCTCGCGGTTTTGTCCGCGTGGAAAAATCCTTTCTTAGCGAAGGTCTACATCTTAAAACCTATCTATATTCCAAATGTCAAGCGAATGCGCGCGGTTTGAGTTCTGCGTTGACAGATCAGTCAGTCACTCTTTCCTTTTATACATTTATATAAGAATATGTGATAATGCGGCAGCGTACACAGCGGCACAGTCATCAAACGTGTGTACGTACTTGGATGGACGTGCGTAGGGTTGTTGGGCGCGTGAATACGAGTGTCGCGGGGCGGCGCCGGTTTGGCCGCGTCGCGTGCCCACTTCGCGCGCCGAGCTGCCTTTGTACTCGCGCGGCTGTTCCTCCTATAAACAAATACACATGGTTCACGAAATTCATTCAATAAAATTTGTTTTTTTAAAGGTATAATATCTACCTGTGGCAAATGCCTCTATTGAGAAAAACAAACGAACAATATTACAGCAGTAAAGAACACTTTTATTAACCACAGATCGGCCACAAGCCAATCTACAGAAAACCCAAGTGCCCCAAACCACTGTCAGATGGCAGAGTGCCCAGAATGCTGGCAGCATTGCCACGTTAAATGGCAATACTTATATGTTGGGCCAAATATACCCCAGCATTTTGGCCACATGTTGCCTCGACCAAGCGCTCAGATAAGTTTTGGAAAATGCGGTGAGCTCACGGACCCCAAGGACCCAATGTCTCTAAATTTGGATGCTTTGAATACAATTGATTTTCACGACAAGCTTTTATGATATAAAAAAATGTATTTTGTTATAAAATAATACGAATTTGTTTGATTAAGTTTATTTTCTTAATTTTGGAGTGTTTAAATAAAAGCTTGTTTAATTTAATTCATTACTTGATGAAAAAGGGTATAATATAGTATAAACACTGAGCAAATGCCTCACACACACAATAAGAAAAATTTTGAAACATCACACACACTTACAATTTACTTTCGAAAATGTTTTCAGACAACTACTTAGGTAGTATAATTCTTTATTATAATTTAAAATATATTATTAATAGGACATACCTTGTAGTAAGGTTCATCTTCATAGAAACGTTCTGGAGCACGATCATAGTAGAATTCAGTTTCGGGTGCTCGCGGTGGCGGTCCACGCATCTGAAAATTTAATTATAACAAGTCAAATTTAAAAAAAAAAACTTAAAAATTAGCTTTTAATACATTATTACCATCTAGCACCAAAGTACTAGTCAAGACGAATCAAATGAGCCCAAACTCGATAGGATTGCGTCATTAAATTACGGAGTTCCTATGGCCACCTTCCAAGCTCCATGATCAAGTCAGCTCAATGTCATAATAATATTGCATTGTCATCCGATTTTTACACGCATACAAAATACGTCAATCGGAAACCGGGTCAAATTATACTTGCAAGATTTGATTACAGACCAACAGACAACGGACAGCTGAAAGTAAATAAAAGCTTGTTATAAACTTACGGCAGGCTCCGGAGCAGCATAAGGATCATCATGGTAGTAATTAGTTTCCATGGCGGAGCGGGCGCGGTCCAGGATGCTGATGACCTTCGTCTTGGGAGGCATCACGCGGCCGGGGGGCGGGTGCGCCGGCATACGCGGGGGAGGCCGTCCGGGGGGGCCCGCTGGCCTACCTACTGGGGAATATTTGTTATTTTTTTATACTATGAAGTAAGACGACGAGCAAGACACTCTCTTGATGGTAAGAGATAACACTGCCCATAATTAGTAGTGCTACCCAGGATTTTACAAAGGTCAATTTTGGCCAACGCTTCTTACTTGAGAGTCATGAAATGTTAACTCTTCAGCCCAGTAATTTCACTAGCTAGTGCCCTCCTACCGAAGCACAGTTCAGTTCATCACTGCTCAGGCGGTAGAATAACTGGCACTGTTGGGGGACCCACCTAGTCGACCTCCTGCAAAAGAAGTCTACCCCCGATAAATTATAAAGCTGGGATTTATTATTATTGTACTTTCAACCTTCTTGGAAGATTTCTGGCTGCAGGTAATTCTAAGGTTGGCTTTCTGCTAACTGCACGCAACATGTAGTGGCGTGCAGATAGCAGGAAGCCGATCACAGGCTACACATGGAAGACGGAAGGTCTTTGCCCAGTGGGACAGCACATACTAGAAAAAAAAAGGGTTACAATAATCTGACCTCTATCCATAGGCGGCTGCCACATCATATCCTGTCCCGGGTCAGGTATCAAGTATTTCTTGACCTCGGCGAGTGCGTACGCTATTCTAGCATGGGCCTCCGCCGGCGGCGCGATCGCTGTCACTTCAACATGAAGCTCGTCTGAGAGGTGCGCGTATTTAGGGTCTAGTGAGCTGCGGAGCTCTTCTTCTTTTTGCCTGGATAAATATAATATACATTTATTTCATTTTATTCATTAATTTGTCAGAATTCCAATGTCTTAAGTTACTGACTGACCGTCTATACATTGGAATCACATATTATAAGTCTTATTCATACAAAATTTGAGATTAATCAACCATTTAGTCATGAAGAGCATTAATACATTGGTGTTTTTTAGTACTATCGACTAATCCTGAAATTAATTTGGTATGAAGAAATCAGTTGACAAACATAATGTTTGTGTGCGTCAGCACATGTGTTACTACCTCAAAAGCACAGGTGTTGTATATGCCGCTGTCAATTTTTCAAAACCTACAACACAATACATTATATTCCATTTATAATTTAGTAGGATAACTTTATATTACCTATCCCTCACAGATCCTCTGCCGAGTACAGCCATTTTGCACATCGTCTCTTCTTGTAGCTGCTTCATAGTATTTCCCTTAGGGCCCAGCAGTTTGCCCACAAAGTTGAATTTGGGGTACTCCTTGATGGGCACGAGGACCTTGACTGTGACCTTGGCTGGCTTTTCCCTGAACACGTCCAGGTATTTGTTGTCTTTGCCAGGAATCCTGCCGGTCGATTGTACTCTTGTTACCTCTGTAATGATACAATCAAGTGAATCACACGGAAAATGAAAGAAAGAGATTCAATTCAACACAAGCTAAATTGTGGTGAATTTTTAATAGGTCATTATTAGTCATTTTTTTAAACAGTTCATTTCGATCTTCGCATAATATTATTAAGGTGAAAGTATGTATGTCGGTATCATAATAATGTATATAGTAATACATAGTTTTCATTATTCTGCTGAACCCATTGTGCTGAATCTAGTATGGTGGTTGCTTTAAACCCTTACTCCTTAGCAGGTAAAACTGCTGGATGCAGCAATTGACAAATGATTATTATGGGTTACATCTATAAAATGTTTTATCAGCAATCAGGTCAATAAAAGAATTGGAGTAGGATACATGCTCTTTTTAAGAAACTATGGAAAATTTAAAGAATGTATTCAACACAAACATTTTCTTACATTCCCGGCAAAATTTTCAAGGTTATGAGGCGGTTATGGTCATTTTTAAAACATGCAGGGTTGAATGACATCATGACATGATTCATTATTACCGTTATAACGTGATAGAGAGATTACTTCCAGAGAGACACTTCAAACTAAGCAATATTAGAAAAAATCTGCGTTTTATACAATATTTTCTATTGTGAATGTTAGTTACTTGCATAGTTGAATGTAATATGAGTAATCATCATTCCAATAGATTTTTCAACTAACCTGTATCAATAAGTCGTGATGAAATTGGAAATTTAGCATTATTCAGCTTGATCTTTTCCGCCAAGAGCTCCCTCATGTATTCACCGGCTTTTTCATTTAGTTTCGCACCGTCCTCGCCATCTTGGTGATCTCCGGGTCCGTCCGCGCCACTTTCTTGGCCAGCATTTCTCTTGAAATCGCCGGTGTTATAGCTTCCGTTATTATCGTATTTATCCGCCATTGTGAATTTTTCACAAAATTAGCAAAAACACAACCAAATAACACAACTTGGAATTGAAATTAAACTAAAAACACACGCGTCATCCGGCGTCCTCAAGCCAAGCCGACGAGTGAACGAATAGAATGAACAAGAACGAAAAAACTAAGCAATAGATAATAATTATGGTGCTTCCACACTGATAGGATCCCGTCCCGTCCGATCCCGTGTGTTGTGTCGCGAGGTGATCACACTTGTCCCGCGTCTTGAGGAGCGTTCTGTCGCGAAATTCATTCAGTCGCGTTTCAACCACCGTAGGCTTCACATCGAAATAATATTACAATATGTGTAGTTTGATCCACTTCCCGGTTTCTTATTGAGCTGAAATTTTGTATGCATGTATAAAATGGATGATAATACAATATTAATATGACATAGAGCTGATCTGATGGTGGACCTGGAAGGTGGCTATAGGAACTCCGTAATTAAACGACGGAACCCTATCGAGTTTGAGCTCATTTCATTTATCTTGACGAGTGCTTTGTTGCTAGATGGTTATAGTAAATAAAAATGTTAATTTTACTTGTATTTATTATTGTAGTAGCCAATAAGTAAATTCAATGGCACTAAATAAGTATCAAATATTGTATTTTTTATATTTCAAGTCAAAATCATAATAAAAAAATGGAAATATAATAAGACAGTGCATATTAATAGAAAGTTTAGCAATTTACTCTAAATTATATTATATTCGAATTTAAAAAAAAAATATCTGGCAAATGCAGCTTGCATACAACACCAAAAGAAAAAAATGGTGGCGATTTCCGAACAAAACTATTACTTTTGAATTTGTAAAATGCCACTGTATTAATAACAAGCAAATATAAATATGTTATAATGATTATAATTTATTTAATGATTTATGACGAATCATTGCTTAAAAAATAGAATGTATAAGAAACATAATATGTTTAAAAGTAATTTACTGAATGAAAGTCGCGATCTGTCGCGACACAACACACGTTACAAGTGTGAACACCCGCGTCTCATAGCTCCTCATGGCTCCACAACACACGGGATCTTATAAATGTGCACACCTCCATACAATTCCATAGTTTAGAAACGCGACAGATGACGTCATCACGCGCGTTAACGCGACACGACACGCGGGATCCTATCAGTGTGGAAGCACCATTAGAGTTGCCATTTTAGGCGACCGGATAACAGAGTATAAATATTGGACTTGACTTGACACGCTGCCGCGTGTCTAGCTCAATGACTGTTTTGCGCAACTGCGCCGAAGTATGTAATAGAAGTGCAAACATTATTGTACGAGTGTACTCGATGTCTGAAAGCAAAAATAATGGGCGCGGCTATAATATAGTCTGCAATCCAAACTTAGTTCAAAAATAAGTTTTAGTGGAAGAAGTACTTTAGGAAAGAGTTCCAGTGTACTTAACACTTCCATATTTTGAATACATATTATTATTTTATGAGTATTCATTATTATTAATGTACCTACTTAATTGAAACGCATTCCATTGTTCTCAACTTATAATAAGTCGTAATATTATTCCAAAAAACTATGTACAAATGTCTCAAGTTGTTTACAATAAACGTAAAATTCAAAATTAAACTACCCGCTTTAATGATTATGACCTATTTTTTTTTATTTATTATTACGAGCAGCAGGAGGCGTTTTATTTTTCAATCTTGCACGTTGTAATACAATGAGGTTGAACTCGGGGTCTGGAACCATCATCATTTCAATTTTTTTCGTTTCCAGTCGTATCATTATTACTGAATCAAAGGGGTCCTGCAAAATTATTTTGAGATAGATAGAAAGAGAATAAGCGCTCCTACGCACTAGCGGAAAACCGCGCGGCTAGCCGCTTTTCTGGTTTAAAATAATTATGCAACGGCCTACATGCGGTTGCATATTAATCCAGAAAAGCGCGGTTAGCCGCCCCCGCGGTTAACCGCTAGTGCGTAGGAGCGCATATGCTAGAATAATAATAATAACTGGGGTTTATACTCCAACAGAAAAGTTTACCCTACTTGCACTGTCAGAGTCAAATCACAATTTATAGGTTGTGTGGCCAACCTATATGTTGCAGTTTCAGGTCGCCGAGATTCCTACAAGGCCTGCAACATGACCTAACGACTGCTTCCTACATATCTTATAGGAAACAGCCGGGACCCACAGTTTTACGTGCTTTCCGAAACACGGTAGCGTCCAGGCGGAAATCTTTGCTAGATTAAGATTTGCACCCAGGACCTCCGGCTTTTTAACCAGACCTACGACCACTGGGCCACGGACGCTATTAAGATTTCAGGCCATCCTGTCTAGGGGTAGGTAACTTATCCGCCCATTATGGACTTTAATGTAGTTTTAAGTCTATTCTGTAACCCTATTGTATTTGGGCATATTATCCCTTACAGTTGTCTGGAAGTCACTTTTAGCGATAAATTCGTCAATATTTGTAAAAATATAAAGTTTTTTTTGTAACGTTTCAATAAAGAGATGTGTATCTATATAATAAATAAAGTGTATACATAAATAAAGTGGGGGAACTTTCTATACTAATTTTTTCCGTGTATATGCCAACAAAATCAACTGAAAATCTACCGATTTTTACTGATGTGCTTGGGGAGATAAGTGCCATTGAAGAAAGTAGTGATTGTGAAAGCATATTTATATTGGGTGATTTTAATTCTCATCCCCAAGAGCTATTCTTTAACGAGTTATCTAATTTTTGCGAAGATAGAAGGTGGGTTTGTGCAGATGTAAGAAAGCTGGGCATTAATTCGGGCAGTTATACCTATATAGATACATATCACGGAAGTAAAACTTGGCTAGATCATTGTGTAGTCTCTCTGTCAGCATGGGAGTCAGTATCGAGTGTAGGTATTCTCAGTAGCGGCGCTAGGCGTCAGCGACGTCGGCGACCGCCGACGGCCTCGCGCTTAAGGGGGCCTCGCAATTTTTTTAAATTATTTAAAATTTACTTATTTATTTATTTTTTTTAAACACATGCACGAGTTAAATGAATGCGTGAGTAGTACTTAAGGGCATTCATCAAAACGCATCAAAAGAAGACCTTTTCAAGTAGTTTAATGATAAATCATTAATTACACTACTTGAAAAGGTCTTCTTTTATAGGTAGGACTTCCAATATTTCGGGAAGGCAAAAACAGCGACATACAGTCATTCGAACTATGTAAAGATAGGTACTACTAACTCCATGTTATTATCAGACGCGGACCTTGGGCCCCGCAGTCATGTCATGGGGGTCATGAAAATTAAGTAGCTAAACGTACATCTTTCGCATTCAAAAATACAAAATTTCCGCTGGTTGCGCACTTAAACTAGATAGAATATTTAATTTTAACACCGCTCAGAGCGAGTGAACCGCACATTATTCGTACTGGAAATTTCAAAATTTTCGCGGCGCTTGCAGCGCCCTGCTGGCGCTTTTATAAATTATAAGAATATTTAGTTTCCTTGCCACTCGAAGCAAGCAAATGCACATAATTCGTTCAAAAAACTGCAAGAATTTCTCGGCGCTCGCAACGAGTTGCTCGCGCTCCTACAAATAATAATACTTTTATTACCACTCGGAGCAAGCTAATCGCACATCATTCGTCCTGAAAAAATCAAAATTTTCTCGGGGCTAGCAACGAGCTGCTCGCACTTTTATAGATAAGAAAAATATTTTTATTCCTAGCCATTAGGAACAAACAAAATGCACATTATTCATGTTGAAAAATGATTTTTTTTACGGCGCTCACAGCGAGCTGCTTGCGCTTTTATAAATGAGAATATATGTATTTAGTTTTCTT
This sequence comes from Hemithea aestivaria, assembly GCA_947507615.1. Classification (NCBI taxonomy): domain Eukaryota; kingdom Metazoa; phylum Arthropoda; class Insecta; order Lepidoptera; family Geometridae; genus Hemithea; species Hemithea aestivaria. The sequence continues at coordinate 3,074,961 of OX382347.1, read as the reverse complement.
GTTACTTGGAGCAAGCTAAACGCTCATCAATCGTACTAAAAATGCAAAAATTTCTCGCTTGTACAATTATTGATAGGTACTTTTATTACCACTTGGAGCAAGCTTAAACGCACATTATTCGTGCTGAAAAATTCAAATTTTTCTCGGCGCTCGCAGCGAGCTGCTCGCGCTTTTATAAATTAGAATATGTATTTAGTTTCCTTGCTACTCGGAGCAAGCTAAACGCTCATCATCCGTACTGAAAAATACAAAAATTTCTCGCTTCTACAATTAATGATACTTTTATTACCACCTGGAACAAGCTTAAACGCACATTATTCGTGCTGAAAAAAATCAAAATTTTCTCAGCGCTCGCAGCGAGCTGCTCGCGCTTTTATAAATAACAATATGTATTTAGTTTCCTTGCTACTCGGAGCAAACTAAACGCTCATCATTCGTACTGAAAAATGCAAGAATTTCTCGCCGCTCGCAGCAAGCTGCTCGCGCTCCTACAAATGATGATACTTTTATTACCACTTGGAGAAAGCTTAAACGCACATTAGTCGTGCTGAAAAATTCAAATTCATTCAATTTTCGGCGCTCGCAGCGAGCTGCTCGTGCTTTTATCAATTGAAATATATGTATTTACTTTCCTTGCTATTCGGAGAAACTAAACGCTCATCATTCGTACTGAAAATTGCAAGAATTTCTCGCTGCTCGCGCACCTACAAATAATGATAATTTTGACACTCGGGGCGAGATAAACGCACACCTTTCATACTCACTTAGACAGAATTTAAAAAATATATTATCGCTCGGAGTGAACGGGTAAGGTAAGGCCCGAAGATGAAGTAATAACAAGTGAGTTTATGCCGTTAATTTAATCTAACAAGACGTTTAGTGTAAAAAAAGTGTAAAGAATTCAAAATTGCAAGACTACGCTAAAATGTATCCCTTCTTAGTTTGAAAAAAATTCTAGCCAAAAAAAGGGGGCCTCGTGAACCTAACTTCGCCGACGTCCACGCGTGGTCTAGCGCCGCCACTGGGTATTCTAGAAGATGTTTATGTGTCTGACCACTTACCCATTTTTGTCGAGTGTAATTTGGATATAGTAAGGCCTAAAGTGTACTTAAAGGTGGAATGCGATAATTCTGTGCTGTGGGGGGAAAGAAATGAGGCGCAGATTCAAAAATATCACGACTTGTGTTTAGAGGGCTTGCGCGTCATTGATTTCCCTGCAGAGTTTGTTAATTGCAGTCACGGCAAGTGTAATGTAGGCGATCATACAATTATTATAGACCAATTATACTATAATATTGTGAATGTTTTGGTTGATGCAGCCAGTAAAGCAAAGGGAAATTGTAAAACTTTGCAAAAGCGTAATAGGATTTTGTCCGGCTGGAACCTACATGTTAGAGAAGCCCACCGGGAAGCTAGGCTTAATCACGAGTTATGGGTGCTTCATGATAGACCCGCGGAAGGAATAATATATGAGCAAATGTGCGAATCTCGTAAAGTTTTTAAAGGCAAATTAAAATGGTGTCAAAGAAACCAGGAACAAATAAAAATGGATTTGATAGCAAAACACAGAGCCGATAAGAATTTTAATAAATTTTGGAAATCTACGTCAAAATTAAATGTTGAGCCTGGTCTCCCGGCGAGTGTTGGCGGATTAAGTGAACCAGGGCAGATTGCCAACTTATTTATGAATCACTTCAGAGTGCGATCGCCACTTGGTCCGTCAGCAATAGGGCTTGATACTGAGCCGAGCAGTCAGCGAGATGAGCCTCTGTTGCGTTTCACAGTCAGCCAGATAAAAACTGTCATTAAAGGGATGTCTAGAGGCAAATCTCCCGGACATGATGGGCTTAGTATCGAACACCTAAAACATGCAGGCGTCCACCTACCGAGGGTCCTGTCCTTGTTCTTTAACCTGTGCATCAGCCACTCTTATTTACCTGCTGACTTTATGAGAACAACTGTAGTGCCCATTGTAAAGAACAGGACAGGAGATATCTCGGATTTAGGGAATTATCGGCCGATATCGCTTGCTACAGTGATCGCGAAGGTATTGGACAGTTTACTTGATTCGTGTTTGCAAAAGCATCTTAATATACATGACGCGCAGTTCGGTTTTCGGACAGGACTATCTACTGAGAGCGCAATTTTAAGTCTCAAGTACACTGTCCAATATTATATCGACCGTAAGACTCCGGTGTATGCCTGTTTCCTGGATCTCTCCAAGGCCTTCGATCTCGTGTCGTATGATGTGCTTTGGAGAAAGCTGGGAGACAGTGGTATACCGGTGGAAATGCTTGATTTACTCAAGTACTGGTACGCTAGTCAATTAAACCACGTAAAATGGTCTAATGCACTCTCAGATGCATATAGGCTGGAGTGTGGGGTGAGGCAGGGGGGGTTGGCCTCTCCTAATCTTTTCAGCCTCTATGTGAACGACCTCATTGTTGGACTTAGCAAACTGCGTGTCGGGTGTCGAATAGGGGGTGTTAATGTTAATAACATTAGTTACGCGGACGACATGGTCCTGCTGAGTCCAACAGTGAGAGGACTGAGAGAGATGCTGAATTTGTGCGAAGACTATGCCAATAAACATGGTCTTCTTTATAATGTCAAAAAGAGCGAGTACATGGTCTTTAAGGCCGCCGGTAAGTGCCCTGAGTCAATTCCACCCATAACTTTAAATGGCATGAACATTCAACGGGTATATCAGTTCAAATACCTTGGACACTATCTTGCCGACGACCTTAAAGACGACGTTGACATTGAACGTGAGCGAAGGGCGCTAGCGGTTCGCGGTAACATGTTGGCCCGTAGGTTCGCCCGTTGTACAGACCAGGTAAAGATCACGCTCTTCAAGGCGTACTGCCAGGGAATGTACACGGGCGGTCTGTGGGCGGCATATACCAAGAAGTCGTTGGATACCCTCCGTGTTCAATACAATAACATCTTCAGGATGATGTTGGGACTCCCTCGCTGGTGTAGTGCCTCCGAAATGTTTGCGGATGCTCATACTGACGGCTTCCACGCAGTCATCCGCAAAAAAGTCGCTTCGTTGGTGAGGAAAGTGCGAGGGAGTCACAACAGCATCCTGAAGATGGTCGCTGAGGACCCTCGGGCACCTGTGCTGAGACACCTTGTTAGGGTGATGGTCAGATGAGATTTTTTATCTGGCCTCATCTGGACAAGGTGTCTACAATATTTTATTTCATAAATTATAAGAAAATTTAGAATGATTATTATAAAACCTTGTGTTACTAATCCTAGTCTTTAAGTTTTTATTTTAAGTACTAACCAGTGGACCTATGTTGTCTTAATAAAGAAATTTTTTTTTTTTTTTTTAATAATATATTTTACCAATTCCTTAATGCTGTTCTGTGCCATTACACCGAATGGATTGAGGCCGAATCCATATTTGCTTGCGTTTGTGATACATACATTTGTAAAGATTGGACACCCTGTAAAATACGAGCAAGTAAATCGTCATACCACTTCTGCACTAGATCCTCTACGAATTCGTTTTCACATTTTTTTTCGGCTGTCCAAAATCAAAAATCAAAACCTAGCAAGTGAATCCGAGTAAACTTTACACGAGAAGGAAATTATACATTTTGTTTCGCAACCGTGGCATTCGAAACTCCGTATGTACCTAACCCAATGTTCCTACAGCTAGTTGTACATATTTACAATAATTTTGTTAGTGACAAAATTATGATTCGTAAAAAGATTATAAACCACCCAAATAACCTAATAATCTAAAAAAAATTTTCTTCTGGAAAGTTTTCATTTTGGTCAGCCGATTTTTTATAGAAGTAAGGGGCTCAACTATGGCTCTTAGCAGACTGAGTAACTAATGCTGCAACTGGGACTAGCAATTTTTAGCAACTAGCTGTATGGCCCTCTCTGCATGTAGATTGTGCACGAAAAAGAGACAACGGAGAGACGACAGCAAAACGTATTACCTACCCTTAGGTAAAACACATATTCTTTTTCAAAAAACGCCACATTGAAACGACCTTATTTCTCATGAACGCGTGCAGGTTTTAAACTGAAATTCATATCAAATACTAAAGTTTATAATACCTTTAAACTGTGCTAAATTCAAAAAAAAAATTGCATTTGATTTTCTATAGCCTATGTGTTATTCTAGGGTCTAAGCTATCTTGTATACAAAAGCATAATCGGTCCATCCGTTTAGGCGTGAAAGAGTAACAAACATCCAGACATCCATTCTTACAAACTTTCACGTTTATAATATTAGTAAGATTTGACAGTGGACGTTAGTAAAAAGAGAGGCGATTTTGGTACCGGAATAATCCCGCTGGCTTCACTGAACATCATGCCGGAACACGGGGCTACTGTTACAATTCATACCTGAACTGTTAGACATGATGACGCCATCGACAGATTCGTCGTCCATTATTCTGTCCACCATAGGGTTCACTTTGTTTAAAACAGCTGTCTGAAATAAAAAAAATAAGTACTTTTTAAAAACAAGCTTTTATAATTATTACTATCTACCACCAAAGTACTCGACAAGACGAATCAAATGAGCCCAAACTCGATAGGGTTGCGTTGATTAATTACGGAGTCCCTATGGCCACCTCCCAGCTCCATCATCAGATCAGCTTTTATTTACGTTCACCTGTTCGTTGTCTGTCTGTCTGTAATCAAATCTCGCAAGTTTAATTTGACCCACTTCCCGGTTTCCGATTAAGCTGACATTTTGCATGTATAAATCGGATGACAATGCAATATTATGACATCGAGCTGATCTGATGATGGAGCGTAATTAAACGACGCATGACGCAACCCCATCTAGATTGGGTTCATTTGATTCGTCTTGACGAGTACTTTGGTGCTAGATAGCAATAATAATTAAAACTTGTTTAAAAAAAAAAAAACACTTTCTTTATTACCGTCATAACCAGCCACTCATCCTGAAAATCCTTAAAGAGATTCGTAGAGATCTTCATGTCAATGTCTATTTTTCTTCAGCTTCTTGGTTTTCTTGCTTGTTTTGTGAATGACGCACGCACAGAACTCCCTGTCCGCTGCGACTGCTATCTCAGTCGAGTTGGTTGCGATTCTGTACGCGACCAACTCGTCTAGGACGTCCTATAATTAGGGCAACTTGATTTTTGTTAAAAAACAAAACACTAACCATCTAAATACGAGTATATAAAGGGAAAGAGTGACTGATTTACTGATCTATCAACGCACAGCCTAAGCCGGACAGATTGGGTTGAAATTTGGAACATAGATAGGTTTTATGACGTAGACCTCCGCTAAGAAAGGGTTTTTTTATTGCTTTTGCGTGAGTTGTGTCGTTTTTGTTGTTTTAGTTATGGAGAACACTCGCGATAGTTTTTAACATAGGATTTTGTCATGCGGGTAAAGCCGTAAGCATAAGCTAGAGTATAGTATATAATAAATTATAGCAATTAGGCCGACGCCGAATAAAGATACATACGCGATGTGCATGTGTGCGCGGCGCATACATATGTATGCGTGGACATCTCAATCTCCCTCGATATCCGACAGTGCCTTTCGACCAGAGATGTGCTATGATGCGTTGCTATGCGTTTAATATCCACAATTATATTCATTCGTACACATAGCTTAGCACTGGCGAAAACAACTGCAAGGATTCAACTAAGCTATGTTTTTTGTATGGGAGGATGCATGCTACGGATGCGTGTTACGGATGCGTGCTACGGATGCGTGCTACGCATGCGTGCTACGGATGTGTGCTACGGATGCGAGCTATGGAGGCGTTCTAGTGTGCTTTTCACGAAAGAATTTAGTGGAGCTAAGCTTAATTTAATCAAACAGAGTAAATAATAATATAATAATTGAGTAGAGTAAGATAATTCTTACGATTTCCTTGACAGCGTGATGGATAGCTCGGTTAACAATGGGTAGCCTGACTGTGAGAGCTTGGGCTGTGATCTCTGGTACAGTGTATATCTCGGCTTTATCTAGAGAAAGGATTGATTTTTAGGCGTACCTCTAGTATAAATAAATTGGTTTTAGAATCATAGAGTGCTGATGTCAAAACGTTTCTTAAATAATATATTTGTCATTAAAAATGCTAGCGAATTATGTACAGAGTTGAAAAATGCCTTATAAATTTTACAGCTGTATGACTAAAAAGATTTTATTTTTGTCGATCAATATACACTAAAACTACTTATGTCTATTATTTTCTATTTTATATACCAGTGCGCAATAGCCAATGGCCAATAGACCCTCTGACAACGAAGTAAGAAGACGAGCAAGACGCTTTCCTGATGGTAAGAGATAACGATGCCCATGATTAGTACAGTGCTACCCAGTATTTTACAAAGGTAAAATTCTTGGTGCACTGCGCCAACGCTTCTTACTTGAGAGTCACAAGATGTTAAGACTCTTCAGCCCAATAACTTCACACGTAGTTTTTTCGGGTAAACACAAAGAATTTAAACTCATTTGGTAAACACAAATAATTATTGACCTACCATCGCGTAAGTAAATCATTCCTGTGACGTCGTGATGCTGGGTTATACGCTCTATGGTTTCCATAATGGCTGGACAGAAGAACTGAAAAAACATGGGGTTAAAGCTTACGTCAGACGACGACGAGAAATGAAGATCGCGACCGCGTTTTGCCGTTCCGTCCTGGCTCAGTCTGACGTAACCTTTATACTTCAACGCCTCAAAATACGTTGCGTAGTTTTAAAAGATATAAGCATACATAGGGACAGACAGACAGACGGGAGCCTACTTTGTTTTTATACTCATTGGGTTATACGATTTTGTTGAGTTGTATACGAATTTGAGAGACAATTTTAATTAGGTACCTGTAATCTGCTTAATTATGTTCTTCATTAAGAACGGTGTTGTTTAAGATAGCAAACTGGAAATACTAAAAGTATTGTTATTCTAGGTGCACTGCACCAACGCTTCTTACTCAAGAGTCATAAGATGTTAAGACCCTTTGCCCAGTAATTTTACTAGCTACACTCCTACCTGTGAACGGTTTTGTTCAAGATAGCAAACGAGAAATACTTAAAGTATTGTAATTCAAGGTGCACTGCACCAACTCAAGAGTCATTGTCTCTTTGGCCCAGTAATTTTACTAGCTACAGTGACCTCTTACCAAAGCAGAGTAATGTTTGCACATTGCTCAGGCGGTAGAATAACTGGCACTGGGGTACCCATTACCCAAGTACCCATCTAGACAACCTCCTGCACGATTCACGATGCCTGCAAAGGAAGTCTGACGGATGTAAGGACGAAGCCCAAGGCTCAAGCTCGCAAGGTAGCCGACTAACCCACAAAATATGATGTAGAGCGGAAACATTCAAGAAAGTATATCACAAGTTCTCTTACCTCTGGTATTTCTCTACCCTTATGTTTATGTTTAAAATTAGACATGATTTATTATAAAAAAATCTAAATTATTTGTAAATTATCCAAAAATAGTATATTAAATCAAAATATTATAAAAGACGTGTGACAATTTATAATCATGTTATGTAAAATCGGAATCTATAAAGCTACGATCAAATAAATTGGTACATTTATAGTATACTAGCTTACCCGGCAAACGTTGTTTTGCCATATAAATAATTTCCTAGTAATTTCTAGTGTAGACAAAAAATAGCTTACTTATTGGAAGTATGTATGTATGTATGTTAGAATGTGTATATTGTATGTATGTAAGAATGTGGTATATGCGTGAAATAAGCATTATTTTATGGAAAAATTTTTCAAACAAAAGTAAAAAATTAAATTTTATGAAAACATTGTCTCTTATAATTTTTTCATACAACCAATATTTCCATTGACATTTCAAAATAAAGATTAATAATGATTGATTTTTTGGAAACTATGAAAATCTTAATTGTTCAATTACATTTTTTTAAAAAATTAAATTAAAATTACATTTTTATAAGATCAACAACATTTTCGATATATATAAAAAAAAGTATACTTACAACACAAAATCCGTTGTTATTGTAAGCTCGTGTCACGTGTTGAGTACTTTTGAGGTTATAAAATCACTTGATTAACTAATCGTACAAAATACACTCAAAATTGATAATTTAATTATTATTGATAAAATAGGAATGATTAAAAGTTAATATGAGAGTTACACTGAGATAGCAAAATAATAATTGTCAACGTTACTACTACACTTGATGCATAAACAATAATGATGGCCGACAACTGTGTAGGGAGTGAGAAAGAAAGGAGACTCCGTGCTTTTTACTGGGTCAGAAGTGACACCTGTAGACATCTGGCGGGGATAACTAATTAAATGACGATTGATCAGTTTTCGACCGGAGAGGAAAAATGATTAAATTACTAAAATGGCTATTAAAAAATAATGGTTGATCTTAGAATGGTGAAAATTGAGGATTGTATGTATTTTTGTATGTTGTATCATAAAAAAATAGAAATTAAAAATTTTGTCTAAAAAATAAAATAAAAAATTTAGGGGTGGACTACCCCTAACATTTAGAGGGATGAAAAATAGATGTTGGTCGATTCTCATAGATACCGGATAAGCACAAAAAATTTCATCAAAATCTGTCAAGCCGTTTCGGAGGAGTATGGCAACGAAAACTGTGACACGAGAATTTTATATATTAGATAGTATATATAGATTACAAATAGTATTTATAGATTACAATCTATCCATTAGGTACTTCTTAAAGTTCTTAGGTTTTCTTTTATATTATTTAATATTCTTAGTATTTTGGCTTTCTACAGCATAACTGAGTAGGTTATTAATATTTTGTATGTCTTCTAGTATTTAGGAAAGTTTATTTAATAAACTACCCACTTAATGTTAAAATAACAACATTTGGGTGTTCATTTAATGCTTTTTGTAGTGTAAGAACAATGTTTAGAAATCTACTTATAAACATGAATGAATGTATATATTAAGGGGAAGAGACTAGCCCCCACGACACAGGGTATCCTAGTGTGGGGGCTAGTGGACTCCAAAAATGTGTATACCCTACTTTAATTTTCATTAAATAAATAAATTTGTAACTGACTTCTAAAAAGGAGGTTATTCATTCGATATGTATGACCTACCTATATCTATTTGAAAGTTAAGACTCTTCAGCCCAGTAATTTCACTTGCTACAATGACCTCCTACCGAAGCACAGTAATATTTGCACATTACTGCTCAGTCGGTAGAATAACTGGCACTGTTGGGGTACCCACCTAGTCGACCTAATGCAAAGGAAGTCAACATTTTTATTTATTTCCGTGGTATAAATATTATTATTATATATAAATAGGTATTTAATAAAGTTATCACCGTATTTATTAACGAGGTTTCCTGAGGAAAAGTAAACAGGGAAAATAATATCATGTTTATTGAAATTATAGAACCAAGATTGAGTGCATGTCTTTATTGTAATACATGTGTGTATAGTTGTCATAATGATGTTATTATTCAATAATATAATTATTTAATAATATTTGTCCAAAAAAACATTTTGAAATGGATAACATGCGAAATATGTTCAATAAGAGAACGCGTAATGCACACTTCACAGGTAAGTTTTAAAAGGTACCAAATTTAAACACCACCTAATTAGTTGGTTAACTGAAAAATGTTTCTATAGTGTTAAAGAATATCTCGACTTTAAATGACATTGTAATATTAATTAATTTCGATGGGACATACTTATAGATAATTTATTTTTATTTTGATATTGTTAAGCTTAAATTCATATAAAAATTCGCACGTCTGCTTGCAGGCTGAATACCGTTGACATTGTATAATACTAAGACCTTTTGTATATAATTATTTTGTGTGTATTCTAGCGAATAAATGTTTTTGATTTGATTTGATTTGATTTAGGCCCCGATTTTATTTAAGCACTGTAAAAAACATCATCATCAGCCATGTTCGTCCACTGCTGGACATAAGCCTCCCCCATGGCACGCCACTCAACTCGGTCCTCCGTCTTTCTCCTCCAACCGCTCCCAGCGACCCTTCGGATATCATCGCCCCATCTCGCCCCATCTCGCCCAAGGACGCCCTTCACTATGTTTGTAGAGACGCAGTCTCCACTCTAGAACACGTGTACCCTATCGGTTATCGATTCTACGGCAACTGTGACCAGCCTATTGCCACTTCAGTTTGCTAATCCTTTCAGCTATGTCGGTAACTTTGGTCTCTACCGAATCACTGTAAAAATACTGATATTATAATAATAAATCATAAGATCTCGTTTTTTTGGCGTTAACAAAAGGCATAATAAAGTTCACACTTTACCAGGGCTTCTCCATGACACTATATCCGAGGAGCACATGCTTCAGTTGTTCAATGAAGGACATGATGATGAAGAGCATGCAGGTCCGTCAGCCAGGAATAGGAGTCACAGCGTCATCGTTACTGGACAGTAAGTTTCTTATCATCATCTTAATTAGCCCACGTTTGTCCTCTGCTGGACATAAGCCTCCCCCATGGCACGCCACTCACCTCATCTCATCACTTCATCGTATACCCTCGTTTAAATTCAGCAGAAGTGGGCGGGGAAATTGTGTGCAAGAAGATATTATGCGTGTTTAATAGAAGAAGATATCACAGATGATATAAATAGTAGAATGGAATACTAAGACGTGTTGTGCCGACCCTTCGTAATAGGGGATGATGACGAAGAATACCTATGTAATTGCAAATACAAATCATATATAATTCGCGCACATGGGTACACCTATATTGCTACAGGTTTACAGGTCTTATTGTTAATCATTAGTAGGTGCTCAATGTTTCACCGTCTGGCATGCAAAAATTGATTTTACTTAATACACATGATGACTTCCAGCAAGCCACTTCTCCCATCGTTTTCGAACTTGGACGCTCGGATGTTGAACAACAGCCTCAGTTCAGACTTGCTGTCGAGCTTCGAATCATTGCCCAAGAATCACAGGAGAAGCAACCGCCATATTGGCAGGATGAATACCATGCTGCTCCTCGCTGTGAGGAATTCTAACGCTTTGGAAGTTCAGAGGTAACAAATAAAGTTTTGCATATCTTTTAGTTGCTTGATTTCAGTTTCATCATGCTAGGTGTCTCAGTCAAAAACTCCTGCAATATTTAGATAATTTGGATATATATATTTTTTATTTTTAACCAACAGAAAAAAAATCTATTATCTATAGTTCGAATTTAGCGTAGCCAGCGCCGCGACCTCGAGGCGTTAGCTTTTGATGTAGGACATCGTCCATCGACCAGTTATTCATCCGCCAAGCAGTAATGTGCAGGCACCACAGAAGTAAAGGCACAAATGTGTTGTGAGTTGTGACTGAATGCCCTTCAGTATGCAAGTAAAAATATCTAGGGTGACAGGGAAGCACATAATTTTGATTTTTTAAAACACTTGGTGGTGTGGTGTCTAAATATGGGCGATCATGACGCTTACGTACTCATTGTATTTTAATAAAAATTTGGAGTCTATTTTTTTGTACTAAAATATTTAATTATTACAAAGTCTACATTCTCTCTTGACTGCCTTTTCACAGGCTTTTAGACTCCGGCGCCAGTCCAAACGCGACCTGCCACACAGAATTCATCTCCGCATGTCACGTGGCAGCGATGTACAACCATGACATCCTATTGCTGCTGCTGCAACGAGGTGCTGAACGTCATCGAGCTGATCGACTGGGCCGGACGCCTCTGCATTTGGCTGCGTGGGCTGGGAACGTGAAGAATGTCATGGCTTTACTGGATTTTCCAGAAGGTAACACTGGGTTATAGTGGTGGTAGGCTTCGGCCGTGGCTATAACAAGCCACGATGATGAGCTGATGGTGGTAAACCACCCACTGGACAAAACCGTGTCACCAAGAGGTCACTATAACCGCGCATGAAGTTCAGTGAAGCCGGGGAGGGATTGATCCCGCCTTCTTAGTTTAGAGTTTAGTCTGCTACTATCTTCGGCCGCGTCGTCGCTTAACATCACGCGAGATCGTGAGACCCACTGTGCGGCCCTAAGTGCTACTTTTGCGTGGTAAGTTTTCCGGTCAACTTGGGTCATCCCGGTCCGTCAAATGTATGAAAAAGTCAAGATTGACGGCCAATGCACCAATGATCAACAAGAAAACAAATGAAAAATTGCCACGCTTGAGAGATATCATTTTATATACTAAAAACGAAAAGAGGCCCATCCATACTACTCCTTCATCATTGGTGAGACCCTCCTTATACACACTTCTTTTTTCTTTTTTCCAACTTAAGAGAAATCTGTTGGAGATGTACTTGGAGATACGTTTATTGTAAGTAACGACTATGAAAGGATAATTCTAGTTTTTAGAAAAGTAATAAATGTTACAGAACTACAACAAAAGATAGGCAACGGCGAGATGCTATCAGAAACAGAGGAAGAGGTGATGCAGCTGAGCGATCAGTTCAAGGAACTGGTGGACGTGAAGTGTGTCCTCGGAGATCTGGCGCTGAAGGTTCCGGGACCTTGGAGGGATAATCTGGACCATAATTGTATGGAAATTGATGTGAGTATAGTGTCAAATGAATAGATAGATAGATAACTCTTTATTGCAACAAAGAAAACAATTAACACTAAATCAGTACATTTCAGTTAAGCAATAAATAAATAAAATAAATAAAAATGATTTATTGCAGGCAAAAAACCCATATTACAATTGAAATAAGTGTAGAAGTACAAACAGTAAAAACATAATTAAAGTCAGCATTTGGTTTAGGTGTACATTACACGACTTGCAATGCTTACCCTCGTCATTTTTTGTTCTCGTTCAGGTGAACATCAATCTAATATTTAAATATTGGACTACTCAAATTGTCCGACACCGCTCTAAGGATCGCGTTGCCAGAACGTCTCAGTCGATTCCAAAAAGATGCTACTCGAGATCTTATGATCGCGAAAAAGTCGGGTACCCTCGCCTCTGCGAACATACTGGATGCACTACAGTATCTAGGCAGCTTCATAAGGATTCTATATGCAGCATTATATTGAACCCCTATCGTGTTTATGGCTTTTCTTGTAAATGATGTCCACAGTTGGCACGTATAGAGGCACAGACAATACGCTTTAAACAATGTGGTCTTGACATCTTTACTGCATTTCGAGAACCGACGTGCAATCATATTGCTCCTGACGGCGAGGGCCCGTCTTTCCCGTTCTATATCGCAATCATCTTTTAGTCGTTCTGTCAACACGTGCTCTAAGTATTTAAACTGCTGCACGACTTTGATTTTTGTGCCATTCAAAAATACATCGGGTACTCTCTCCGGGCCACGACCTGATCTGAACACCATGACTTCTGTTTTGAGGACGTTATATTTCAGCCCGTGAACATTAGCATAATGCTCACAAACTGAAAGCATCCTTCTTAGCCCCTTGATCGAGGGACTGAGAAGCACCATATTATCAGCATAATTCAAATTATTAACACATACATGTCCTAGGTGACAGCCTATCTTGGTGCTTCTCAGTTCCTCGATCAGATCGTTTACGTACAAGCTAAATAGGTCGGGAGAGGTTAGCCCACCTTGACGAACCCCACATTCTAGTGAATAACTACTAGATGTTGTGTCACCCCATTTAACAACATTAGTTTGGTTTCCATACCAATATCTCAACAGATCGACTAACTGTGTAGGCATATTCGAAGCCAGCAATTTAGCCCAAAGAATTTTATAATTCACCAGGTCAAACGCACGGCTCAGGTCTAAGAAGCAGGCGTAGACCGAAGTCTCACGACTGGTATAATAGTGTACTGCACTTTTAAGACTCATGATAGCCGCATCTGTTGAGAGACCGGCACGGAAACCAAACTGCGCATCATCAATCTGGATATTTTCCTGCAGTTTAGGGTGTATAAGGCGTTCTAGTATTTTTCCAACTATCGTGCCTAATGAGATAGGTCGATAGTTGGAAGAACAGCTGAGATTACCTGTCTTGTTCTTGACTACTGGAATGACCGTTGTCCTCATCAATTCATCAGGCAGGTAACTATATTTAATAATTAGGTTAAACAGAGCACAGAGGTGGTAGTTGACTCTATCACTGCCACACAGTACGTGCTCGACGCTGAGACCGTCATGTCCGGGTGATTTTCCACGCTTCATTCCCTGGACAGCTTTTGCAACATCTTTATTAGTGAATATAAGGTCGTCTCTATCTGTCGCGGACTTACATCGTTGTTCAGCGTCGGGCACGGACGCAGGCATAGGATCTATTTTGAACCGTTTGGCGAAGATTTCTGCTATGGCCGATGGCTCCTGAACACCCTCTACGGAGATTGGTAACGACTGTTTATAGGTGAATTTTTTGGTGGCATTCCAAAATTTTACAAAATGATTATGCTTTTTATGTAGTGCTAATATGTTACATTTAATACTTTCTTCGTTTCTCTGACACCATCTTACTTTATTTTTAAATTCAGCGCGGCTATCCCGCATATTATTATATATCTCACCATCAGAGGGCCGCCCTGCAACCACCCAGCATCTAAAATATAGTCGAGCCTTCTCATGACTACTGCGGACATGGTAGTTCCATCCCACAACTTTTTTGCGGCGATTATTATCACCTGAACGAGAACTAACAATTGCTGCCCTTTGCAGTACGCTAATGATATGCTTATAATAGCTATCAATATAGGTTGTCTTATGTACACATCGATACAGATCATCACAATCACATGTATTACTAGAAGTAAAATTGTCTAAATTTGTATAACAAAATTCTGTATATATCTTTATCTGTTCTGTATTCTTAATACCCCATTTAATCTGTTTAAGCGAATCACTGGCATCGCAGATGGCTGGACCCGTCCCCGCTTCCGCAGTTTTACAGTGTATGCATATCGGATAATGATCTGACCACCTTACGTCGCGTCGTATAAAACGTTCACTCCGATCACCGTTCGCCACGCCGCTTTCGTTGTCAGTGGTCCAACCATCTTCTACTGCCATGAGATTCACTCTGAAATGTATAAGTATCCGAGCTAATCCCCAGTACGTTTATGTCAGCACATTCCCATAAAACATCATTACTAAATTGTACCATTTCCTTAAAGAAATTAGCACCCGGATGGGCATTAAAATCGCCTACTATGTACGCTACTTGTAATTCTGACTCTTCAATTATTTATTGCACTAATTTGTGCCAAGCAGTCGGTGAACTCAGGCACATTATCCGCAAGATCTACAGGCATATAAACATTAATCACTAGAAATGAATCTGACCTCAACGATACTCTGATTGCATTAATCCTATGATTTTCACATTCTACCGGCTCGACGTTAGGAAACTTAGTTTTATTCCACAACAAGGCAAGACCACCATATGGACGTCCCCTGAGTATACCCTGCGATGTGTCCACCGACGACTTTGCAATGCACCCAAAGTTGTTATTTATTCCATGAATAAAATTCAGATCATGCGGTAATAACCACGTCTCTTGAAGAGCAATTATATCTGATACATTAGTAAGGTCGCGTACACATTGAACCGATCTCTTAACAGACTTACAATTTAAAGATGTTATAGTTATACAATTGGTCGTACTATCCATAATGTTATAGTTATTTAAGCGTGTTATCTTTCACCGTGTATTGACGGAAAAGTCTAAATTTAATACCTTCGGGCTAAAAGTCCTTATTTAAAAATACGTCTAATTTACTACGAGAAATTGAAACTTTAAAAGAGTTAAATTCTATTTCACGTTTTTGCGTTAATAGGTCTATTTTAAAACATTCTTCACCCTTGTCCTTATATAATCCTTGATATCTTCGGGTGTAGTCGTTTTCATTAGTCGTGAGACGTAAATAGAGGAGGTCAGTGCAGCCATCTGAAGTTTATTCGTCCCCTGCGAAGTGCCCGTGAGATTATTATTTACTCTCTTACGTTTTTTTATTTTCGACTAGTATAAAACTATCATTTCTCTTATCAGCATTCCTTTGTAATTGACGGGCGGACGGTTGCGATGCACTACTACTTATAACTATATCTCGATATAACGGTGAATGAGGCGCATCAGCTGATATAGGCTTGTTGTTATGCGGCGACCTTGACCTTGATCGTACATGAGATATGGTTGTTGTCAAATCGTTTGCTTTCATAGTTCCCGTGTCAGCTGTTTTATTATTATTAACACTAATATTAGCTTCTTACTCAAGAGTCATAAGATGTTAAGACTCTTTAGCCCAGTAATTTAACTAGCTACAGTGCCCTCCTACCGGAGCGCACATTACTATGTTTGCACATCACTGCTCAAGAGGTAGAATAACTGGCACTGTTGGGGTATCCACCTAGACGACCTCCTGCAAAGGAAGTCTACCCCCGGTCAATGTCTCTGAATATCTCTTTATGTTTTGACATCTAGCAAGGAAACGAAATGTCCCCCAATTGACGTCCTAGCTTGGTTTCTTTCCCCACAAATTCTTTTGTTAACTAGGTTCTTAGGTTCTTCCTTCATTTATTCTTAGCAATAATTTCAATGAAATGAACCTGTTGTTCTGCTATATTCCAAGCACAATTATTATTTCTACTGATCTGTCTCCTCTATTCTACAGTTGCTGCTGGCTATTCTCAGTAATTGCCAAGGTCTTAATCGAGAATCGAGGTCTTCTCATTTGACGTCATATATTTCTACCGTAAAGTCTGTCTCCATTTTCCAGCTGCCGTTCCTCCAGCCAGGCTGGACTCCCCTGCACGCAGCCAGCTGCAGCGCGCGGCACCACTGCTGCCGGCTCCTGCTGGCCGCTGGTGCGGAGCCGTGCGTGCGGGACTTCATTGGACGCGGGCCCTTGGACGTGGCTGGCTCTGCTTGTCATTATGGACATCATCATAAACAGTATGTGTGTCTTGTGTTGTTTAGGAGAAGATGAGCAAGACGCTCTCCTGATGGCAAGGGATAAAGCTGTCGGTCAGCACAGTGCCACCACATATTTCAAAATTTAAAATTCTAAGTGCTCTTTACCAAGACTCGAGAGTCATATTATAAGATGTTAAGATTCTTCTCTAATTATTTCGCTTGACAGGCCACAGCTGAGTCCTGCTTGCAACAAAAAAAGTTTCATATTTACCTATGGCAGGCCTTTTGGTCCTGCCCTCCTCAACATCGGTTTCACAGAAGTAATCAAGCTGCTAATAACGAAGAGCTGCAGGAAGGGAAGCTTCAAGAAGAGCCTGATGGCAGATACTCCACTCCACACAGCTGTGGAGCTGGAGAACTTCGAAGCTCTGCATATGCTGCTTGAAGCTGGAATGTCTCCGAGATGCTTGAATCGAGCCGGTCTGACGCCTCTGCATTTGTGTGTTAAGAAAAGATTAAAGAGCATTTACAGGTATTTGTACAATATTTCTGTTTGGTCCCAAATTATTATTATCATCCTTTCCCTTATTATCATCTACACAATTATAGTCTTTCACGTCCCACCGCTGGGGTTATGCTTGTTTCATATTATTATTATTATAAGTATAATAGCTCTTCACATATTATAATGACCAAGTGACGTATCTTGTCCTCCCACCTGTTGCGTGTCCAGATAACCACGCTTTCTGGTTAGGAATGAATAAATGATAATATAATAGGGGTTTATACTCAAACAGAACAGGTTACCCTACTTACACTGTCAGAGACAAATCACAATGAATAGGTAGTGTGGCTAACCTATATGTTGCAGTTTTAGGTCGCCGAGATTACTACAGGGCCTGCAACATGACCTAACGACTACCTCCTACATATCATAGAGGAAACAGCCGGGACCCATAGTTTTACGTGCTACGCCGAAACACGGTAGCGTCCAGGCGAAAAAGATTGAGACTGAGATTTGAACCTGATGATAACTCTTAACTTTCTCTTACTCTCTTTTTTAATGTGCTTCATATTATGTGAAGTTAACGCAAATGCATTCTTGGCTAAGGGGTGTTGTCGAATCACACGAAAGCTAATTCCAAAATGCCTGCTAGTTATTTTTAACTTTGTCTCCCATTTTCAGGTTTTCATATTCTGTGAGCCATCCGACGAATCAATTCGAACTCGTCCAGTAATAGATGTGAAAGATAAGGACGGGTATACAGTGATCCATTCAGCTGTTCTCAACGACTGGACGCCTGGAGTGTGTGTTGCTTTGGAAGCTGGAGCCAATATTGTTTTGCCAGTAAGATGTTTAATTAACAATTTTTTGTATACTTTAAGGGATATCCTAAAACGGGATTTATCAAATGGGACTGGGAATGCCAAAGGCACATTGGGCCACAATAACAACTGTATGGGTCCCAAGTTCCACTGCCAAACGGCCACACGGCAGACCAAGAACTCTTTCTGACTCATTACTTCTTTTATTTTTTCTTTCTTTTTGTCTCTCTTTCTTTCTTTTCTCTTTCTGGATAACTTCAACCTATTTGCGAAAGGACAAAAATTCGTGGTCCTGGACCGAGACACTAGGAGGGAGGATAGCGAGTTCTTTGCTCTGCAATGGGATCCAGTAATCTCATAATAATAAAATTCGACCATTCTTTGAATACTTTCAAAAATGGAATAAAATTAAAACTAGAAGGTATTGAATACAAAGTTATTGATCTAAACGTAAAATCTTATTTCTCAGGCAAATGATGGAGAAAGTCCATTGCACACTGCTGCAGCTCTTGGCAACATCGACATCCTCCGAGAAATCGTGAACTTCGCCAAGATTATCAAAGTGATTGACTGTTTGAACCAGAAAGGGGAAACAGCTCTTTTCAAGGCAGTGGCAAATGGACACACAGATTGCGTCAAACTTCTGCTTAAAGAAGGTGCCTCCATAACGATAACCCTGCAGAGGCAGTACAATGTTCTCCACCAAGCTTCAGAACTAGGCCGTCATGATATACTGAAAGTTCTTCTAGACCATGACTATACGCTTACTAGAGGTAAGGTCTTCTTTGTTATTATGTACTCTTAGATTAAAATAATCTAAATATATAAAAGGAAAGAGTAAGAGTGACTGACTGATCTATCAACGCACAACCCAAACCACTAGACACACACACAAACAGATAGACACGTCAAACTTATAACACCCCGTCGTTTTTGCGACGGGGGATAAAAATGAAAGTTTGTAAGAATGTATGGATGTGTTAGATATTTCTTATAAATTTTGTATGTCAGTAGAGCTGACCAAGCATGCTGTTCAATATAAACATCAAAGAGATAAACATTGTTTCACCAGTCACATTGTAACATTGTGCCATGTTTGTGACAAATAAATGAATTGAATTGAATTGTTTGTTACCCTTTCACGCCTAAACGGGTGGACCGATTTAGCTGAAATTGATTGCTGCCATGCCCCCGAGAACCATTGTGGAGTTTCGTTTTCTTGGTGTTCAAAATATGTCAATCGTTCTCATATTTCATAGTCTGAAATATGAAATGTTATAGGCACTCGCAGCTAGCTGCGAGCTCTCCTGATGGTAAGAGATTACGCTGCCCATAATTGGTACAATGCTACCCAGGATTTTACAATGGTGAAAATTTGGGTGCACTGCGCCAAGGCTGTTGGAACCAACCAGTGTTCAAGTAAATAAATACTTGTGTTAATAAATACTTTTCCTCTCTTTTTTTCTAGGTATGGTCAATTATATAACAGTTGACCATCGCAGAGGTTACGGACCGATTCATTTTGCTGTTGAGAAACACCACCCAGAATGTGTAAAGCTTCTGTTATCGAGAAACGCTTACATAAAGTTGAAGACCTCGATTGGAGAAAGGGAGTCGACACCTTTGCATATTGCTGCTAGAAAAAACGATGTAGAAATAGCCAAGATTATTCTTAAATTTGATTCTTCGACTATAGATGATGTTGATGCTTTTGGCTGGACGCCTTTACACGCAGCAGGGTACTTCGCAAGTCGTGACGTAATCACACTTTTAATTCGTGAAGGAGCTGACCTTTCAGCTTGCACCTTCGGACCACCGAAGATTAGAAGAACAGCTATAGAGCTTATAATGAAGCACTTGTCAAAACCGACTGAGTTCTTAGAGAACATTTTCGATACTTACATACACAGCAACAAAATTTGTCTCCAAGATCCTGAATCAGAAGTAACCGTGGACTTTAAGATTCTAGTCGCAGATAAAAGGAGGAAAAAAGCAGAGAGGGAGGCGAACGTGACTATTAGTGAAACGTCAGTGATAGAAGCTTTGCTGAAGACTGGCAACAGATTTGGACAAAAACGTTTGCTGCTTCATCCGTTGCTAGAAAGTTATCTAGCATTGAAATGGAAGGCTCTGCTACCATTTTTCTATGCAACGCTAATATTCTATGGACTGTTTTTGATAAGTTTGACCACTTTTGTGATGTCAGAGTATTTTTATAGGGATAATCAGAATCAGAGCTGCGTGCAAAAAGATAATGTGATGGCGAAGCCGTTTGGACTTGATACAGTGTTTTGGAAGTACGTTCTGTTTGCTACGATTGCTATAGTGACTTTGCAGGTAAGAAGCAAATCCTATGCTTTTTTCTTTACATTTAACGTTTTTCTCTGTCCAGAAAAAAGTTAAGAACCTAACAACACTTTAAACACTACACATCCATATATTCGTATTTATGCTACTAGCCATAGGCGGATTTAGGGGGATGGGGGGGGGGGGGCAGGGGGCCATGGAGCTTCCTCCATATTCATAGAGTAATAGGATATTTATGAGTATTATTATTTTCAGGAGATCGTCTACATAATAGCCAGCCGCAAAATATTTCTCCTCCAGCTAGAAACATGGGTGAAACTGACCTCCATTGTCCTCGCCATGCTTCTCCCATTCATAGTGACAGATATACCCCCACCAGATGCCATAGACTGGTCGAGGCATGTGGCAACACTGGCTGTACTACTCGCTTGGCTGAATATGACGGTGCTACTGTCTCGGTTTCCTCAGTGGGGGATCTATGTTCTTATGTTTGGGAAGGTTTCTTCTAATGTTTTGAAGGTAAGAGTAATTCAGATGATCCGAAGTATTTAAGTTTAAGTATGTAGGACTACGGACCACGACCACCATCCACGATTATCTTTGCGGCGCATCATCGCTTATAAAAAATCAAAGGCTAACCTATTTTAATGAAAAGAATAAAATTGTCTGTAATAGACTTTGTTGAGGGGCATTACCTTCTTAATAAAAGCATATTATGTACTCGTATATTTCCAGTTAACTGTGATAACTTCTGTCAAGAAAATAATTAAATTTAATAAGGGGTGTGTAACTTAGTTTGTAGATGTCTACTTGTTACAATTCCACTACATTGTCATAATTATTAGCTTTTATTCTTTAAAAATATCACTTTAAGATTACATTTTTTGATCAGTATCAAGTGCCAATAATTGATTTTTGATCCAAATAAGACTAAAATTTAAACTTTAACATCGAAAAGTGGATCAAAGCTATGATTACGCGTCAGGCTAATTAATACAAATAACTGAACAAAATCTCATACGAGAAACAATTTTATTTCCAGATTCTCCTGACCTTCACATTTCTAGTAATCGGGTTCTCATTCAGCTTCATGATCCAATTCCATTCTAAAGTGCCATTTGAGAGTCCTTGGGCTGCCCTCGTTAAAACCATGGTCATGATGACCTCAGAGTTCGACTACGACGACCTCGTCGCCAAGAAGGACCCCAAGGCCATCGTCCAATCCCTCGTCATCATCAGACTGGTGTTCCTAATCTTCTTGATACTAGCTGCCATAGTCCTAATGAACCTAATGGTCGGTGTAGCTGTGAATGATCTTCATAATTTAGAAGTCCTAGGCCACACCATGCGTTTAGAAAAGCAGGTCGAATTCCTTTCGTCTTTGGAGACTTTGGTTCTAAAGAAAATGTTCCTACGAATACTGCCAGCGAAATGGAAATACAATTTGGAGTTTATGAGTGGACTGACGTTTATTATTCTTAAACCTTGCGAGCCTTCCTGGAGTTACTATAAGGCTATTCCACCTCATGTGAGAGATGCTATATTCGAGAAAGCTCTTAAGAAGAAGCAGCACGAAGACCATCAAACTGGATATGAGAACTTAAAACAGAAGTTGCACGAAATACACGAGACTTTGAAGGCTGAAGAGCATGTAGTGTCGTCGAATATTCAAGGTCCGATTCGGAAGAATGTGAAAAGACTGACGGATACGGATTTAATTGTAGTGAGAATGAAGAGGGAGATGGATGAGATGAGCGCCAAATTGGACATGATGATGCAGATGTTGATAAACCAACGTCTTCGTGATTCAACTTCTCAGGCGTAATAAATGTTGTTGAAGTGTAAAATTCTCATTTAAAGAAAAATTGGTTTTTACATTTTGTTTTTTTTTTTTCGAGAATTTAGACTTTGTACGATCATTTATGCGAAGTTGGGCATAATAAACTTTAAATGTGTATTATATATGTTTTAAATGAAAAATATATAATTATAATCATCATCATTGAATTGTAATACTTAGATACTTAAAAGATAATAAACAAAGCTCAAAAACACATTGTTATGGTTCTGCACTTGTATTCATAAAATATGTCTGCACAAATAAAAATCAATCTATTTTTATTAAAATTAAATTCTAAAAAAATTATCAAGTAAACTTGAATATATAACATAGCTACGTAAGTGTTGTATTTTTTTAAATAAAATCAAGTTAATTTTAATACAGTATGAGCATTTTGTAATAAAATATTAAATATTATAATTTGTTGTCACAGCGTTTGTTATCGAATTCCTCCTAAATAGCTTAACCGATTTTAATGAATTTTAATATAAGAGTCATTCTTTTCTATTGTATAAGTGTATAATGTTTATTATTAGGTACTTGAGTCTGAAAACTTTAGGCTTCGCCCGCAATTCTTTCTTAGCGGAGGTATACGTCATAACACCTATCTGAATTCCAAATTTCAAACGAATCCGTTTAGCGGTTGGAGCTGTGCTTTAATAGGTCAGTCAGTCAATCAGTCACTCTTTCCTTTTATCTATTTAGGTATTTATTGGTTGCTTTTGATCTGCCAGTAAATAGAGCTTTTAAAAACTTGACGGATTAAATTCAGACCACGATTCCACTCGAGCGATTGAAACGTGACTCGCTTCTGATGTTAGTAAATGCATGGTTAAATATAACGCTGTATATTGATGGTGCGGTTGATGGAATTGCTAAAATATGCCTACATAATAAAATATGTATTTTAGGGAAAGCGTGTGAATTTTTATTCGTACAGGCTTTCCGATAGGACTAAAATCTCTCTTTTAAATGAAATATTTTATGCTACATTAAGAGCGTCGTTCTTGCGCGCGGATCTCTCGCTTGTACTAAATGACCCCTCAGATTCAAATTCGGAACCACATACGGAAAGTACCTCTATAAGAAGAACGAGCAAGAAACTTTGGGCATTATTTTTGTAAAATATGTCTTTGCATTGTACCATTCGCTGCTTTAGAACTAAAGGAGCACATAATAAAGAGACCAAAGTAGAGAAACGTTTGTGCAGTATCTAATTCTTCGAAGCGGGCTAAGCACAGTACAGAGATAGGTATATTATACAGTAATTTGACTCTCTAGAAGCGGTTGAACTTAAGGTCACGCGAGTTTGCAACGAGGTGGGTAGGGTTTGGTAGGCAGCGAGGTGCCGAATAGACGTTATTATTGTGAATTACTCAAAATATTAAAAAGAATTAAATACTTTGTGATATTTTACTAATTCACAACCATTATTAGGAAGCTTATTGCATAAAAACGTCTATTCGGCACCTCGCTTTTTGCCGATCCCTGTCGACCGCGTTGACAACTCGGGCGACCTTGAGTTCAACCGCTTCTAGGGAGTCAAATTACTGTATATCTCTTTACCGTTGGCTAAGTGTAATTAGGCCCTTACCACAACGAATTAAGATTAATGAAGTTGCGTCGACATACTGAAATGATGGAAGTTAATCCTCCTAGGAGGCTTTCATTAGAGCCGTGGATCGCTCTCTCAGGCATTAGTGGCTGTCATAGACAACCTAACCAAAATAGACCACGCTTTCGTAATTTTCTGTGAAAAGAAAATTGGGGTGCGGACAAAAAAATTGTCCATAGATAATGTAGAGGTAGAAAATAATAATAATATGTAGATTAGAAAATATTGTACACGTATTTTTTATTTGTAATTTTATTAAAAAACGTGAGAAATACAACGCAGTACTGTTTTCTCGGTGGGAGTCATGACATCACTTGTGGGTACTCCAGTCGATACAAAATGAACCCATACGTGACGTAGGGCGTCCTCACCTAAAACTTATATAAAAGCGTTATGCCAGAGCCATTTTTTATTATATTTGCTATAAATGCACATAGAATATTGTTTTTATTATTAAAATTACGGACTAATCACACTAATATTATAAAGGCGAAAGTTTGTGAGTATGTGAATCTTTGTTACTTCTTTACGCCTCTAAACGCGTGGACAGATTGAGCTGAAATTTGGTGCAGAGATAGCTTAGACCCTGGAATAACACATAGGCTACATACAGTACCTAGAGCGGGTAAAAAAAAGTGGACGTAGCTAGTTAATTATATTTTAAATTTTTTGACCTTGTCCGGACTTATTGCCAAAACAAGGCGGGCAGCGGGGTGCGGGGCTAGTTTTGATTGGTTCGTTCAAAGTAGAAAGTCTTTGGTTCAAATATATTAGATCTGTGTTATGCAGCGTCAATGCGTATCATCGGCGACAGCATACCTCAGATAATGCGCACTCTATGGTTGAGTTCTCTATGATTAGAGCCGTGTATCGCTCTCTCAGGCGTTAGTGGCCGTAAGGAATATTAAAGAGAGAATTAACGGGACTAGTCATAGAATAACTATAACTACAAACCTAGTTTGAGATTATAATAATGTATGTAAGAGTACTCTTAGTCATGTTAATTTTATTAATCGGGTATTTTGCGTAATTATTTTTATGTTAGTTTCACAAAATCATTATAAAACCAACCTCGACGTTTCGGCACAGTTACATGCGCCGTGGTTACGAGCAAACTCATCGTAGTCTCTCGGTTTACTCGTAGTTGGCTAAATAAACTACATTTACTTAGAGATTATAATGTTTTTTTAAAATAAATTAGCTACACCTTTCGATTTAACAGATCGGGGGAACAGATCGTGAATCGGACTTACTATAAATCAAAATATCGGGAAATTCGGGAAACCTAATAAAAAGCCTAATCGGTTACTAGCCATTGCCTTTTCACTTTAAATTTTTATTCCTCCTCAATTAATATTATAAATATTAATCAATCATCTTCCACACAATAATTTAAATAACCTAAAAATGTTGATGGTTGAGTGATGTCGTATTCCAGTTGAAATTGGTGTTAGTTTCATGAAGTATGTTTTTATGTATAATTGTGGTGTTAAATATGGCATTTTCTATTCATATATTATTATAGTTTTAAGTCACCTTTTGATGTATTCCCCTTGAAATTGGTGTTGGTTTCACTCAGCCCGTCACAGACCAGCCGCCATCCAATATTCAGGCTCTACCTATTGCCTACGTAAATTCCGGATCAACATTTTGTAAGCAACGCGACACCGGCCTGGCTAAATGTTTTATTCGGTGCAGGAGGGCGTTTACAATGTACGACGAATTTTACAGTTTATATTTATTTTTCAAAGATCTCTACAGAATGGGTATCCAGAGAAAAGCGACGCCGCTGAGGTCGGCCTAAGAAACGATGGCGAGACGATTTGGACGCGCAAGATCGGGTGGGCCGAGGTGGTAATACTAGCAGTGTCTAGCAATTTTACCCGCTGTACAAAAGCCTTATATATTATTTTAGGGACTAAGCTATCTCTGTACAAAATTTCAGCTCAATCGGCCCACCCGTTTGGTCGTGAATGAGTAACAAATATAAGTACATGATATAATACATCCATACATTCTTACGGACTTTTGCGTTTATAGTATTAATAGGATTTCTTATAGGTTAGCTTTTGTCCACGATCTGGCGGGATATTTAGGGAAGATGCGCCCATAGATGGTAGCGGACTTAACCTAGAAGGCGGGATTAATCCCTCTCTGGCTACACTGAATGTCGTGCCGCAATTCAATCAAGCATATATTATAATAATTCATAATAACGGACACGGTTTTACCCGTAACTTTTATTATAAAATCCCATAACACTATTTATCTCTCTATTTTATAACAACGATAGAAGAATTTATTTAACAGAGACAAAAAATAAATACATTTTGATTAATAGCTTTCTTTCAAGATATCTTCAACTATTAATTTTTAACAAATAAAATATTTTATCTCACATCGTATAGTATAAAAGCATCTTGAAATATTAACATTGTTTTGAATTATTTACATTTACGACAAGAACAAAGGGTGTTCAAATTTACTTCTAAAATTCAGAATTTCAGTGTTCATTTCAAAATATCCTACATTTACATTGAATTCCTGATGATACAGCCTTGGAACAAAGGCCTAGTTGCTAACAAAGGCTGGTGTCTTTTTAATTTAGCCTTAATCGGCTACTTCTTAGAGTTGTGCGTGAGCGAGGCTTCCTGCTTCCTATTCGATTTCCTAATCTAAATATATAAAAGGAAAGAGTGACTGATTGACTGACTGATCTATCAACGCACAGCTGGACGGATTGAGTTGAAATTTGGCATAAGTACAGGAAGGTTTTAGGCCGTAGATCTTCGCTAAGAAAGGATTTGGCCACGCGGGCAAATCCTTTCTTTTTTTTTCTTTCTTTCTTTCCTTTTTTTTTGACCCAGGAAAAATGCGTTACTTACGCATCATCACCCCACGCCGGGGGGCGCGGGTCGGTTTGTGGGACTCCCCCGCCGAAGATGGGCACGGCGGGGATACCCACTAAATAAATAGGCCAAGCGCGAGTCGGGCCACGCACAATGTAGGGTTCCGTAGTTCTAGTAGATTGAATACACTGCACAACAGCATTTTGGATGATTTTTGACGACGATTTCAAATTTGTGACTGAAATTTCTGTACCAGCTCTAGTTAAAAAGATATGACACATATTATGTTGTTTTCGTAATAAAACGCTAAAAATGTAGAGATCATCATCATCATTATCTCAGCCGTAAGACGTCCACTGCTGAACATAGGCCTCCCCTTTGGACTTCCATATGTACCGGTTGGAAGCGACCTGCATCCAGCGTCTTCCGGCGACCTTTATAAGGTCGTCTGTCCACCTTGTGGGTGGTCACTGTAGAGATGATCCTAATTAATTTAAGTTTAAGTTGAAAAACTCTTTATGTTATTTGATTTTCTTGCTGAAACTGAAGGCAGAGCTATTCTAAATGCTATTCTTATTCTAAGGGCTATTCTAAATGCTCTAACAATATTCAGCCATCATATGTGCGTTCCAGAAGCCTTGATAGCGTTACTTCATCGAACAAAAGTTCGGGTGGAATTGCTTGCCCAATTCTTCACTTAGTACCCCAAGATTGTCATGAATATAGTCTAGGTGGTCGTGGAGAGAGTGTAACTTGATGGTTATGTCACATTCGAGCCTTTGAAAGTGACGCATTAGTTTTTGGACGTGTTGAGAAAAGTCCAAATAATTCTTACTTTACAAAAAAAAAATATAACCACCATTGGCCTAAAACAAAGTAAACCATTTTTAAATGAACACATTATGAGCCAGTTATGTTCCGCATACTTAATTTTTAATAAAATCAAAACAATAGTTTTATGTTTACACTAAGCAAAAATAAGTCATCGTGATGGTTCTCGAGTCCTTTCCACATTATAGCGGTTTCGTACCAAAATCTATTTATTTTCTAATTTGTCCACAAACGTAGATACTCAACACACGTTTTGTATAACTTTTGGGGAATCCAAGGCTTGTCGTTAATTTCCAGGGAGTATCCAAAGTAATTTTTGTAAGCCTAAATTATGAACGTTGTCACATTCAAACGGAATTCTTTGAGCATAATATTCACCGCAAATTAAAAAAAATATATCCGGATCATTCACACAAGTAGCCTTGACCATGCTATATCAAATTATAATAAAAAAACTTAAGTTAGAAATTATGAGCTAAGTAACACTGTAATATGGTGATTTATTTGTGATAGCTATAACTCGTAAACAATACAACCATGAACAATTCGCTTGCGCGATCTAATTTTACTACTAGCGCCATCTAGTTATGCATTAATAAACTATAGGCTAGGTTAGCTTTAGGTATTCTTATTTTGCTGATTTTACCGAAACTAATAATTTTATCTTAACCGCTATAGTTTTCCTGGAAAGTTCATGGTTGAAAGCATACCTCTGATTTTTTTCAGAATTTTAAAGCTAGTAGTTCAGATTTTAGAGGGGGGGGGGGGACGCTCAATTTTTTTTTTAAACTTGAATATCTTTCAAACAGAACATGAAATCGAAAAAGTTTCTTAGCAAACCGTCCTTCATTTTAAAATACCTATTCAACGATACACCACACGATGGTATCAGCCAGAAAAAAAAAATCATCCCCATCTTACGTGTACGGGAGGTAGCCTAAATTAATTAATTAAAAATTATTTTTTGTCACCGTTCTCTTACCCTTATTATTACTTACCTGTATACAAAATTACACTTTTCTAGGACTTATAGTTTCTCCGCAATGCCGCGGACAGACAGACGGACGGACGGACGGACGGACGGACGGACGGACGGACGGACGGACGGACGGACAAAGCGAAACTATAAGGGTTCCTAATTGACTACGGAACCCTAAAAAGCGGGGGGTGTTCCTGCGGGACGCCATAATGCCGGGGCAGCGGGTATGCCGAAGCACTCATCCGCGGCCAAATAGTCTCTGCCTTTTTTTTGACCCAGGAAAAATGCGTTAATTACGCATCATCACCCCACGCCGGGGAGCGCGGGTCGGTATGTGGGACTCCCCCGCCGAAGACGGGCACGGCGGGGATACCCACTAAAAAACCTGGGGTGTTCCTGCGGGACGCCATAATGCCGGGACAGCGGGTACGCCGAAGCACTCATCAAATAGTCTCTGCCTACCCCATCGGGAACCAGGCGTGATAGTATGTTTGTATGATGTATATTTTCTATATTTCTTTGTTATACGATATCATTGTAGGTATTTATTTGTACTCATAAGTTCTGCTAAACCGAATGTGTAAAATCTTCAAGTCGTGTAATCACACAAACGCATCTTATCGCATGATAAGCGACCATAGAGCGTGGAACATTTAGATGTGACTGATGAGTCATAATAATATTAATATTATGATGGTACTTCTTTTCTAAAATTCAATTTTTTTCTAAACGGCAAATGCCTTTATTGAAAAAACAATACTACAGCTACTACAGCACTTTTATTTACCACAGATCAGCCGCAAGCCGATCTATAGAAAATCCAAGTGCTCCAAACCACTGTCAGATGACAGAGTGCCCAGAATGCTGGCAGCATTGCCACGTTGAATGGCAATACTAATACGTTGGGCTAAATACACCCCAGCATTTTGGTCACACGTCACCTAGACCAAGCGACTTAATAAATTTTGGAAAATGCGGTGAGCTCCCGGACCCCAAGTATCCGATGTCTCTACCCCAAACGGCTCAAAAATGTAACCGCTATCGAAGTTAGCATATATAGGTACTTAGTAGTAGATATTATTATGTTCCGGATTGAAAGGCAATAATGTTACCAACAAAATTATAATATCTCAGAGTGACAGGCACTGTGCCGCGTATAGTTTTGGATTTCAAATCACTGAGTCTGATAATTATTTATGCAATCATTATGCTTACTACCTGGACCTGATTTGCTAGTACCTATTGTCGTAAAAAATAGCGCTATTATATATTCAATTATATGTATTATTTAACTGGACAGAACTACTGATTATAAAGGTGAACGCACATCTATCTGCATCGACCGCGCCAAACGAATCGAATTTTGAATTCCTTATATGAAATGTCATGAAACCTCGCACGCTTGGCGGAGTCGAATCGGAAGAAGATTTCCTATACAACATTTTTTTCGGCGCGGTCGATGCTGGTAGATCTGCGAGCACCAAACACTGACTTTTGCGATGTAAACTCATATTAATTTCATGAGTCGCGACTTATCGCGTAGATATTATAATGTTAGTTTTAACCAAAACATGTTATTAAACTAACCACGGTGACGTATCGTCTCAGTTACATACACTACGATGCTAGTTTTAAAATACATAAATTATAAGTATGTTAATGTAAAACTAACATTAAAATACCAAAGCAATGTAAATCACCCAAGCAATAAGTCCTGACTAATTTTATAATATTAACTAATTATTAATTAACCAAGTCTAATCTTTATTGACTCTATGCAAACATTCAAAGGAAATAGATAAGGCCATCGCCAATCGTCAATGAGTCGAAGACGAAAGACTGATTCAAAGTCGCACATTTTCTAACCTAAAAAGAACTTAACATTGGCGCTAGTGTACTATATACTAAGACGTTTTCACTGAAGCGTAATTGGTGATTTTTTAGTTCCATTTTCCGCCACGTTTTGTTTAAAACTTGTACCTTTATTTTTATTTTTTTAGATTTATTTATTCACTCGATGAGTGCAAACGTTTATCTAAAGGCCAAAGTGATGTAGATTAAGAAATTAAATAACAATTATGAACTAAACTAGTATTGATGGAATTTTACTAGTAGTGTCGTGATAGTGAATGGAATTTGTATTGGATATGTGCAGTGATTAAAATGCCTGGATCTAGAGGTGAGTGAATTATTGTTTATTAACATTACTCTTTTTTACATTTTTTAAGAAACATAATACTAAAACTAATGATATTTACAATAATATACTTCTGAACAACTATCCAAT
The DNA here is from genome assembly GCA_947507615.1 of Hemithea aestivaria. Lineage (NCBI taxonomy): Eukaryota > Metazoa > Arthropoda > Insecta > Lepidoptera > Geometridae > Hemithea > Hemithea aestivaria. The sequence goes on along the minus strand of OX382347.1, from coordinate 3,044,119 downwards.
AATTGCCCTAACTGAAACTTGGTTGAATTCGAACATATGTAATAACGAAATTTTTGATTCTAGATATGTAGTTTATAGACGGGACCGAATATGTAACGAAACTAAGAAAGATGGCGGTGGTGTTCTACTAGCTGTATTAAATTGTGTTAAATCTGTGAGAATAGAAAATTGGGAAAGTCAGCATGAGGATCTTTGGGTTGTTATGGACATCGAATTTAATGGATCATTGAAAAAAATTGCAATATGTACTGTTTATCTTCCACCACCAATTAAAAACGAAACATTGACAAATTTTCTAAATCACTGTAATAACATTATTTCTAACGTTGATGAATGTATAATTTTAGGCGATTTTAATTTAAACTTCATTACTTGGAATATACAAAGTGAAACTTCTGAAGCTTTAGCTAGTAATTATAATTGTCCCTTGGGTTATTCTCTTATCGACTTTTTGTCATTAAATAACTTATCCCAATATAATACTGAACGTAATATTGATGACCGTATACTCGATCTAGTTATTAGCAATATTCCTAATGTCAAAGTCACCAGATCAATCGATTGTTTAAGCAAATTAGATCCCAAACATCCCGATTTATTGATTACGATTCCTTTCCTAAAAACGACTCGACTAAATCCTAAGTCCAATACCCGATTTAATTTTTTCCAAGCCAAATATCCTCTAATTATTGAAAAACTGCGTGATATCGACTGGCACGACCGATTTAAACTCTGCAACAATGTTGACGACATGGTTAAGATTTTTTATGACTTAATTCAATTGGCGATTAATGAATTTGTCCCTACTTTTGTTTTCACACACAAGAACAACAAAAAACCTCCTTGGTTTAATAAATCATTATCCAGGTTACTATCTGAGAAAGAAAAATATAGAAATAAATATAACATCTATAATAATCCACGCGACAAATTGAGCTATGATATTTTGCGACAAAGATGCCAAGATTTAATGACACAATGCCATAATCAATACAAACACAAAATAGAATCGGGTATAGTAAAATGTCCTAAAATTTTCTGGCGTTACATTAAAGAAAAGCGTGGAGGGCTATCTAATCTCCCTGCCAATATGCACAATGGCGAAACTACTGCCAAAACAGGTAGTGATATAGTAAATTTATTCGCTCATTATTTCTCCTCGGTCTTTAATTCCAGTAGTAGTCAGTGTGATAATCTTAAAAATTATTCTGATAGTTCCAATAATAATACGCTGAGTAGCATTAAAATTAGTGAATATGATATTTCTAAAGCTTTAAAAAAATTAGACATCACTAAAGGGTCGGGACCTGATTCTATACCACCTGTATTTTTAAAAAAATGTACTAAAGTTCTTACATTACCATTAAGTATAATAATTAATTTTTCCCTCAAGACTGGTACATTTCCCACTGAATGGAAAAAAGCTAGAATAGTTCCCATACATAAAAAAGGTGACCCAGCAAACGTCAATAATTATCGCCCCATTTCTATTTTATCTTGCCTTGCTAAGCTCTTCGAAACATTAGTTTGTCCAATTATCACACGCCATATTGATGCTATAATCACTAAAGACCAACATGGTTTTAAATCTGGACGTTCTGTAGTTTCCAACCTCACTATTTACATGTCAGATTTGTCTGAAGCTTTAGATAATAGAAAAGAAGTAGATGCAATTTACACAGATTTCTCCAGTGCCTTTGATAGGGTCGATCATGTTCTGTTATTAAAGAAACTACAATTTAATGGTGTACATGGATCTTTACTAGATTGGTTTAAGTCATATCTATTTAATCGCTCTCAAATAGTTGCTGTCGACGGCTATGAATCCCACATTTATTTTGCCCAATCTGGTGTTCCCCAGGGTTCACATCTTGGGCCGATACTTTTCTCAATATTTATTAATGATATCGTTAATAATATACAACACAGTAAATGTTTACTTTTTGCAGACGACTTAAAATTATATAGAAAAATAGAATCATTTAACGACACAGTTCTTCTGCAACGAGATCTTAACAACATTCACAATTGGTGTATTGCAAACTCTATGTCTTTAAATACCAACAAATGTTACCATATCAGATTTTCCAAGAAAAAAATTAATAACTATTGTGTGACGTATAATATAAATAATGTAAATTTACAGAACGTCGATGAAATTCGCGATTTAGGTGTTACAATAGATAGTAAGTTAAATTTCATTTCACACACAAACATAATAGTGAAAAAATCTGCGCAAATGCTAGGATTTATTAAACGTAATACAAAGGGTTTCAAGCAATATAAGACACTTTTAATACTTTATAATGATTTGGTTCGTAGCCATTTAGAGTTTGCGAGCACTATTTGGAATCCGTTTTATGCAGTTCATTCTCAAAGAATTGAAAACATACAGAGACACTTTACACGACACATCAGTTACAACTACAAAAGTATTTACTACCGAAAATCTTATGATGACAGGCTAAAATATTTTAAGATGCTATCTCTCCGCAAACGTCGTAAACTAAATGACTTACTTTTCTTACACAAAACCGTAAACGGACAACTCGACTCTGTTGACATTACACAGCACATCCACTACACCGTCCCTTCACGACTACCTAGATACCCTACAACCAATCTTTTCTTTACTCCTACCTGTAAAACAAACCTTGGGCTTAACTCGCCAATTATTAGAATATGCCGTGAATATAATTCACTAATAAAGTCCTCTCCAAAAATCGATCTATTTGGTGACTCATTAATGCAGTTCCGAAAAAATGTAATGGAATCTTTTTCTTCAGATGCAATACCAACTTGTACATCTGAAGAAAAAGGGTCTGATAACATCTAACAATTTTTATTTTGTTATTCTCTCTTTTTTTTACATTATTCTTATCCATAGTTTTGTTTCCCATAACATTCATTCTCTTTTTTTTTAATTTAATTTTAAGGTCAACATGTTTTCCAATCGCAAATGCTGAGGCCTCCCCTAATTGAGAAAACACCTAGGTGTTTTGTACAAACAATGTTATTGTCACTAGAGTTTAAGGTGTTTTTTTGTCGGCGGCCCTTAATAATAAATAAATAAATAAATAATACAAGATCCGGTGGTGGCCAAGAGGTTATTTGGTGCAGATGTAATTCTGGATTACCGAGTTCGAATCCCGGCCTCACAGCAATTACAATATTTAGTTATGAGCGTTTTTTCCACTCGCTATACTGCTGGTAGGCTTCCGGACGTGGCTAGTTATCACCTACTGGAAAAAAAACAATGGTGTCAAGCGGTCATTATGATCATGTCCAATGAAGCCAAGAAAAATTTATTTGCCAGACAAATTTATGTGCTGCGGCAGCAGCCGGCGAAGCACCAGGCGCGACTTGATCTTATTCCAGAGTTCACAATTCATCATTTAGGATATTTAAAGCCAAATTTTATGACGATCACCTTATAACAATAATTAAACATGTTGATAACAACTTGTCTCACGTTTTAAACGGGTGAGGCCTAAAATCAATGCTCTACACCAAACTCACATACACACACACATACATACACACACTGACACACACACACACACACACACACACACACACACACACACACACACACACACACACACACACACACACACACACACATACATACATACATACCACACACGCACATAAATACGCACGCGCGTTAACACAGTAGAAGTAGTATATGCATTTTGAGCACCCATTGGACATATTATGCAATATTATATAAAAATCTTCTTTTCCCAAAAATGTAATCTTCCCTAATTCGTTGTGTAAACCTCATATTTATGAACTTTTATATATAAATAATTTTGCATCGGTGTATAATAACCTTAATTATTGCCATAATATTATAATACTGTCTATCTTTGAATTTAAGATATGTCATAGTAGTAATATAAGATTTTAACGACATCTGCCAAACGGGGGGCAATGGTGGCTGTAACACAGTTTGATTACTAGCACGGCCACCATCACTCCTAAACTACAATGTGTCACCAAATAAATTAAATAGTAGAATGTCCACAAAAATTTTCTATGCATGTTATGAAATAAGCCTCTAATAATTGTGAATGCATGATACTAAATAAGCCTTTTAAAAATTGTAAACTGTGCCATTTTTTCAGAGTCAATAAATTATTTCTTTCTTTCTTATTTCTTAAACTGCGGTCGGCTATACCTAGGTTTAACGGACTGGATGTTAAGGCTCTGCCGATTCCCAGTCCTCCGTCACAAAGACGATGCGGGAGTGCCGCCGGGTTGTTTTAGTGGGCATACCCGTGCAGTCGCTCTGCACGGGGAGTCCCACATAACCCTCCCATACCCCCGTATGGAGGGTATGCGTAATGCATTTTTTCCCGGCGAGAAAAAAAAAACTTAGGTTTAACCGACTAAACTTAGGTGTTTAGCCGGAGCATAACATAGCATATGTAATATATAGGTATAATATATTATATTTGTTACACTCATTATAGTGCATTACTTATCTAAGATAAATTTAGCAATCTCACGGTGTTTGTGCGGCGACATCCTATGGGTAATAAGAGGTGATTCATAAACAATACATAACCCGCGGCCTTGGCGTGGTTTGCCGACATCGTTAGACAGCGCGAATAAAGAAGAGCCGTGGTTTTGTGGGAAAATTTGCAATTATTAATTTCTTGTTTTTATATTATTTCAATTTTATTTATTAAGCTTTCGACTTTACCCGCTAAAAAATAGCCTATTTGTTAACATCTATGGTCTAACCATTTAAATAGAGTGCCAAAATTCCAGTATAACCTAACGACTGCCTTCTGTAAATACATTATAATATTATGGGAACCAGCCGAGACCTACAGTATTATTTGTGCATTCTAGAACACAGTATAGTACAGGCGAAAATTTTATCACACACTGAGATTTTTACTTTGTCATATTTGGCTGTATTTTTTTTAAATAATCTTATCTTAAACTCAAATAAGTTTCAAAAGTTTGCAAGTTTATTTATCTTTATTTTCGTTAACGTTATTTTTAATGAATAACAAGTTAAAAAATGATTTGTTTACGTAAACTTATCATAATATTTGTTCCCTCCGTTCCTGCGACTCATCTAATTTCGCACACCCTCTTTGATGGCACTGTTTGTCTTCAATCTTTGACTTCACACTTCACTTCAGTTAGACGCGAGTTTCGGTTAACTTGGGAACTTAATTATTTGAAATCAGTGATATTTTTGTGACTAAGTACTGAATAAATCAAATAAAACTATGTAAAATATGGACGTTAAATAAAGATAAACATGTTTACTCTTATAATATGCATTCTCGTGTCATAAGATGCGTTGTTGTGCAATTTATAATATACATTTTGAGTTAGAATCTTGTGTTAAAAATTTACAATTTCAATATTTTTGAATTATAATTTCTAGAGCCACACTAATGTGGTGTGTCGTGTTGTGTTAGGATTAAGATTATGATATTTCGTGTTCATGCAACTGCACTAGTAGTGCGTTCCTTGAATTTTCATACAAAGATACTTGACCGCGCCGTTGCAGTGCAGTTACCGCTAAGTGCGGTAGCTCCTTAAGCCGGCGTTGCAGTTGCATCGGTGTCAAATGGGTAAAAAATGGAAAATTTCTAAACATGTCCTCCCGGATCGTGACCACTTTCCCTCGCGTCCCGGCTCTATGTGTCATCGGCTTTAGTATGTGTAGCGTATCATCATCAATCATTATCATCAATCTATGTTCGTCCACTGCTGGACATAGGCCTCCCCCATGGCATGCCACTCAACTCGGTCCTCCGTCTTTCTCCTCCACCCGCTCCCAGCGACCCTCCGGATATCATCGCCCCATCACGTTTCTAGCCTTTCTAAATGTATGAAACCAATATTTCTGACGACCACGACACAGTAGTGTGGCTCAAGCTTTTAAATTATGTAGTATGCTCCGCGGAAAATCTTCAATGTTTCGAAGTAAATCAACCGAGAGCGCCAATTACATACCTCAATACATGCTTTTACTTTATTATAATACTAGCTGACCCGCGCGCACTTCGTTGCGCGTGAGAGTCAATTAATAAAGCGAATTCGGTGCTGCTATTTTGACTATGATTGTATTTCCATCCCCGCGACTTTGTAAGCGTAAAATAAGGCATGGCTATAATATTTGCTCCCGCTGTGGATAGCGAAGAATATCGGGCTGGATATTTCTATGCAGTTTTGTTCGCTACCGTAGGAACCAATGCTATGTCCTTTCTCAGAGATCACACTATTTAAGTTTAGCGGTTATTGATTTCCATCACAAATTTTCACGCCTCTCCTCAGGAATTAATACTATTTGTGGTCCTTTCCCGGTAACTCTTTAACTTATCTCTATTATAATTTTTCTAAGCTAAATTATAATTATAGGTTACTAATTTCTCACACCATCCTTCCCGCGACTCAAATCAATTCCGTGGTTCCTGAATTTCCATTAAAACTCTGACCCTGAAGGTGGGGGAAGGATCAATACTGAGTCTCCTTAAAAGTTAATTTCTGACATAACAAACTATTCATTAACAGAACCAAAATTCTGAGTACTGGTGAGTTCGCAAAATCTCTTCTTATCGGTCGCCTACGTTACATAAAAAATACGTTGTCCAAATTTTAGCTTAAACGAAGAAGTGGTTACCGATATCCTACACAAACTGCACCCCCTCTTTCCTCCCCTCAAAGGTTGATTTCTGGGATAAAAAGTATCCCATATTTTTTTTAAGTCTCAGTCTACCTTTGTATCAAATTTTAACTCAATAGGGTCCTATTTCCTATACAAACTTTGACCCCCTAACGCTTCAATTCGAAGGTAATTTTTGACATAAAACTTTTTATTATTCCTCAACACATCCCCAATAATCTTATTGTGGATTTGTATACAAAAGTTTTTTAGGAATAATAATTCCCGTTCCCGTAAGAATTTCGCAAAATCCCCTCCCCTCTTACGGGTCGTGAAAGTCACATAAAGAACACGCTGTCTAAATTTTAGCGTAAAATATAACTGGTTACTGATTTCCTACTCAAACTTCTACCCCCCTTACTCCCCCGCACCCCTCCCTCTTAAAGTAAATTTCTGTCTAAAATAATATTCAGTGTTCCTAAACAAAACTCAAACCATGATTCCACAAAATTTCACCTGAATTGGTTTAGCGAATATTATAGAATAATTCTCGTTCCCGGGGGAATTTCGCAAAATACCTTCATATCGGTTGCTTACGTTACCTAAAGAATACGTTGTCCAAATTTCAGCTAAAACAAAGAAGCGGTTAACGATTTCTTACCCAAACTTGCATCCCCCCTTTATCCCGCCTTTGAGGTTGATTTCTGGGATAAAAATTATCCCATATCATTTTGTAGAACTCAGTCTACCTCTCTACCAAATTTCAGCTCAATAGGGCCAGCGGTTCTAAATTTCCCATACAAATTTTGTACCCCCCTTACCCCCTCTTAGAAGTTAAATTTTGTCATAAAAACTATTTAATGTTCCTCAAAACAATCCCAACAATCGTTTTACAAAATTTCAGCTCAATCGGTTCAGCGGTTAAGGATTTGCATACAAAAGTTTTTTAGGAATAATTCCTGTTCCCGCGGAAATTTTGCAAAATCCCTTTATATCGGTCATCTACGTTACATAAAAAATACGCTGTTCAAATTTCAGCTTTAAAAGATGGCCGATTACTGATTTCCTACTCAAACTACTACCCCTCTCTTCCCCCTTCAAGGTTGATTTCTGGGATAAAAAGTATTCCATATCATTTATTTGGATTCTATCTACCACTGTACCAAATTTCAGCTCAATAGGGTCAGCGGTTCTAAATTTTCCATACAAACTTCGACCTCCCTTTACCCCCCCTTAAAAGTTAATTTTCGTCAAAAAAAAAAAAACAATATTCCTAAACACAATCCAAGCAATCGTTTTACTAAGTTTCAACTCAATTGGTTCAGCGGTTAAGGATTTGCTTACAAACGTCTTTTAGGAATAATTCCCGTTCCCGTGGAAATTTTGCAAAATCCCTTTTTACCGGTCATCTACGTTACATAAAAAACACGCTGTTCAAATTTCAGCGTTAAAAGATGGCCGGTTACTGATTTCCTACTCAAACTTCTACCCCCCCTCTTCCCCCTTCAAGGTTGATTTCTGGAATAAAAAGTATTTCATATCATTTATTTTGACTCAATCTACCTCTGTACCAAATTTCAGCTCAATAGGGTCAGCGGTTCTAAATTTTCCATTCAAACGTTGACCCCCCTTTACCCCCCCTTAAAAGTAAATTTCTGACATAAAAACTATTCAATGTTCCTAAATACAATCCAAACAATCGTTTTACTAAATTTCAGCTCAATCGGTTCAGCGGTTACGGATTTCCATACAAACGTTTTTCGGGAATAATTCCCGTTCCCGGGAGAATTTTACAAAAATCCCTTTTTATAGGTCGCTTACGTTACCTAAATAACACGCTGTCCAAATTTCAGCTAAAACAATGAAGCGGTTAACGATTTCTTTCACAAACTTGCAACCCCCCTTTCCCCCTTTTAAGGTTGATTTCTGGGATAAAAAGTATCCAATATCTTTTTTTAGGACTCAATCTACCTGTGTACCAAATTTCAGCTCAATAGGGTTAGCGGTTCTAAATTTTCCATACAAACTTCGACCCCCCTTTACCCCCCCTTAAAAAGTAAATTTCTGACTAAAAAACTATTTCATGTTTCTAATCACAATCCTAACAATAGTTTTACAAAATTTCAGCTCAATCGGTTCAGCGGTTACGGATTTGCATACAAACGTTTTTCGGGAATAATTCCTGTTCCCGAGGGAATTTAGAAAAATCGCTTCTTATTGCACGATGAAGTTTTCCAAAGAATACGCTGTCCAAATTTCAGCTCGTCCAGCCGTTTGGGCTGTGCGTTGATAGCACGAAAGTGTACGAACGATTTTATATAATAAGTAAATCTTTAGATTGATATAACTCTTTTATTTAAAAACCGATTTAAATAAAACCAACACTATTTAAAAATTAGAGAAATTTGCAACGTTTTAGCGAAAACTGCATACAATTCGGTTGTGCCGTTTTATCACACATAAGTAACATCCTTTTTACAAATTAAGCCTAATAAAACTACTCTGGTAAATTTTCGTTTATGGCCACATCGATAGATGGCGTATTTTTAGTTTGTCGCACTTTTTGCTTTTTGATTTTTTTGAATTGAATTTACTTTATATTCTATTACTTTTACTTCAAAATTTTGATGTAAATTAGGGGCGATGTGTCCGATATAAATGATTATTATTTATTTTATTATTTTATTTTACGTTTCCCTAGGAAAAATTGACAAAATGTTTTACGAATTAGATCGCGCAAGCGACTTTTTCGCGTCGTTTTGTTCATATGCGTATTTTCACAGTTCACCTTAGTAAAGGATCACAATGAATGGGGAGAAATTTCCATTCTTATTATATGTATGGATATGGATTTCTTTTTATTACATTCAAACGTATGAAATCTGTACATAGTCGTAATTCAGAATCTACATGAAATTGCGATAAAAGTAACACCTTTTCATTTTAGGTTTCTTTTTTTAATAAGATGATATTTTAGAATTAAAGTTATAATTATTATAATAAATTTCTGCAAAGTAACGCCTAATTCAATTAATAATTATAATAGAACAGTGATCAAGTATAATATAAACATGTGAAAATAATAACAATGTGTACCAAAGGAGTATTTTCGTCGTTATGTCAAGGTGAGAACTGATAAGACTGATTGATAAAATCTGATTATGAGTCATGTATCACACTTCTATTTTATTATAATTTGTTAAGATAGTGCAATGAATGTTTTAATGTGTTTGTTTGTGTTGGTTGTCTGGAAGAGATCGCTATTAGCGATAAGATTGCCGATTGTAACACTTCTTTCTGTGTAATCTTAGCTTTAAGCTTATATTGTTGTATTTGTGTGAACAATAAAGAGTATTCTATTCTAATAGGCCAGCAGGGCTAGTGGCTAATTCAGGGCCAAGTTTGATGTACATTACTACGTTTGATATTTTACTCATATGAATGATCAGGTTTTAGCAAGTAATGTGCATTAAAGTGGACATTAAACTCAGTGGCTATGAATTAGCCAATAGCTCTGCTGCTTCACTTGCGATACACAGAACATCGCAGTGTCAAATAAAATAAATTAATGTCAAAAGCACTTTTTGAATTGTAATATATAACTAGCTGCGCCCAGCGGTTTTACCCGCTGTAGTATTCCAGTCTATCTCCAATAGTCTATGTAGTATTCCAGGGTTAAGCTATCTGTATACCAAATTTCAGCTCAATCGGTCCACCCGTTTTGGCGTGAAAGGGTAAAAAACATCCATCCATACATTCTTACAAACTTTGATGTTTTATAATATTAGTAAGATTTGACATTGTGCGGGAAGTGGAGCGCGGACTTTAGATTTTATCCAGAAAGTTTATCTTTGTTCAGAAAAAAAATCTTCACCTATCTTCTTACAGAGGTAAATTCTAGGAGCACTGCACCAACGCTTCTTACTCAAGAGTCATAAGATGTTAAGACTCTTTAGCCCAGTAATTTCACTAGCTATAGTTTCCGTGGTAGAGTCTAAAAAAATAACTTCCAAAAGATCCACTCAAGGCTATTTGAATACTTACATGTATATGATTTTGGTTACTAATTAGTAGGTTTACTCTAATTGGTATTCTTATTTATCTGTAGCAAGGTGTATGAGGGTATTTACCATTTCCTAAATAGTTGTAAATATACAATGACGTCAGATTCGATTTCAGTAGCTTGTGTGAATAGTATAGAATCTTACTAATTATAAACTTGAAAGTTTGTAAGAATGGATGTCTGGTTGTCAGGATGTTTTTTACTCCTTTGACCGGTTGAGCTGAAATGTTGTATCGAGATAGCTTAGACCCTGGAATAACACATAGGCTACATAAGTACTGCGGGTAAAACCGCTGGGCGCAACTAGTTTATAAAATCCTTGTATAGAGTTCAATTTTAAATGTGGAGCTGAAATCTGTGATGGTTTTTAATAATATATTGCTGCTAGACCATTAATGCAGAAGGTGGTAAATTAAAGTTTAAATCGCTTCGTGCGGATAATCGGGATATCAACCGTAATGTAGCGATGCTGTAGTTCCGTACCTCTAGATGTTCAGTGGTAAATTGGGATCATATTCAGTAGTTTAGGCAGTGCGATCAGATCTTAAGGCAGATGTTCTACCTGCAACTATGAGCGAGTAACGAGTAGAGCTAGAATGTGAAACGAGTTTTGAACTTACCGGGGGTAGACTTCCTTTGCAGGAGGTCGTCTAGGTGGGTACCCCAACAGTGCCAGTTATTCTACCGCCTGAGCAGTGATGTGCAAATATCACTGTGCTCCGGTAGGAGGGCACTGTAGCTAGTGAAATTACTGTGCTAAAGAGTCTTAACATCTCATGACTCTTGAGTAAGAAGCGTTGGTGCAGTGCTCCTAGAATTTCACATAATTGTGAAATCCTAGGTAACACTGTACTGATTATGGGCAGCCGTTATCTCTTAACATCAGGAGAGCGTCTTGCTCGTCTTCTACTTCATCACATAAAAAAAAAAAAAAAAAAAAAGAGTTGGCGAGCGGCGAGTGCCTAGTTCCGATAGTTGTGTAGTTCGGCTATAAGCGAGTGTGCGTGTGAGACAAGCGATTACTGGCATTGTAGAGAAATTACTGCTGGTTGCGCGCTCTGATTAAGTGTAGGTTCTGAATAAGCGCGAGTATCGCTGAGCGAGTGTTAGCTAGTGAAGCGAGTCCTCGCCGGCGGTGTGACAGTCAGCGATAAACTATTTGTACGAGTATATTATATGCATCTCTTTTGTTGTACACAGAATGTTATATCTTTTGTACGTTTCTTGAGCGAGAAAATCGCCGATGGTTACTCGTTTTGTCAAAATATACTATGTAAAATACCAATAATGGTGGTACCGCCTATGGTGTCAGGATATGCAAAACTTGCTATAGCCATATTTTTGTCTATAGATGTGGAGCGAGGCGAGCCTGATGATGGAGAGAACCGGCGTCCACTGCTGGACATAGTGGACGGCCAGCGAAATGGCCGCCTCCGACCTCAAAGGCCGGATAACCTGGGACTTACTATTAATAATTTGTAAGTAAATAGGAACATAGTTATGGATTACTGGCCCGTTGGGGGTAATATGAGGGACTCCATACAGGACGACTGCGCGGTTATATACCCACTAAAACGACTCCGCAGTAGGTACTCCCGCGTCGTCTTAGTGACGGAGGACTGGGAATCGGCAGAGCCTTAGCACCCAGCCTGCCATCAATGACCTTTTTACAATGGCCCTTCACGCTCATCGAGGAGGGATGAGGGAAACCTATTCTGGCTTAGGTAAATCAATCTGATCACATAAATTCCCATATCTTCGTTCTCTTTTTGTTTTAATTTTTAAGGTCAACATGTTTTCTACTCGTAAATGCTGAGGCCTCCCCTAATTAACAGCACGCCTAGTTTTGAACAATGCTGGCATTGGAGTATAAGGTGTTTATTTTTCGGTAAGGTAGGGGAAAACATAATAGATGCCATTGGTCGACGTGTTGCTAGTTTTATTTGCCAGCCCCCGTTAAATATAGACTAGGTATTTTTTGTCGGCGGCCCTCAATTATTGAATAAGTCCTCCCCTCCTTGCGTCGTATTCCTCAATTCTGAGGGTCATGACCTCCTCTCACTATCTTTTTCCTAATGATGTCACGCTATTGATCCCGATTGCTTGCCACCTGCATCGCATCGTATACCGTGGCGTCCAGTGTACCGCGGATTTGATTGGACCAACGTGTTGGTAACGTCATCGTAGAATTGAATAGGTAACTAAATAAAGAACAATTTTATTTCTCAGGCAGCCGTCGTACGTCCCCTACACATCACTCCCCGACACAACGCCCTCATCAGTCTGTTCCACCGTAAATAACACACCAGTTCCTGACTGCGAGCCAGCCTTCACCAAGAAATGGAGACGCAGTGACAGACGGCTGAGGAGGCTGAACACGGAGCTGCTCGAGGCTATTGAGAACCATAATGTGGAGGAGGTGGAAAGGTAAGGCATTTTTTACGTATTTTCTATATTTTTATGACAATGAGTGACGAGCAAATTAGATGTATGATGAATCATAATGATCCTATACTCGAATTAGACATAATGCCATCCAGTGATTTAAAATTATAAATTCAGTATAACAGCGCATTGAGCCCAGGAAAAATGCATAACGCATCGTCACGTCACGGACGGTATGTGGGACTCCCCGCCGAAGCTGGGCGCGGCGGGGATACTTACTAAAAACCTAGGGATATTCCTGCGGAACGCCATATTGATAGGACTGCGGGAAGCCGAATACTGAAGCACTCTTCCGCGGCCGAGCCTGTCACCCTGTGATATTAGTCATTGAATCTCATCATACTTGGTAATTTCAAAGGTAACATTGCCCTTCAGTCCGGAACACAGTAAAGCTTGCGCTGCTTGGCGGACTAATAAGAGTAATTAGGATTTTTATAAAATTATTTTTATAGCAGCATCTCACGCTATCTTTTGTCAAGCTGACTATAAATCATCAGCGAAATCAACCCATGGTCTTATTTCATAGACTCCTCAACGCCGGGTCCAACCCCAACGCGACTTGCCGTCTAGGCCTGGTCTCAGCATGCCACACGGCTGCCCTCACCGGTGGGGAAGCTCTATCACTCCTCATCAAGTTTGGAGCCGAGAAGCTCAGGATCGACAGGCTCGGCAGAACTCCTCTGCATTTGGCAGCATGGGCGGGGAACGTGAGGCAGGTCGCTATTCTTCTGGACTTTCCTGAAGGTAAGAACATAATATTATACTTCTCTAGCCATGCGTTTTTCAAATTGTTGTTTAAACATGAAGATTGAGGTCTTTCAACTTTCAAGGTCCTATAACTTCTGAAGTAATAATGCAAATTTCTGAGATGAAGCCCATTTTTTTTTATCTAAATGTATTAGATAATTTTATTAATGCGCAGAGTTACTCAATCCATACGGACATAAAGATATATATTTCGTACTCTACAACGTACTCCTAATTAAATAAAACAGTATTTACACTGGTCAGAAATTTATTGAACGTCAATCTCTCATATTCATCTAATCAAGGAAAACCTTTTGTCGCATATTTTTAGTAGTCAGTAGTTATTGTTTTCGCATGACGACGATGAGGTGGAACTCAGGATCTGGCGCCACCACAGCCTCAGCCTTCTTAGAGACCAACCGTAGCACTACGAGCTCGTCGAGTACATCCTGGAAAATATTAGTCTGTTCAGCTGAACCACGTACTTTTTACAAGCTTTTTTTTCACCTATCTGTTGTCTGTATGTCTGTAATTAAATCTTGGAAGTTTAATTTGATCTACTTCTTTGAGGTGAAATTTGGCATGCATGTATAAATCGGATGACAATGCAATATTATTATGACATGGAGCTAATCTGATGATGGAGCATGAAGGTGGCCATAAGAACTTCGTAATTACACGAAGCATATGATTCGTCTTGAGTACTTTGGTGCTAGATGGTAATAATAAAAAGCTTGTATTTAAAAAGTTTTTAAAATTTCACTTGTTTATTTATTAGCTATGATCTTACTTGGTTTCATACACTCGAATTCATTCGCGCGTGATCCAAAATAATTTAAGCATCTCGCGAATTAATGCGCATGAGTCGAGTTCGCGCGATACTTGTAGGCTCAAAACATGGGCATCTTGTGTATTTATGCGAGAACAAATTCGCGGCGAATTGCTCCTTCTGGTCAAAGACTAACAATTTCTTTAAGTGCGTTGGCAGCAGCGGCAGATAGGTTCCTCATATGAGTGGAGTATGTTGCTGCGGTCAAACTGTCCAGGGTCGTTGTTTCTGGAAAACCTGGATAATAAACATACCTATAATTAACATCTGAATATCTAAAAAAAACAAGTGAAATTAAAAAAAAAAAATCTTTTTAAAAACAACCTTTTATTATTATTACCATCTATTAAAGTACTCGTCAAGACGAATCAAATGAGCCCAAACTCGATGGAATTGCGTCATTTAATTACGAAGTGCCTATGACCTTCCAGCTCCATCATCAGATCAGCTCGATGTCATAATAATTGCATTGTCATCCGATTTACACATGCTTGCAAAATTTCAGCTCAATTGGAAACCGGGTCGTGGATCAAAATAAACTTGCAAGATCTGATTACAGACAGACAACAGACAGGTGAAAGTAAATAAGAACTTGTAATAAAGAACATCGTATAAGGAAAAGAGAAATTATATAGAAAATAGTTCAAAAGACCATCGGACCATGGTGACTAATTTACACTCGAGGCAATCACTATAAGCAGTCAGATATTAAATGTTATTAAAGATTTTTTTATTCATTATCGGTTAGCCTTTGACTAAAAACTCGCGTGATGTTAAACGATGATGCGGCCGTAGATGGTAGCAGACTAAACTTAGAAGGCGGGAAAAATCCCTCCCTGGCTTCACTGAACATTATACTGGAACATGGTCAATGGTCATTAATGACCGCTTTGGGGCCCCTTTTTAATCCATGGGATATGGAACTGCCTATTTTAATGGAATTTTATGTTGTCAGCTTATAATTGCCACCAGTGTAAATTACTTGGACCTCTGGTTGCCTAAGCGTTGGCCCACGTTGACGCGCGGGCGCGGGAGCGGGCGCGGGCGCGAAATATCAAACATATGACGTGCTATGAAGGTGTTCACGTACAAACGCACGTGCGGTGCAAGCAAAGTCTGTCGCGCCCGCGCACGCGCCCGCGCCCACGCCCGCGCCCGCGCCCGCGCCCACGCCCGCGCCCGCGCCCGCGCGTTCACATGAACAAGCACTAATACTCCAAGGCACCCACATAATAGTTTATTTAGAATCTTATAAAAGATTTTTTTTAAATCTATACTCTTACAAAAGATCTCATTAAATATTAAAATAAGAGTAGATACCACTGCGTTACTTTTCAGCAAATAAAACGCATAGCTACCAAAACCACGGTCAATTTTTGTCACAGCCATTTTTGTCAGTTTTACATTGGTTATATTCGAATGTACCAGCTGGTCAAAATTAGAAAACTTCAGTCGAAAAGGTTTCCTGACCAGATTGGAGATCTGCCAATACTGTATGTTGTTATTACCTTCGCGATTGACTATAATGGTGCCGACGACGTTCCCGTTTTCGTTTATTCGTATCATGGTATCTGTAGCGCCTGGGCCCTGAAAAATAAATATTATCTTACTTCTTACAAATATTATAAACGTGAAAGTTTGTAAGAATATATGGATGTATGTTTGTTACTCTTTCACACCTAAACGGGTGGACCGATTGAGCTGAAATTTGGTATATATAGAGATAGCGAGCCTGGAATAACACACAGCGGGTAAAACCGCTGGGCACAGCGAGTATTTACCATAAAATTCTGTGCGATCTCCATTTTTTACTGATTTAAAAATCCGGTCCGTCAGGAATCTGCTTTGAAGTAATCTTCTTGAACCCTTTAATATAAAAATCTTCTGAAAACTCTCGTATAAGATTTCAATGACGATTTGCGATTGATTGACAACTATCATCTAATTTAGACTTTCTTCTTAGATATAAAGTTTGTCTATGAATAGTAGTGAAAGAGTTTTTCATTTATTTTAGGACAGATCATAATAGCTATATTTTTAGAAATCGATATGGAGTAGAGTGGGGGGAGGGACCTCTAGAGTAAGCGTGCGAGGGGGTACGTTGGGGGTTTATCTTAGGTAGTAAGTGCAAGCGCAGGTTTCTGTCATATAAAATGCTTTCTACATTTAGTGAAACGACTGGACGATCTCTACAAATTTGAATTGCTTCTATCTACTCAGTATATCCTCCTCATGATTCACGCCGCACCTTCCAATCCTCTGCAAGTCTTGGACCAAATTGTTACCTATTATAGTTTTATTTCTATTAAAAACATAATTGTTTTTTTTATGCATAGAAGTAAGAAGAAGGGCAAGACGCTCTTCTGTTCATAGGATAACGCTGCCCATAATCAGTACAGTGCTACCCTGGATTTCAAAATTATGTAATACTAGTTGTGCCCAGCGGTTTTACCCACTGTACTGTAGCCTATGTGTTAATCTAAGCTATGTCTACACCAAATTTCAGCTCAATCGGTTCACCCGTTTAGGCGTGAAAGAGTAACAAACATACATCCAGACATCCATACATTCGTACAAACTTTCACGTTTATAAATATAGAGTTACAATAAAGAGTATAATTTGTACCCCCAGTTCCTTCTACGTTACTCTTGAAATCTACTTAAAATTATCAAATGACCTTCAGATATCCAAGAGCGCGTGGACAACGACAGCATGTCATCAGAGACAGAAGAAGACGTGAGGAAGCTCTGCCCCAACATCAAGCAGCTGACGAACATACGATGCGACCTGGGGGAGGTGAACCAGCAGATACCCAAGACTTGGAAGGATAACATTGATCATGACTGCAAGGATATAAGGGGAAGTGTAAGTTATAGTATACCAACAGATTCCAAAGACTTAGATGGATGTCTTGTGTAAGGATTTTAGAGGAAGTATAACTTTTTACCCCACCTGCTCCTACATGAAGTTGATTGGTTGGGTAACGTTGGGTACTTTGAAACTGTGTACACTTATCACACCTAAGGCTGACCCAACATTAAGCATGCACGATCATCAAGCGTGACGCCATATTAAAATAATAAACATGCGATGGAGGGATGTAAGCTATACCGTTTTCTTTTTAATTTGAAATGTAGCTAATGGAATCACACAAAGAATCCATAAACTATGTAGCAATCGCTTGATGTATAGAATTTAATAATACCACTTTCTTTCCAGCTGCCCTTATTCCAACCAGGCTGGACTCCCCTCCATGTGTCCACATCCTGCGGCCGCAAGCATTGCACGCGTCTCCTGCTCGCCGCGGGTGCTGACCCTAATATAGAAGATGTTGAGGGACGGACGCCTTTGGATGTCGCTGGCTATGCTTATTATTATGATACTGATATTAATGGGAAACAGTAAGTATAAATGATATAATATTATATTTATAAGGCTAATTGAGCATAGATAGGCAATTGTGTCAAAAGTACATTATACAAAAGATCGTCAACATTCTAAACTTAAGGCACTTAATGACACTGGTGGTATAAGGTTGTAACTAATTTATTACAACATCGCAGTCATTCGTCATGTGAGCTTCAGGGCATTCTTTTAAGACATATCGGCATATCGTAGTAGACAGTTCATTGTACTGCCTGCTAGCTGTAGGTACCTAATACCTATTAGTGGTGTTGTATAAATGGTCCTCAACCTTAACTGTGGATCCACTTGATTCTTTTGATGTTCGAATCCCCATCCCGTATAAAGTCTAATAATAAACATGCATAATGAATAAACATGCTAGTTAATTTTTGAGACCATGATTAAAGGCGCTTAGTCCGCAAGACGCTATCTCGCTCGCACTATTTGACGCATATTGAAATATAATTAGAATTTATAAAACAACTGAAAACACTTTAAAATGTGTGCAATTATATTGAGCAGCGACTCTCAAATCAAATCAAATCAAATCAAGTAATTAAACCTATCTACAGTTTCGTAGACGTGATAAAGATGCTGCTGAAAGCGGGCGGCCGGTTCAACACGATGAAGGCCCAAGGTCTGAACAACCTGGACACCCCGCTCCACACGGCTGTTGAACTGGAGAACATGGATGCTATCAGAGAACTGTTGGATGCTGGGGCAGTTGTCTCCTGTTTGAATAGAGCTGGACAGACGCCTTTACATGTGTGCGTGAAGAAGGAGCTGGAAGATCATTTGCAGGTGATACTTCATTGTTTCATTAAGATTGATTATAATAACTTCAATGGGAGAACCCTTCTCGGTCCCTAGTTTCTGGCCCGTTCTTCTCATAATAGTGCTATCCGAATAGGAGGTATAGAGTTTTAAAGCTGAACTAAAGATAATACAAGACATAAAAAAAAGACGAAAAAACGAATGACGAATGAATGATGGCTGATTATAATTATAAGATAGCCTAGCAAAAGTGTTCTATTATTGCCTATTTGAATAAATCCATTTTGGATTTGAATGTGGGTAAGTAGTAGTTTGTTTTTTTCCTTTTGAGATATGACAACGTAAAAACATAACATAATTAATTAAATTCCAGGTGCTAGCCAACTACGACTACAGTAACGCAGACCCTCTCCAAGCGATAGTGGACGTGAAAGACAGGGAAGGTCACACCGTGCTTCAAGCGGCCGTTGAAGCTGCCTGGGTACCTGGGGTCTGTGTGGCTTTGGAGGCTGGGGCTGATGTCACTTTGAAGGTAAGTCTTATTGCTTAGGACTTAAGGTTCAATTTGGTCAAGAAGCACGTTTTATTAAATCCGTTTAATAAGTGAGATAGAAAGTCGTACGAGACATAAAGTCTTATAATTACGAACGAGGGACAGGCGTAATAACTTCTGGTTGTTAAATAATTATCATGTAGTTCGACCATATGTAAGGAATATATTATATGGTGGACCAAGTTTAAATCAAACTGTTTATTTTACAGGCTAACGATGGAGAAACTCCGATCCATTCAGCAGCAGCATTAGGCAACATCGATGTACTCAACGAGATACTTAGTGTTGCCAAACAAAAAGACGCCATAGACTATCAAAACGAAGAAGGAGAGACAGCACTGTTCAAAGCAATCACCAATGGTCATATTGAATGTATGAGACAAATAATAAGTGAAGGAGCTTCATTAAAGATAACACTACCAGGAGAAGTTACAGTTTTTCATGTGGCAGCTGATTATGGGCAGTTAGAAATATTAAAGGAGCTTCTAGAACATAATGAAACGATCACAGCGTCTATGATAAACTCCTTATCTGCTGGTGACAGAAGAGGATTCGCACCAATACATTTCGCAGTTTCGAATAACCACAAAGCGTGCGTTGAGTTGCTTCTCTCTAAGAATGCTGATATACGCTGCAGAACTACGTGCAGTCCACATAAGGCATCTACACCTTTACATATAGCAGCTGTTAAGAATCATACTGAAATAGCAAAGATTATCCTCAAATTTGACAAGACAACTGTTCACGAAGTTAATAGTATGGGTTGGTATCCATTACATACAGCCAGCCATCACGGAAGTAGAGATATTATAGCTCTGTTACTGAAAGAAGGTGCCGATCTATCAGGTTACACCGACGGTCCAAAGAAATACCGAAGAACAGCTATTGATATGATTATAAACAACTTGTCTAAGCCCACAGAATTTATGGAAGACGTTTTCGATTCGTACATAGCAAGTAATGGCCAAGATTTGCAGGATCCAAACTGTGAAGTGACAGTGGACTATGGAATATTGATGCCTACAGTCTGCGAAATGCAGCAAATGAAAGTCATTGAAGCTATGTTGAAGACTGGGAATAGATATGGCCAAAGAAAACTTCTGGTACATCCTTTGGTAGAAAGCTTTTTATACCTGAAGTGGAAGGCCTTATTACCGTTTTTTTATACGATAATAACTTTCTACAGTCTGTTTGTTTCGTCTCTAACAATATTTATAGTGACTGTGTTTTTCTACAAAGATACGAATGAGGTAGTACCAGCGTGGTTGGATACTACGATTTGGAGTTACATTGTTTATTCGACAATATGTTTGGTTTTAACACAGGTGAGATACATTTTAAACTATAAAACTAACACAGTTCATAGTTTTCCTATTTCCTACAGTGTCATTTTTTACCCTTACCCCATTACCTAAACAACAACTTATCATCTCTGCAATAATAACGTAAACTTTTCTCAGAAAGCCTTGATATAAATAGTTAGTAGTTGTTCAAGGTTTTAGAATTCCAATGCTATTTATGCTTTCTTCTTTATTAATTACTAGCTGTGCCCATCGGTTTTACCCGCTGTGCCTTTGTGTTATTTCGGGGTCTACCTAAGCTATCTCTATAGAAAATTTCAGCTCAATTGGTCCGCCCGTTTAAGCGTAAAAAGAGTAACAAACATACATCCAGACATCCTGACATCCAGACATCCAAGCATCGTGACATCCATACATTCTTACAAACTTTGACGTTTATAATATTAGGAAGATGTGTTCTTGGTCAAATTAATTAAAATCATTTGAAATTTCAGGAGCTTCTCTACATGAACATAAAAAGCAGCCGCTACTTCCTCCAGCTAGAAACTTGGGTGAAGTTCGGTTCTTTAGCGTTAGCCGTGATACTTCCCTACGCAGTCGTCGTGGTTTCTTTACCTGATGCTGAATGGCCGAGACACGTGGCGACCTTGGCTTTATTGCTGTCTTGGTTGGAGCTGATGTTCTTGCTGTCTCGGTTCCCTAACTGGGGGTACTATGTGCTGATGTTTGGAAAGGTCGCGTCGAATGTTATTAAGGTAAGTACTCGTGTATCATTTCACAATTAAATTTTATGTATCCTACGGTTTCAACTTATACCTAGACTTTTCCATTCTCTTTAAGTTTTAAACACTTTTTCACTATTCTCTCTCTTTTACTCGTACATATTAAGGTATTGTATTTTGTTACGTCTGCAACGGAAACGACTGCAACGGAAGACCAGTGCTGGTTTGAAGCCAGCATGCTGAGTTGGAGTCAGTATATATATCTCACACCATTGTTTTTGTCATATAATTTTTCTGTCTTCGTTATTTCGAATTGTGTATGTTAACAAATCAATAGGTTTCATTTCAAATTAAAAACATAGATATAAAATAAAACGACTATAAAATTTTAATCCAACATAGCTAAATTAACTTGCTCTTGTTTTCTGTCTTTAGAACTACTAAAACGACGTACATATATTAATTACTGACTACATAACATAATTGAAGTCTTAATTCATCATCAGTAGCTAAATAATTATCATTATTATGTTTCAGATTCTCCTGACCTTCGCCTTCCTCGTGATTGGCTTCTCACTCAGCTTCATGATCCAGTTCCGCTCGCAAATGCCCTTTGAAGGCCCCTGGGCTGCTCTGGTCAAAACCATGGTCATGATGACGTCAGAATTCGACTACCAATCTTTATTCGATGAGGAGCATTCTGCAGACTTGGCTACATCCCTGATCATCGTCAGGGTCATTTTCCTAGTGTTCCTAATTCTAGCAGCTATAGTACTAATGAATCTTTTAGTAGGTGTTGCGGTTAATGACATTAATGATCTGGAGGTTCTAGGAAATATAAGAAGATTGGCCAAGCAGGTGGAGTTTTTAGGAACGCTTGATACATTGGTGTATAACAAAATCTTCAGTAACTTACTTCCTAAAAGGGTCAATAATAAGTTAAAGAACAAACGTAAAGTACTAGGAGTTATGGTATTATGTCCTGGTAAACCAAGATGGAAATATTCCAAAGTCCTGCCTTCTAGATTACGCGATGCCATTTTTAATAAAGCGCAAGCGCAGAAGAAGCAACTAGATGATGAAATAGGTCTTCAACATATTAGGAATATGATGGATGAGATGCATCAAGCTATTATGAAGGGAAGACCAGCAGTTGAAGAACCTCCGAAGAGTCTTCCGAAGACCAAAGATGATGAGATAGTGGAACAGCTGGATGAAATTGATGATGCCGTCGAGGAGTTGAAAGGACAGACGCAGACGTACGTAGAAGAGTCAAGAGCTGCAGTAGAATCTTTGAATGTGAAAATGGACCAAATGTCTTTGGAAATAGAAGTTATTAAGCAGTTTTTGGCCAGATTAGAAAGTAAATTAGGGAGATAAGTACATAGATGATTGCGGCTTCACATTCCAAAGTCTTCCAAAGAAGAGCTTTAAAATAAAAGTCTTCCAAAAATGTGCCTTAATTTAAGAATTATTTTTTACGATACATATTAGTTTTTATAAATTTTTATTTATGTTTAAAAATTAAATCATTAATTCATTAAACACTGTGTTTTACATACCTTATATGTATTTTTTTGTTATAATGAAGATCAATATATAACAATTATTTGTTAATATAAATATAATTGCATCCAGATAATAATAAGTATAAAATAATGTAAATACGGTTCTGACAAAACTCAGTTGAAAATAATTTGATTTTTGAATTTCAGTTGCTTGCTAAAAAAGATTTGGTATTTTCCGACAACAGCATGCAATTTAAGAAATATTATAATAAATCTAACTCAACTTGCTTGAAATCGGTAAAATAAGTAATTAGAAAGTAAGAAAACACAATTATTCGACGTCTTAAATTGATACACAAGAGAAATTAAACAATTGTGATGTACATCTAAATATATAAAAGGACTGATTGACTGACTGATCTACTATCAACGCACAGCCTAAACCGCTGGACGGATTGTGTTGAAATTTGGAACATAGGTTTTGTGACCACCGCTAAGAAAGAATTTTGCCATGCGGGAAAAGCCGCGAGCATAAGCATACTAGCTATATATATATGTTTAATTAGATGGCCCAAACTAAGTTTATTCCACTATTACTCACTAATAGGCGGTGAGCCTTCCAATGATTGTTGTCTTACTAAATTGGGTAAAATGTGGCAGAATTGTTAGCTTTGGTTGTGCGTAGAATGCTTAATTAACCACATTGCGAAGAGCTTTTACAGTTAACAGCTGTTTTGCTGATAATTATTTCTGTTTTGATCATTTAGTTTTGTTTGGTTAGGTTTAGCAATGTCTGATTCGCAGGGCGTCGGCAATAATTATTAATTTAGAGAAAAACATTTGTTATTTTTGAAGTTTTTTTACTAAGTAAGCCTTTGACTACAATCTCGCGTGATGGTAAGCGACGATGCGGCCGTAGATGGCAGCAGACTATACCTAGAAGGCGAGATAAATCCCTTACTGGCTTCACTGAACATCATGTCAATATGCTTCATGCATTTTTAATATCGTAGATTCCTTTCGGCCGTGTTGAAATCGAAATTGTAGCGTCCGTACGTCCGATTTGTAATCCGGTGATCAAATCTCAGTGTGGCAAAGATTTTCGCCTGGACGCTACCGTGTTTCAGAAGGTATACGTAAAACAGTGGATCCCGGGACAGTCGTCAGGTCAGTTTTGCAGGCCCTGTAGAAATCTCGGCGACCTGAAACTGCAACGTATGGGTTGGCTACACAACCTATATAAATTAGTGGTTTGATTCATGCGGTGTAAATAGGGTAACCGCTGTTCTGTTGGAGTATAAATCCTAATTATTTTTATTATCTATATTCATTCATATTTCCAAAGTTTGGAAATAATATAGCTAAATTTTATATCTTCGATTTAATAATAATTATAAAATAAAATAAATCAATTGACTAAATGTTTAGAACGACCATTTTTCAATTACACCTGAACTAATTTGTAACAACATTTAATGCAAATAAATAATTTCATTTCATTTCAATTCGCACGTGCATAAAGGCGCGCGCCGTTCACCGGCCACAATTTTTCTTTCTTGTCGAAACATGTGCCTCATCCGCATTAAAATCCGCATCAAATTTATGCGGATGCGGATGCGGATGCAGATGTCAAAATTAATGCGGATGCTCCGCAGTTACGGATGCGGATGCGAATATTCGCAACATCCCTGTTCCAAACCTTAACGATTCCTTGGTTTTGGTCTGAAGGCCTATTGGCTAATTGTCACGATTGATGACAACTTTGTACATTGCTGCGTTTGTTATTTTACTCATATTAATGAGGAGGTTTAAGCAAGTAATATACGCAATCTTGTCTATAGATTCTAGTGTTGTCGTTTGCCGATAGCCAAAGGCCCGCAGAACCTAAAAATGAAGTCAACTCATAAGTTAGGTGGACTTGGGAGAAATAACTTTAGTAAGTAGTTGGAACTTCAAGTAATAAAGGTCGAAAAATAAGGGATGCTACGTTCGGAGAATACTAATGTATTGCGCTAGAGATAAGATTGTGATCCGGCATGTTTTCCGGAAAACTACCTCAACTATCTGGCGGATATTTCCGGTGCGATTGAAATTTATTGCCTACGAATAAGGGAAAATGTTTGTATCGGTAATGTCATCTGAAAGTTACACACCTATTCAGCCCTGGATTTACACTAGGGGCATTCGGGGCGAGTGCCCAGGGCGGCAAATTTTCAGGGGGCGGCAAATTAACTTAGGGGGGGCGGCAAATTTCGAAACGAGAAATGCCAATAAATAATATTTCGGCGGAGGGGGCGGCATTTTCTCACTGCCCAGGGCGGCATTTTGGCTAATACCGGGCCTGCACCTATTTGTGTATTTTTTGTGAATCACAGCGTAATAATAATTATTTAAGTTACAAAAAATTAGGCTCTATTATATCAGTAGTTTTAAAAGTATCGAGTTTGGTCCAGTAAGTATTGTATGTATTTTGTTGTTTAGATAGGTAGGTTTTATTTATTTGATACTAGCTGCGCCCAGCGGTTTTACTAGCTGTACTGTAGTCTATGTGTTATTCCATTATATCATACGCTATCTCTATATCAAATTTCAATTCAAACGGTCCACCCGTATAGGCCGGTTTAGGCGTGAAAGAGTAACGAACATACTACATCCAGACATCCATACATTCTTACAAACTTTCACGTTTATAATATTAGAAGAATACGCTTAGCTTGGAGTTAGATGGCGCAATGTATAATGT
The DNA here is from genome assembly GCA_947507615.1 of Hemithea aestivaria. Classification (NCBI taxonomy): domain Eukaryota; kingdom Metazoa; phylum Arthropoda; class Insecta; order Lepidoptera; family Geometridae; genus Hemithea; species Hemithea aestivaria. The sequence goes on along the minus strand of OX382347.1, from coordinate 3,018,391 downwards.
TCTGCTATAATATAAGTATTTGTATACAACGTAATATAATTTTACAAAACAATGTAATTTAGTGCTGAGTTCCGGATATTCGCGCAGTTCATCTCTAAAACTAAGAATGTAGCTTATTTTCGATGTGCGTGTTTTATTGATGAATGGTGCCTATTTGTACCTTGTGAGGCCATTTATCATATTATTTGCCGTTTGTTTGCGTCTTTGCCACACTTCGCGCCGAAATAACATATCAAACATATTTCGGCTGAATTCAGGGCAATTTTTAAGGTTGCGTAGTCAACAAGGGAAAGAAAAAAGTTATTTTGCATAAGATTGAACAAGTTCTCCTCATGTTACACCAACCTTTATGGGAAAAGGATAGATATCTATCTATACATATAATAAGAATGGAAATTTCTCCCCATTCATTGTGATCCTTTACTAAGATGAATCGTGAATACACGCATATGAACAAAACGACGCGAAAAAGTCGCTTGCGCGATCTAATTCGTAAAACGTTTTGTCAATTTTTTCTAGGGAAACGTAATATAAAATAATAAAATAAATAAAAATCGTTTACTTCGGACACATCGCCCCTAATTTACATCAAAAATTCGAAATAAAAGTAATAGAATGTAAATTCAATTCAAAAAAATATAGTGCCACAAAAGTGCCACAAACTTAAAATACGCCATCTATCGATGTGGCTATGAACAAAGCAGTCAGCAGTGGAAAACATCGAAACTACATCACATCGAAACTACTAAAGAGATTTAAACGAAACTTAGCATGCACATACTTCATGGTCTGGAATAACAAAATATACAGTATTATTCCCGGAATTCGATACGGTTTCCATAGGTTAGGTTAGCCTGAAAAACTCATCGGATGTATAAATAAAATTCGTACAATTACGTATCGTTACCGTGGATAATTTGGTTGACCGTTCGGTTCGATAAAGCTGGTTCTACTAGCCCCGAGTTCGAATCCGGTGAGGCGATAGGAAAGTTTATGCATTATTAACTTTTAATTTTTGAAAATTATAATCTGGTGCTTTCATGAACCATTTCGGAAAACTTAAGTCGCAGTTTGGAGTGCTTTTCACGAAAGATGTCCCGCGGAATTTGGCGGAACTTCAAATCCTAAATATGTTTAATTTGTTAAATAAAGTAAATACCTATTTAATTAAGAAATTAAATATGAGAAATTATGAGAAGTTGAAATATTATAAATATGTTAATTTTACTATTATCTAAATTCTTGATAAGAAAACATATCTAATTTCTTAATTAAATAGGTATTTACTTCATCTAACAAATAAAACATATTTAGGATATGAAGTATATACATAGACGGATTTAGGGGGGGGGGGGGGGGGGGGCAGAGGGCCAAGGCCCCCCCCAGAATCATTGTAGAGTTACGAATTTTGCACATATTTCATGGTAAAGATTATAATTTTTTTCTCGGCGCTCGCAGCAAGCTGCTCGCGCACATATTATTAAGGATGTTTAAACTTTCTAACTGCTCATAGCGAGCTAAACACACACTTTTCGTAGTAAAAATTATAATATTTGTGCCCGTCTGCACCTTGCCTCCCCCGAACTAAATCCTGGATCCGCCTATGAGTATATAATTACCGATCATAAAATTTAGTTCTGCCAAAATCGACCTTTCGTGAAAAGCACTCTATATTTTGTAGGTACCTCTTTTTTAATAGTAATAGTATCAAACATACATACCAACAGAATCTTGAATAAAAGTACATATTTACTTGTTGAACTGTATTATATTTTCGGCAATTACATAGTTTTCTATTTTTTTGTTGCTATTTTATCACATACATTTTATCTAGCCGCCTTGTCATCATGACTTATGTCAGACCATAGTGCCATAGACTATGTCATTTCTTATATTGTTTATTTTTAATTTGGTTGATTTGCTTTTTCGCATCGTTTATTAAGCATTTAAATCGTTATGTATCACAATTTCTAACAATCGGCCGTTCTGCCATGGGGATGTCCCTATCCCCAAACACATCTCGGCCATTCTTTGTTGGTGTATGTCCCCATACTACCGACAGTACATCGTATTCGGGATAGTAAATACATTTGAGCAAGTACATTTTTTTTTAAATATCGACAACTAATGGTACAGAGCAATAATTTGATTTAGATTAAATAAAAACTTTTTAGTTAAGCTTCATATTCGCGTTGTGTTGTTGTAAATCATTTTAATAAAAGAAAAACTCAAGTTAATTAATTTAAAATTTAACACGTTTTTTTTTTGAGAATTATGTTAGTAAATGACCACTGAGCATATAAATAAGAGTGTCAACTCCGAAGAAAAAAAATGAAATCGCCTAATGTACTGAATTCATTGGAGTCACCTTACCAACCCAAAAGTAAAATGTAAATTTGATTTCTGATGTTGCCTGCACTGTTGTATGACATTAATTAGTGATGGGCAGTGTCGATTGTTAGTGATGGCCAGGTCGATAAAAATATATCGATAGTCGGCGCGACCCGTTGGACGGGAAAATTGATGATTTTATTATTTATTTTATAAATAAAGAAAAGCCATGTTATTTCAAAATAATATTTTAATATAATTTATTAATGCTGTTTTTACAAATAATGTGCTAATGAGTAATAAAATATATACAAATATTGTGAACAATAAAATTACATAACGTATATTTTATTATACAATACACCGCAAGCAGTTATAATACAGGAATCAGGAATAAATAATAATAATTTTCTCAAGAATGGTCTTATCGAATCTTATATCTATAAACTACTACCAAAAAACCTAACATAACTTAATCCGACTAAGTTTTTCAATGGGCCGAAAATCAAGCTCAGGATCTTCTACGACTCATAGCATCTGCACCTGTAAAACATAAAAGGCTATTTTTAAACAACGAAGTAAGAAGACCAGCAAGACGCTCTTTCTGTACATAAACTCGCCCATTCATTCATTTGGGGTGTCATTTTACTTAGTCGGACAGTGTTGAGTGAAACGGAAATACTCAATCAAACATGTGCAAACGAGATGGACAAAACGAAGGAGTACTTATATAATTTTAGGGAACTAAATAATAACTAAGATGTCAACATTCTATTTCTTTTAAACTACCTACTGTCAAATTTATTATTATTGTAAACATTGGTTTTTTGTTCGTATTTTTCATCATTATTTTTATTATTTCAAAGATTTTAAGCAATAATACTGGTGATAAAAAATAAATAGGTAAGTAAAATAACCCGTTGTGGTGCACGCCAAATGAATAATGTATATCCGGTGTATGCAGCAGTAGTTTCAAAAAGAAAAGTGGTTACTCCTTTGAATAAGTGTTTCTCAGAGAACTTTGTCTTTCAGATAACATCTGTCAAACTTGATATGTCAAAATCAAGATCTTCAAAGATTTTTCATTTCCTCTATGACAGCGTCAGCCTCGGACGAATATTTTCCGAGATATCCACATTTCAAGTTTGACAGCTGTCATCTAAAATGAAGATCTCTCCAAGACCTTTAATTTCTTCTAAGAAACCGTCAGTCTAGGACGAGTATTTTCAGAGATATTGAAGTTTCAAGTTTGACAGCTGTCATCTGAAAACAAGATCTCTCCAAGACCTTTAATTTCTTCTATGACACCGTCAGTCTAGGACGAGTATTTTCTGAGATATTAACGTTTCAAGTTTGAGAGCTGTCATCTAAAATGAAGATCTCTCCAAGACCTTTAATTTCTTCTATGACACCGTCAGTCTAGGACAAGTATTTTCCGAGATATTAACGTTTCAAGTTTGACAGCTGTCATCTGAAATGAAGATCTCTCCAAGACCTTTAATTTCTTCTATGACACCGTCAGTCTAGGACGAGTATTTTCCGAGATATTAACGTTTCAAGTTTGACAGCTGTCATCTGAAATGAAGATCTCTCCAAGACCTTTAATTTCTTCTATGACACCGTCAGTCTAGGACGAGTATTTTCCGAGATATTAAAGTTTCAAGTTTGACAGCTGTCATCTGAAATGAAGATCTCTCCAAGACCTTTAATTTCTTCTATGACACCGTCAGTCTAGGACGAGTATTTTCAGAGATATTTAAGTTTCAAGTTTGACAGCTGTCATCTGAAATAAAGATCTCTCCAAGACCTTTAATTTCATCTATGACAGCGTCAGCTTAGGACGAGTATTTTCCGAGATATTGACGTTTCAAGTTTGACAGCTGTCATCTGAAATAAAGATCTCTCCAAGACCTTTAATTTCTTCTATGACACCGTCAGTCTAAGACGAGTATTTTCCGAGATATTGACGTTTCAAGTTTGACAGCTGTCATTAGAAATAAAGATTTTTCACTGGGTACGTCTCTGTTCTATTAATAGTGTCATAATAGGACTACAGGATTAGCTATTGATACTGACCACGGATAAAATAAAATTTTTTCATTGGACATTTTTACGAATGGACGTTTTTCATGAAGGGTCAATTTTCAAATTGGACCTTTTTACGATTAGACATTAGGATGTGTGAGCGACGGATAAGTTGTACTTTTTACGCCCCGCCCATGTAGTTGTACTTTGCGTTGAATCACTTTTTGAGTTGAGTTCTGCTTCTATTACATCCCTAGTTCGTTGGAGTCACAAGATGTTTAGACTCTTCAGCCCAGTAATTTCATTAATTACAGTGCTTTCCTACCGAAGCACAGTAATGTTTGCACATCACTGCTCAGGCGATAGAATAACTGGTGTTAGGGAAAAAAATGCCTACTCCAAAGCAATTGGTGGCTGTTTGTGACTTATAACTTACCTGTTTTCATCCAAAGGAAATGATGTGTAGAATCCTGTTGTTGATTCCATACTATATAAGATTTACCACACACTACACATTTGCGGTGTTATGCGCGAGTTCCGACTCATGATGAGCCGATAACTCTTCAGTCTCTTCGTGAAATAGGCACTAAGAATTACGAACGTTAACTGTACGAAATGAACCAAAAACTATAACAAACTAAAATCTATAGAATATAAACTAAAAACACGGCTGTCCAGTGCAGAAATTCGAATGTTTAAAGCAGATAAAAAGATAATTTTCTCAAGTTACAAAATATAAACAAATAACAATGTCATGTTGAATTTGTCAATTTTAATTTTGTTTTTTTTTATTGTCAATGTTCAAAGGTCAAAGGAGGTGTGTATAAGAAAAAATAAACTATTTTTATGTTGGTACTTGCTTCCTTGCGTTGGTAACGTGACTCCAATGAATCTCATACATTTTTTCAATGTATGGAAGTTATTGGAGACTGTAAATGACTACCGCTCGTTCGCAAAGCACCTCCATGAGAAGAACGAGCAAGAAACTCATGGATATTGCTGTTTGTTTTATTAAGTTTAAAATGTTTACATCTTATTGTCATAATTAATTTTTCGTTTGAATGGCACTACGTCTTTTATCATGCGAAGTTACTTTCTTAGTGAAATTGGCATTTTATTAAAGAGATATTATAATTTTGATTACTTTTATCATGACTATTTATTTAAAGACAGTCATCTGCTAATATGCCGACGAAGGAGCTTCCAGTCATCTCCATCTATATTATCACATTGACTTATCAAATGGCATAACTTTTTCCATAATATGCTTCACTTTAGATAAGGCTATGTTTTGTTTTCCATAATTCTAGCTTATGGCATAATGGGAGTGAAAATATGTATCTTCTATCTTCAGTATCATTTGCTTAGTCTGCATCACAACAACTGGTAACATTTCCATTATAATTAGGTACATTATAGACGAGTTTCATAAGCATTGTTGCCTTCTGATACCTCATGCCGCCCAATGTTCATTAGTGGGCTGACTGTTGTAATATCTTTGTATATATTGCTTATTCAATTGAAATTAAATTTTGTATTCTTGTGATATTCTGGAACCAATGTAATGTTTGGTTGTTCCTAAATCCTTCAGGTACCTTTCCTTTTTTATTTTTGTATCTCTTTTTATAATTTATGACATTTCCTCAATGTTATAAAGATCTATTCTATATCATCGATATATTATACTGCTATAACAATCACATCTTTTCCATTTACAATATAAACATATGGATTTATTCTTGAGCAAGGCATCCCAAATTCTAAAGCAATATTTAATTGTCTGTGCCAATAGTTTGTTCGCTGGCTCGTGTCTATTATACATTGACATATTTAGTTTACAATCATAATGTTCATCCTCATAACCAGGTTTTAAATGTAAGTTTCTTCAGTAACTTTGCTGAGTAAGAATGCTGTGACTCCATCCATTTGGTGTATCTGTTTCTAGTTCCTTCTTGGCATCCAATCAGGTATCTTATAGGCGAGTGGTAGACCACTGGAGCATAGACCTCAATGTAATCAATGTCCTTGTCTTGTTTATAAATATCCTTTATCATCGGTCTATGATATAATGTGTACAATACCCATTGGCATTCATCTTGGTTTTATTGATCTATTTGCTAGGTATAGCAGATTTTCCTTCTGGTCAACGTTTTTGATCTATAAAGGATATTCTTTATTCCTAGTATATTACATCTGAAAGCTTGTTTGATATCTTCAGAATTCTTTGTATATCTTCATTTTATACATTTCCTTGCATTTACATAATATTTCAATAATTAAAACATAGATGACATTATGAGCAACAGTATCCTTGGCAACCATTATTCTTCATAAAGGCCATAGATATTCTATTACATTCAAGTAGATATTATATGACCATATAAATTAAGCTAACAATACCTCATTCATCTGCGTTTCCAGTATTTAGAACTTCTTGAAGACTGAATCATTTTCCGGAAAACTCGATAGGTCATTGCTTAGCACTAAGATTTGTCTCTCTTAAATAACGATTCTCATGCTTTGCTGTTGCATTCTTGATATCATAGTACGATTAGTGAAGTCAAATGTCTGTTACGGTGTGTCGGTGTCTCATCAACAAAATCTTCATATTGATCTGAACCATATGATATCATCATCGCATATTACCAGCTCTGGCCACTGATTACTTTGCTAGCTCTATCCAACAATCTTCGCCAACTTTGGCCAACCGGGACTTTGGCATCTCTAGCCATCAATCTTCGCCAACTCTGGCCAACCGGGACTTTGGCAGCTCTAGCCATCAATCTTCGCCAACTCTGGCCAAAAAAATATATTTCCCTCACCAGGGTCTCATTTACAAAACATTGCCAGCTCTGGCCAATTTAAAACAGATATTTCCCTCACCAGGGCCTCATTTACAAAACATTGCCAGCTCTGGCCAATTTACAACAGATATTTCCCTCACCAGGGTCTCATTTACAAAACATTGCCAGCTCTGGCCAATTTACAACAGATATTTCCCTCACCAGGGTCTCATTTACAAAACATTGCCAGCTCTGGCCAATTTACAACAGATATTTCCCTCACCAGGGTCACATTTACATAACTTTGCCAGATAAAATCTGGCCAACTTAGAACATATTACTCCCTCACCAGGGTCACATATATACTTTATAGTAGGTATAAGTTCAACATATTACTCCCTCACCAGGGTCACATATATATTTTATTGTAGGTATGAGTTCTAACTCGTAACAGTCACCAAGTTTTAATGTAATTCACATAAAAACACAACGGACTCCCATAACCCATACATAATACACAAGTCGCCATTTTTTCAATATATATGTCAATAACTGTTAACTATTATAACAACTCAAACTCTTTACTAACACTTGCTAATATTATAGACATTGTACAATTGTACAGTCACACAAATGCTTCATAGTAATTCCACATAAATTGAGTTTCCATACCGGTTACAACAGTATTTTCTATCTTGACGATGTCCAAAACATAAAGTAAGTCCCTTCAGAAAGTTACTGATATATGATAGTGACAATTTGTGAACAATGACTCCCTTTGAGAGCACCATCTTATTAGCATGAAGAAATGTACGATCATTTTGGTCTGAACAATATCAACATACCCAATTCATCAAATCTTAAAAACAACATTCTATTCTAAATGACAATACCAAAATTTGCCATCACTTGTCATGCATTGTGGTGTTTACATTGGTTATGTCTGTCGCGGCCAAAGGACCTCGAATCTGTGGGAATTTCTTCATCCAAGCTCATACAATTATTTGTTAACTTTTAAGTTTGTGAAATGAAACTTAATACCATATTATATTATAAAATGCAATATCATCAATATTTAATTATGGTCCTCCAAATATAAACTGTCAGTTAGTCTTTATATTTGATATGCCTTCTACTATATCACCTAGTTATCAAATGGATCTAAACGAGAACATTCTGTGCATGTATACCAATGTGTATATATGTAACCTATATTTACATATATTGTAAAAGACAGTTTCAGTTCATCATTTGTTTGTTGGTCTCTTACCATTCATTCAAAATAATATTATTAACAGTGTGGAAGACTAATTATATCTTTATCTAAAACAATTCTTATTCACCTATGAATAAATATTAAGTAAATTCTCATTTATATAATACTTCCCACAAAACTCTTCATGCTTTAATGTTATATAATTTAAGTGACTTCATATACACATCCTAGATATACACACCATAGATGGACCATTGATATTCATTGATCACTAAATCCATAGATGGGCCATTGATATTCATTGATCACTACATTCATAGATGGACCATTGATATTTACTGATCATGTAATTTCACACTTACTTTTGAAGTGTTTCTATCAACAAACAATGTGTAAATATGGTAGCCTGAACATACTTTTAAACTAGTACTACTAGTAATCTTAACTTAATGACTGGATACTACTATCCTATAAAGATGGTACTAGATAGTTCAAACGACAGGTAACCATTGCATACCGTTACTTTTAAATGTAATCATATCTAAATAATTTACCTAATTAAATTTCAAATCTGCCTTACATAGAAAGTAGGTAGTAACAATTGCAATAATTAAAAAAATGTCTTCTTTACAAAAGGTTACATGCTCACGTTTATAAATCATGTAGTGTCATAACAATAATAATTCTACTTTATGACATCTGGGGCAAATCCAGAATTCCAACTATGAATACAAATTATCACAAAATTATTTTATTATTTGTTCTTCTGTACCATTCAATAATATGAAATCTGAGCTATGTAGTGAGCAGTATAAATCCCCCCATTAGTAGTTTGGTGGTAACCCGTAAATCATTCTGTAATAGACAACCTGCCCTAAGAGCATTCAAATGATTGTACACATACATTTCATTTACTCAAGTCTATGATAAGAATTATGTAAACCCTTCCAAAAAGATAATATGTCATCTGTTATAATATTGTATCCTTATTCCTTTTGCATATAATGGTGTTATCACTTTATATATGGAAGCTATTTATTGGCTCTTCACTACTTTATTTATGCACCATAGCTGTAGGCCTCCCAAATAATATGTGAGAATATATATCCATAAAATATCAGTTTGATGAGTCAACATCATTCATTGTGGAATACACTACATTTATTAATAAGTCTACATTATATACTCAAAGTTCAAATTTCAAAGTTATTCATTGCGAGAGTATGTATACAAAAGATAACAAGTTATTATAATATGGTTGTCTGGAAGAGATCGCCATCAGTGATAAGACTGCCAATCGTAACACTTCCTTCTGTGCAACCTTAGTTCCAAGTTTATATTGCTGTATTTGTGTGAACAATAAGGAGTTTTCTATTCTATAATATAATAGTCTGCTACAGTCCGCTTTTCAGCATGCAAATTGTAATAATAATAAAAGACACATTTCAAGGTACAATGTTATGTTTAGACGGACCTAAGACTGACAGAACAATATTATAATATCACAGTCACTTTGACCTCATTGGGAACATTTAGTATAAGCCGTGCTTTTACTGTCATTTTATTTCACTAAACACTTTTTTTTTCTTTTACTTTCTGAACCAAAATATTGTTCTGGTTCACTGATATTAAAATTCAATTTGATTCTAGAAAACTCTGTATCCAATATTATAGCTATAGTAATTCAAATGTAAAAATACTTTGTGTCAATACCTACTGGGTATAGGTACATCATCTCTACATGTATACAGATATATATAATTAATGCAGATATAATTTACTTAAAACACATTCAATGTTTTAGTTTTAAAAATGGTTCTCTAATATCATATTTCCTTGCTTCAGGGGCTAAGCTTCAAGATTTATTATTAATTGGCAATGGGAATATGACTGATTAATAACTATAGTTATAGACTTTACGGTACACTATACATTCCGTCTCAGTATTAAGCATAGAAGATTAATAAAATAATCTTTACGAACCGAATTGTTACAAAGTCTAAAATGAACTTAATGTGAACCGATGCCATATTTTGTAGGTAACATTGACAAACAGTTTCATAATACCTTAGGTACTCGAACAACAATCTGCATGCAGAGAGTCCTCAAATTCTTCGGACACACCGTCAGGCGCGACCCAGACAGTCTGGAGAGACTTATCCTTACTGGCAGTGTAGAAGGGAAGAGAGGTAGAGGGCGCTCACCCACGCGATGGACGCATGTGACCCAGGATGCTACGGGAGCCACCCTACAAGCGTCAATCCAAATGGCGCAGGACCGGCATCGATGGAAGGAAGTGGTGTCAAAGCTGATGAGGCACCATGATCACGTCCCTCAATCATGAGGCTACGACCAAGAAGAAGGTACTCAAAACCCACACGTTGAACATTCCTCTTTTCTGCTTGTAGCTCCAACGTGTGGCTGGGTGCCGCAGCTCTGCTAATGTCCACCTTCTCAAGGTATCATAAACACTGTGCTAGGAAAGTCTGCGATAAGGATATGGTCAGTAATAATTTCATCATAAATGCTAGAGTAAGATTCTCTTACTTCCATTGGAAAACATATTGTACAATTTAGCAAAATTCAAAATATATTATACTATCAGCTATTCTTGACAAAGAAGCAAAACTTGACAGATCAGTGCGGCCAGTGCCTTATCTTCAAAACTGACCTCCTCAAGCATGACAAGAAATGCCTTAATATGAACAGTAATTCATTTTATTTATTCCTTTATCTTCTCACCAAATCAAATAAGGTTATGCAAAATTTGCTTATTCTAGCAACTTCGCTATAGCAAAATAACTATTATTTACCATTGATTACAGTAAAGGTTTGTTAAAATTTAGTTTAATTTAACATAAAGGTCATTGCTCCGAAGAGCAATATCACATAAAATATCAGCAACATAAAATAACTTGTCTAATCAAGTACCTCACAGAAAATGTAGGTACCAAAATATGTGTGTAGGACATTGTACACGAACCCACCATAATATAGAGGTAGAACCGTCCGTTTTATTTATTTTAATAATTAATTATTACCAAGTATACTGTAATGTGTGTGTGTATACTGTAATTATTATTACACTACAAAAAATTAAACCAATAAAATTTGTTAGACTTCTGAACTCTGAACTACACAGACCAGCAAAGCTATCGTTTGATACAAAATATTAAACACAATAATAAGTGAGCAAAATCAACACCTGGGCACAACCAGCCGCTGCCAACTTACCATAGCGTTGCGTCGTAAACGCAAAGCAGTGCACATCGCTGACGCGCATTTCACCGCTCAGCCAAATTTCCAGATCGATCTACAATTACCTAGTAACTCACTAGAACTATTATTAATGAAAAACATACCCAATCTCTTTCAATATCCATTCCGTCATGAACAGCTCTTACTAACAGCATTTGGACATGTTAGCGTTCGTCAGGTTCATCCCGCTTCTGAACTAATAGTATCAAACATACATACCAACAGGATCTTGAATAAAAGTACATATTTACTTGTTGAACTGTATTATATTTTCGGCAATTACATAGTTTTCTATTTTTTTGTTGCTATTTTATCACATACATTTTATCTAGCCGCCTTGTCATCATGACTTATGTCAGACCATAGTGCCATAGACTATGTCATTTCTTATATTGTTTATTTTTAATTTGGTTGATTTGCTTTTTCGCATCGTTTATTAAGCATTTAAATCGTTATGTATCACAATTTCTAACAATAGAGGATTACGACTACTATGATAATTAATTTATTATGCATAAAACTAGCGTCGCTATAAAGAGCACGCCATCTATTGACGAGCGGTAAAACAAACAGATTTGTCAATAAGACTTAGTCGTGTGACGTGTGTAGTATGTGAAAGATCCCATGGGCGCAAGAGGGCGCTAAATGCAAAAAAATAAAAGTGTTCAAGATTTTTTTTTCTTTCGTGTTTTTTATTCATTTTGTTCATTACATTACATTACAGTAAGACTACAAAAATACGGACAGAGGATTTTTCTGGCCTTCTCGCTGTTTATGTGGAAGGCGAGATGAGTTGCTAAGAAACTATTTCAATTTAGTGATCCATTTAAAATATTTTTTTTTAAATCTTAACTACCTACTGGCTTTCTAACTTTCACTGAAAAAATCGCAATGTGTCTCAAAGGACTGAAATTTAACTGCCAACTTTCATTTGACATCGGAAAAAACAGCCTAAATATAAAAATTTGGCGCGGGCAACGCCGCGGGTACAGCTAGTATTATAATAGAAATACACATAATATATACATGTTAATATTTTTTATTATATAATCTTGTATACATACGTGTATCATAATTATATATGTCATTTATTGGGTACATTTATTACTTACTTTTAGTAAATTTGATAAAAATATATATACCTCCAAAAACTTGTAAAAAAAACCAAGTCTCGCAATTCCAAGTTCTTCTGCAGTAAAAAGTTGTGAGATCCATGTATTACCAAGTCGGTAAAATCTTTTGTATTTAAAATTAATAGATCAACTTGGCCATCGCATTAAAACACAATGTATCTCTCAAGTTATATATACCGACATAATAGTGCGATTGCCAAGTCAATCTATTAATTAAAAACACAATTTTTTACAAGTTATGTTTTTGGAGGTATCTCACAACTTTTTGTTTTTTTTTATTCGTTATAAGTTAGCCTTTGCCCACGATATCGCCTGATCTTAAGTGACAATGCGCCCGTAGATGGGATCAGACTAAACCTAGAAGGCGGGATGACCCCTCCCTGGCTTTATACATTACTAGCTGCGACCCGCGGTGTTACCCGCGGCACAGTTATTACCGATAAAACTTGTGTATAATAATTGCTCTAATTTTAACTAACTTTTAAAAACTATATTCACTTAATCAAGCACTTATTTAAGCTGACTGTATTAGGTACCCTAACACCAGAAACATGTAGGAGATGTTCGGCTCATTTTGTGAAACGGTTTCTTATTCGGCTCGGTTTTCGGTAAAGTAAGGATTTGACAAATTTATTTTGATAAAAAAAAATTGTAAATAATTTGGTTGATATTTTTAACATGCATATAGGTAGTAGAGAAGGCGACCAATCGAAGAAATCATTTCAAATCATAGATTATCAAAATCAGTACAGTACAAATGAAGCACTCATAGTAAGCCCATTTAGTTTTCAAATGAAGCACCCATAGCAAGCCCATTTGATAAACCACAAATGAAGCACCCATAGTAAGACCATTTGATAAACCACAAATGAAGCACCCATAGTAAGCCCATTTGAAAAACTACAAATAAAGCACTCATAGCAAGCCCATTTAGTTTTCAAATAAAGCACACATAGTAAGCCCATTTGATAAACTACAAATGAAGCACCCATAGCAAGCCCATTTAGTTTTTAAAAGAAGCACCCATAGTAAGCCCATTTGATAAACTACAAATGAAGCACTCATAGTAAGCCCATTTGATAAACCACAAATAAAGCACTCATAGTAAGCCCATTTAGTTTTCAAATGAAGCACCCATAGTAAGCCTTTTTGATAAACCACAAATGAAGCACTCATAGTAAGCCCATTTAATTTTCAAATGAAGCACCCATAGTAATCCCATTTGATAAACCATTAATCAAGCACTCATAGTAAGCCCATTAAGTTTTTAAATGAAACACCCATAGTAAGCCCATTTAGTTTTCAAATGAAGCACCCACAGTAAGGCCATTTGATAAACTACAAATTAAGCACTCTTAGTAAGCCCATTTAGTTTTCAAATAAAGCACACAGAGTAAGCCCATTTGATAAACCACAAATGAAGCACTCATAGTAAGCCCATTTAGTTTTCAAATGAAGCACCCATAGCAAGCCCATTTGATAAACTACAAATGAAGCACCCATAGTAAGCCCATTTGATAAACCACAAATGAAGCACCCATAGTAAGCCCATTTGATAAACCACAAATGAAGCACCCATAGTAAGCCCATTTGATAAACCACAAATGAAGCACCCATAGTAAGCCCATTTGATAAACCACAAATGAAGCACCCATAGTAAGCCCATTTGATAAACCACAAATGAAGCACCCATAGTAAGCCCATTTGATAAACCACAAATGAAGCACCCATAGTAAGCCCATTTGATAAACCACAAATGAAGCACCCATAGTAAGCCCATTTGATAAACCACAAATGAAGCACTCATAGTAAGCCCATTTAGTTTTCAAATGAAGCACCCACAGTAAGCCCATTTGATAAACCCCAAATGAAGCACCCATAGTAAGCCCATTTGATAAACCACAAATGAAGCACTCATAGTAAGCCCATTTAGTTTTCAAATGAAGCACCCATAGCAAGCCCATTTGATAAACTACAAATGAAGCACCCATAGTAAGCCCATTTGATAAACTACAAATGAAGCACCCATAGTAAGCCCATTTGATAAACCACAAATGAAGCACCCATAGTAAGCCCATTTGATAAACCACAAATGAAGCACCCATAGTAAGCCCATTTGATAAACCACAAATGAAGCACTCATAGTAAGCCCATTTAGTTTTCAAATGAAGCACCCATAGTAAGCCCATTTGATAAACCACAAATGAAGCACTCATAGTAAGCCCATTTGATAAACCACAAATGAAGCACTCATAGTAAGCCCATTTAGTTTTCAAATGAAGCACCCATAGCAAGCCCATTTGATAAACTACAAATGAAGCACCCATAGTAAGCCCATTTGATAAACCACAAATGAAGCACCCATAGTAAGCCCATTTGATAAACCACAAATGAAGCACCCATAGTAAGCCCATTTGATAAACCACAAATGAAGCACCCATAGTAAGCCCATTTGATAAACCACAAATGAAGCACTCATAGTAAGCCCATTTAGTTTTCAAATGAAGCACCCACAGTAAGCCCATTTGATAAACCCCAAATGAAGCACCCATAGTAAGCCCATTTGATAAACCACAAATGAAGCACTCATAGTAAGCCCATTTAGTTTTCAAATAAAGCACCCATAGTAAGCCTTTTTGATAAACCACAAATGAAGCACTCATAGTAAGCCCATTTAGTTTTCAAATGAAGCACCCATAGCAAGCCCATTTGATAAACTACAAATGAAGCACCCATAGTAAGCCCATTTGATAAACCACAAATGAAGCACCCATAGTAAGCCCATTTGATAAACCACAAATGAAGCACTCATAGTAAGCCCATTTAGTTTTCAAATGAAGCACCCACAGTAAGCCCATTTGATAAACCCCAAATGAAGCACCCATAGTAAGCCCATTTGATAAACCACAAATGAAGCACTCATAGTAAGCCCATTTGATAAACCACAAATGAAGCACTCATAGTAAGCCCATTTAGTTTTCAAATGAAGCACCCATAGCAAGCCCATTTGATAAACTACAAATGAAGCACCCATAGTAAGCCCATTTGATAAACCACAAATGAAGCACCCATAGTAAGCCCATTTGATAAACCACAAATGAAGCACCCATAGTAAGCCCATTTGATAAACCACAAATGAAGCACCCATAGTAAGCCCATTTGATAAACCACAAATGAAGCACTCATAGTAAGCCCATTTAGTTTTCAAATGAAGCACCCACAGTAAGCCCATTTGATAAACCCCAAATGAAGCACCCATAGTAAGCCCATTTGATAAACCACAAATGAAGCACTCATAGTAAGCCCATTTAGTTTTCAAATAAAGCACCCATAGTAAGCCTTTTTGATAAACCACAAATGAAGCACTCATAGTAAGCCCATTTAGTTTTCAAATGAAGCACCCATAGCAAGCCCATTTGATAAACTACAAATGAAGCACCCATAGTAAGCCCATTTGATAAACCACAAATGAAGCACCCATAGTAAGCCCATTTGATAAACCACAAATGAAGCACCCATAGTAAGCCCATTTGATAAACCACAAATGAAGCACTCATAGTAAGCCCATTTAGTTTTCAAATGAAGCACCCACAGTAAGCCCATTTGATAAACCCCAAATGAAGCACCCATAGTAAGCCCATTTGATAAACCACAAATAAAGCACTCATAGTAAGCGCATTTAGTTTTCAAATAAAGCACACAGAGTAAGCCCATTTGATAAACCACAAATGAAGCACTCGTAGTAAGCCCATTTGGTTTTCAAATGAAGCACCCATAGCAAGCCCATTTGATAAACTACAAATGAAGCACCCATAGTAAGCCCATTTGATAAACCACAAATGAAGCACCCATAGTAAGCCCATTTGATAAACCACAAATGAAGCACCCATAGTAAGCCCATTTGATAAACCACAAATGAAGCACCCATAGTAAGCCCATTTGATAAACCACAAATGAAGCACTCATAGTAAGCCCATTTAGTTTTCAAATGAAGCACCCACAGTAAGCCCATTTGATAAACCCCAAATGAAGCACCCATAGTAAGCCCATTTGATAAACCACAAATGAAGCACTCATAGTAAGCCCATTTAGTTTTCAAATAAAGCACACAGAGTAAGCCCATTTAATAAACCACAAATGAAGCACTCATAGTAAGCCCATTTAGTTTTCAAATGAAGCACCCATAGCAAGCCCATTTGATAAACTACAAATGAAGCACCCATAGTAAGCCCATTTAATAAACCACAAATGAAGCACCCATAGTAAGCCCATTTAGCCCACCGGGGGTAGACTTCCTTTGCAGGAGGTCGTCTAGGTGGGTACCCCAACAGTGCCAGTTATTCTACCGCCTGAGCAGTGATGTGCAAACATTACTGTGCTCCGGTAGGAGGGCACTGTAGCTAGTGAAATTACTGGGCTAAAGAGTCTTAACAGCTTATGACTCTTGAGTGAGAAGCGTTGGTGCAGTGCTCCTAGAATTTCACATCATTGCGAAATCCTGGGTACACTGTACTGATTATGGGCAGCGTTATCTCTTAACATCAGGAGAGCGTCTTGCTCGTCTTCTACTTCATCACATAAAAAAAAAAAAAAAAAATTGATAAACCACAAATTAAGCACCCATAGTAAGCCCATTTGATAAACCACAAATGAAGCACCCATAGTAAGCCCATTTGATAAAACACAAATGAAGCACCCATAGTAAGCCCATTTGATAAACCACAAATGAAGCACCCATAGTAAGCCCATTTGATAAACCACAAATGAAGCACCCATAGTAAGCCCATTTGATAAACCCCAAATGAAGCACCCATAGTAAGCCCATTTGATAAACCACAAATGAAGCACTCATAGTAAGCCCATTTAGTTTTCAAATGAAGCACCCATACTAAGCCCATTTGATAAACCACAAATGAAGCACACATAATAAGCCCATTTGATAAACCCTAAATGAAGCACCCATAGTTAGCCCATTTGATAAACCACAAATGAACCACTCATAGTAAGCCCATTTAGTTTTCAAATGAAGCACCCATAGTAAGCCCATTCGATAAATCACAAATGAAGCACTCAGAGTTAGTCCATTAAGTTTTCAAATGAAGCTCCCATGGTAAGCCCATTTGATAAACCCCAAATGAAGCTCCCATAGTAAGCCCATTTGATAAAACAAAAATGAAGCACTCATCTCATATGTCAAATTTGGCAAAAAAAATTGAAAATAGAATGTCAAATTTCTCAAAAAAAATGACAATCGAATAAGTCAAAATGACAATGAATTGTCAAATTTTTCAAAAACGATTGAAAATCGAAAATGTCAAAATGACAATTAATTGTCAAATTTCAGTTTCAGTTTTTTAATATATTAGATTTTTTACAGAAACTGTTTCATTTATCAGGGTAAAAAGTAGCCTATGTGTTATTCCAGAGTCTCAGCTATCTTCATACCAAATTTTAAGTCAATCGGTTCATCCGTTTAAGCGTGAAGAAGTAACAAACATACACACACACACACTCACACACTCACACACTCACACACATACACACAAACTTTCACATTTATAATATTAATAAGATGTACACGTATCTCTAATATATACATAATATATTGTTCAATGAACAAGTGAATTAAATTAAAAATTAAAAACCCCCAACGCAATAAGTAATTCACAATTTTGTGGTGGCGGCCATCTTGGATTTAAAATTTTATATAGTGGGTTGTATTCTACTAGTAAAGTCCTCTCATTTGATACCCATATTGAGGAGGTCATGGAAGAAAAAAGTAATCCGCCATTTTGTAGCGGCGGCCATCTTAGACCGATTTCCACCAAACATGGCTAAGAACTAGAGATGCAACCAATAGTTGTTTGGCCGGATACCGGATATTCGGCCTGACCACCAGCCGAATATTCGGTATCCGGCCGCCGAATATTCGGCCGGCGGTGTGATAACCTACATTTTGAGTTTCGTAGGTGCGTGTCGCGTACCGCTACTCCGCCCGCGCGCCGTGCAGGTTTTGACATGTTTCTTAGTGAACGTTCGCGTATTTTTAGAATATAAAATAAGTTGGTGGTGTTATCGTGTGATACTTAGTGGTTTTGTATTAATTAACATTTACCTACTGTGTCATTTTTTTATTACAACTGTGTCTTTATTTAGATTCCATTTATAAAATCTACCAAGTTTACTATCCGGTATCCGGCCGGATAGTAAAAAAGGGCCGGATAAGCCGGATACCGGATAGTAACCGAATATTCGGTGCATCTCTACTAAGAACACTCACGGCTAACTTTACTTTAAAAAAAAACTAAATCAAAATCCGTTCATCCGTTCGGGAGCTACGATGCCACAGACAGACCCACACACAACACACACAGACAGACAGACAGACACGTCAAACTTATAACACCCCGTCGTTATTGCGTCGGGGGTTAAAAACAAACAAAAGAATTTAGAGAACGCTCTCAACTTATCTCCGAGGAATTTGGGTATCCTTTCATAGTGTGCCCTTAGGAAATCTAACATACGAGATATTCCTCAATTCTCTAGGTCTAGTGTGTATCATTGTGGATCTAAAAAACTTAAGTGGATTCCATGGTATAAAACAAAATAATAAGTAGAAGTCTTATTTTACTAATATTGTAAACGTTAAAGTATGTAAGAATGTATGGATATCTGGATGTCAGGATGTACTGTATGTCTGGAATCCAGACATACAGACACGAGATATAACAAACGTATGTTGTATCCATACTCTGGATATATGTTTGTTACTCTTTCACGCCTAAACGGGTGTACAGATTGAGGTGAAATTTGGTATAGAGATAGCTAAGACCCTGATATAACACATAGGCTACATAAAAACGGGTAAAACCGCTGGGCGCAGCTATTACTCTAAAAAAAGAGAGTTTTCTTTTATTCAATAAAGAGTAATAGCTCTGAAAAAAGAAAATTTTCAGACGAAAAAAATTAAAACTACAAAACTTAAAACTTGAGGTAAACCAATGGCGGTCCTATCCCATAAAGCAAGCAATAAGTAATTAGTTTTAATTGATTTCAGTAGTCTTCTTTATTATTTATATCTCAATGGTCGACAATTTTTTTACCTGGAAGCTACCGTGTTTCGGAAGGCACGTAAAACTGTGGGTCCAGGCTGTTTCCTATAAAATATGTAAGAGGCAGTTGTTAGGTTATGTTGCAGGCGTTGCATTTTGGCGACATAAAACTGTTAGTCACACAACCTATAAATTGTGATTATTATTTGATTCTGACTAAATACGTCACGGCAAAGAGACTTTACCGTGAATACGTTTACATGTTCGGTTGTAAGCATAGAGAAAATAAAGTTATAGTGTAAACCTAAATTATTAGTTTATTTTTATTATTAAGTGATTAGACCGATTGAGTCTATCTTATAATAAAATAATCTACTAAGGTATTTTCTCGCAGACAAAATCGCTAGAAACACACCTAATCCAACTAATATTATAAAAATGGAAAGTTTGTAAAAATGTATGGAGTATGGATGTATGTTCATTAATCATTCATTCTTCACTGTACAGCGAATAAAATCGCTTGGCGCCCTATAAGTACTAACATAATGTACTCAGGTATTTACTCGCAGGCAAAACCGCTAGAAACACCTAATATTGAATAATTATGTAATCAAATCAAGATGCCAATCCTGTAACAAGCACAGGTGATATTGTAAGCCGGGGCTAATGGAAAATCTGTGTAAGTGTCACGGGAAATTCTGCCGGTTTCCTCGTGCCTATTATTTTCTGCCTAAAAGTTATTGGCAAGCTCAGTTCATTTTAGACGAGAGTAAACTAGAAATTTAAATAGCTGCACCCAGCGGTTTTACCCGCTGTACTGTAGCCCATGCGTTATTCCAGGGACTAAGCTATCTCTAAACCAAATTTTAGCTCAATCGGTCCACCCGTTTACAAACATACATCGAGACATCCACACATTCTTACAAACTTTCACGTTTATAATATTAGTAAGATAATAATAATTCATTTATTTCGGGCAATAGTGCAAACAATGATATTGTTTTTTTTATGTATCTTTAAGACTAACATACCTACATAAAATTTAATAAATTTAAAAACTAGGTGACACGTAGCGCCGGCGACGTGTTGCGCGCAGAGTCAGCAGGTAGTCGACCTGGGTATTTCCGAGCACGACTCCCTGCGGCCAGAAGTCTTCCTTCATGAAGGTCGGTAAATAGCTGGTCGGCAACCACATAAAGTCCTTAAAAATCTAGAGCCACAATACTGTGGCCAGAGGGGTTAGACCTCTATCCTCTCCCTTACACTAAAAAATGTACCTACTGCCTGCGTAGCACGTTTCGACATTGACATGAGACTAACAACTCCCGTCCCACTGTCAAGATAAATTTACATTTATCAGAAGATGCAACTCTTGCTACTCGCACTGTTATTGCATACAAGTAGCTACTCCCATTGTCATTGTGCTCTTAAAAACGTCAATTACTCTTGACAGTGGGACGGGAGTTGCTAGTCTTATGTCAATGTCGAAATGTGCTACGAGGGCTGGGATGACAATCGCAGCGCCGTTATGGAAAACGAAAGATACACTCATCTCAGAACATTTTTTAAAGTTTTTTAGCGTTAGCACAAGCGATTGGCGCCGTATCTTACCCCGCTCTGTTGATTTGTCGCGAAGTAATCAGCGATAATTAGTATTAAAAAATATGAAAGCCTTTTTTTAAGTTGTTTAAAATATTTTTTACCCACATACGTTTTTTAAAAAAATTTAGAATTCGTTACAGTGAGATTTTTTATTAAAGTTAATAACTAAAAGCCTATATTTTAATTGAGAAGTACATAATATTATATTAATTTGTATTTTTGGATAACTATTTTAAATTAATCTGGTATATTTATTGTTACTAAAGAGTGACAAAAACATTGTTAGTGAATGCATGGTGTTACAATAATTTATGTTACGGCCTTAATCAAATTAATTTTGGCTGGAACGAACTACATTTGCCTTAAAGTGTAAGATTTAGCGGGAAAGTCTAGCTTACGTACTCGTATAACGAAGTAGCTTATGCCCGCAGCTACTCGAAATCCTTTCTTTTCGGACGGGTAGGTACTACGTCACAACACTCGTTCAAAAGTTTGTACCTACAGTTACTGTGCTTTGATTAATCACTCTTAGGCAACTACTATTCCTTCATCATTGAATCAGTCAGTCAGTCGATCAGTCAAACAAAAAAGCCGGCCATGTGTGAGTCGGACTCGCATCGAGGGTCCGTACAAACCTGTACGTGTATATAGGTAACTAAAATTTCACTTGAATATCTTTCTAATTGATCACTAATTCAAAAAAGTTTCTTAGCAACCCATCCCTCATTTTATTTCAACGATAACCCACATGATGGGATCAGCAAAAAAATCATAGAATAGAAAACTCTTTATTGAACCACTACAAACATACAAAAAACTTAAAACTTTAACACAAAATCACGGCATAAGTTTAACAATTGGCGGTCTTATCGCTAAAAGCGATATCTTCCAGACAACCTTGCAGGGAGAGAAATAATCAATCACCTTGAATCATCCCCATCTTACGTGTATGGGAGGTACCGTAAATGTGTTTTTTTTAATGTGATGAAGTAGATGACGAGCAAGACGCTCTCCAGATGTTAAGAGATAACGCTGCCCATAATCGGTACAGTGCTACCTATAAGGATTTCACAATGATGTGAAATTCCAGGAGCGCTGTACCTAATGCTTCTTACTCAAGAGTCATAAGATGTTAAGACTCTTTAGCCCAGTAATTTCACACGTAAGACATATTAAAAATGCATGTGTGTAAGATATATTTGAAATTGGCAATAAAATAGTTTTTTAAATATTTGAAACCGCTTTATCTTCAAACTTGTATCACACAACACATTCGATTTTAATCAGAGCACGGAGAAAACAAAACGATTACAATACCAATAATTATGTGTTTTGCCAGATTCTGATTAATTTTGTTCGCGTGGCGTGCTTTTTGTTCCATTAATGAATCCTGACCGCTTTCCATTGTTCTAAATTATTTATTTGTTTTGTATTATTCATACACCACTAATAGCGAATATAATTATTAATTTGTAGGAAATTATTTATTTATATTTATACTAAATAGGTCTACGTTTGACCCACACCCCATCTGTTGGAAAGTGCGGTCGACGATGAATTCCCTCAGATGCCTAGAAAGGAACCTAATAATTGAGGTTTATACTTCAACATCCAACAGAACAGGTTACCCTACTTACACTGTCAGAATCAAATCACAATTTATAGGTTGTGTGGCGAACCTATATGTTGCAGTTTCAGGTCACCGAGATTACTACAGGGCCTGCAACATAACCTAACGACTGTCTCCTACATATCTTATAGGAAACAGCCGGGACCCACAGTTTTGCGTTACCTATTCACTCAAGCATTATAAAGATTCCCATTTAAAACAATATTTACAATATCTCAATACAAATAGCCTTCTGCACATAGGGTGCCGAGGTGCCTAAAAGATGACATCACATCGTGCGACATTTCAGGGCAAGGGTTGACGTAGCGCGCCCATCCTAAAACTTATAAGCGTTATATTTATATCTCAGCCATATTTTTACTTTATGCACAAACCAAAAAATACGTTACTGATTTTTTTTTTATTTTAAGCGACAAACAATAAAAGATTGTTTTTTTGCTTGTAATCATTTTTTAACCCCCGACACAAAATGGTGGTGTTATAAGTTTGAAGTGTCTGTCTGTGGCATCGTAGCTCCCGAACAGAAGAACGGATTTTGATTTAATTTGTTTCGTTTGAAAGTAGAGTGAGTCGAGAGTGTTCTTAGCTATGTTTGGTGGAAATCGGTCCAAGATCGCCGCCGCTACAAAATGGCGGATTACTTTTTTTCTCCACGACCCCTTCAATATGGGTATCAATAAATGAAAGGGCTTAACTAGTAGAATACTAGGTGTACTCATTTTCTAACGCACTCTAAAATACTAACTCCCGCAGCACTACTCTACGTATGAAAAATGATTATAACGTTTTGATAGCTTGTCACTTTGCGCGAGTATTTTTGCAACATAGTATAGAAATAAGGGCATATTATTTCCAATCCGTTCGCCGCATACATTACCCGATAAGCGCGGAAGCTGCACGACGCCGGTATCAGGTGCCGGGACCGGTAGCGCGGCGTTACCGACATCGGCAGTATACCGCCGTAACGTCGGCCGCGCCAAGCCTTATCTTGCGTATTTGTTACCTATTTCTATTAGAGCCAGAGCTAGAGACCTATCATCATTTTATAAAAACTAGCTTTTATAAAGAGTATATGCATTAAATTTAAGATAGTTCAGGCAAAGAAAAGAAACTATTACTATTTCAGGGGTGTATACCTGGGGGTGAGAATCGTAGCATATTCCATTTTTCAAAAATCACAATCACGAGTTTTCTCTTGAAAATTTTGAATGACCTTAGATTCAGTGTATTGTGAAATCTCATGAAATCTTGCAAACTTCCGCATCGAATCTGTACAGAATATACTAAAATTCCTTTCGTTGGGCTGGTCTAAAGCGTTTCAAGCGGCTCAGATAGATGTGCGTTTAGGTACTTTTAACATAGTCATATGCCAGTTTTTTTAAACTCAGGAAAAATGCGTTACGCATCATCACCACACGCCGGTGGGTGCGGGGAGGTATGTGGTAATCCCCCGCCGAAGATGGGCGCGGCGGGGATACCCATAAAAAAACCTGGGGGTGTTCCTGCGGGACGCCATAATGCCGGGGCAACGGATACGCCGAAGCACTCATCCGCAGTATCAATATTGCCCTTCTTTAACACTTAACATACAGTGTTATTATCAAAGAATTTTCTCAGTTAAATCAAATATTCCCTAAAGCTGGCATCCTAAGCTCTACAGAGATTTATAAAGATAGCAAGTTTACGAGGGAGCTCCATTCAATTCTTAGTTTACGATGCTCTATAACACCCTTCACTTTACTTGCTGTTCAATCATTTTGGATACATTCATATACCTACATAATATTATATTATGGTTTTTTTAGACGCAATTATTGGAAGATTTACACTGAAGTCTGTGTTAAAAAGATTCGAGTGGCATTAATGGTGAACGCACTCCGTATCGACCGCGCAAACGAATCGAATTTTGAATTCGGCAACTCAACTAATCAACTCGAGTCAGCAACTTGAGTCGGCTACTCAACCCGTCAACCCATGTCAGCAACTCTACTCATCAACTCGAGTCACCAACTTGAGGCGGCAACTAGAGTCAGCAACTAGAACCGGCACCTTGAGTCGTTTACTCAACTCGTCAACTTGAGTTGGTAATTCGAGTCGGCAACTTGAGGTGACAATTGGAGTCAGCAACTGGAGTCGGCAACTCGAGTCGTTGTTTACTCAACGCGTCATCTCGAGTCAGCAACTCTAATTGTGTCTAGCCGGCAACTGGAGTCGGCAACTCAAGTCCGCAACTCGAGTCGGCAACTTTAGATGGCAACTCGAGTTTGCAACTGGTGGAGTCGGCAACTGGAGTGGGCAACTGGAGTAGGAAAGTGCAAATTATGCGGTCGACAATGGAGCACTTTAGATACCTAGAAAGGTTTCTATTCACTCGTGCCAAGTTGTAACACCACTCGGCAAACATGGCTGACGGAAATGTGTTCCAAACTAGAGGGTTTACTAGCTAATTCTCACCCTATAGGATTGATGACAACTTCAAAGTACATTGCTGCGTTTGTTATATTACTCATATTAATGAGGAGGTTTAGAGCGTAATGTAGGTACGCAATTTTGTCTATTGGATTCTTGTGTTTTACATGTCCCTTGGCGATAGCTAATAGGCCCTCAGTTCTCATTAAACAAATTGAAGCAAAAAGCTTGGTGCGAGCAGTTGGCACGCAAAACTGTGAGCCCCGGCTGTTTCCTATAAGATATTATGTAGGAGGCAGTCGTTAGGTCATGTTGCAGGCCCTGTAGTAATCTCGGCGACCTAAAACTGCAACATATAGGTTCGCCACACAACCTATAAATTGTGATTTGACTCTGACAGTGTAAGTAGGGTAACCTGTTCTGTTGGAGTATAAACCCCAATTATTTATTTGGTAGCGCCACAGTACACCACAGTAGTGTTGCCTTATCTTTGTTATATAGGTATGTATCTTTGTTATATACCTATATGTTAGAACTAGCTGCGCCCAGCGGTTTTACCCGCTGTATTTTATATAACCTATGTGTTATTTCAGGGTCTAAGCTGTCTCCCTACCAAATTTCAGCTCGATCGGCCCACCCGTTAAGGCGTGAAAGAGTAACAAACATTCATCCATACATTCTTACAAACTTTCACGTTTATAATATTAGTATATATATATATATATATATATATATATATATATATATATATATATATATATATATATATATATATATATAATTGCTAAGGCATTCGTAAATAAAACATATCTTTGTTCATTAATTTTTATTCAGTAAATAATATACATTTTGCAAATTAATATTTTTTCGACATTTTTCATAAACAGTTAAATATAATATGGGATCTGATGTTGAACAAAGTCACAGCAAATATATAGTTCAATTCCCAATTAAGCTAAATTCACATGTCATGCGTCTATGCGCGATTAAAGTAACCGTTATTCGATAGATTTTATAATACTGAAATAAATAACCACTGTGCTCCTCCATCATGACAACTTCAAATAAATGATTTCAAAAACGTAACGTTTTTAATATAAACGCACTACATGTGGACTAAGCCTTATTTATATATTTTTCGCAGACATTTTAATATTCATATACTACATCAAATTTGGTGTTTTCGTTACATATTAGACTTAAAATATACGTAGACTTTACATAAACAAACAATAATACTTTTTTTGTTAGAATAACAAAACTTAATAAAAATATATTAACACAATAACTTATATTAGTAATAATAATATCATATTATAATTTAATATAATAGGTACCTATTTAATATCACAAAACACAGACGAGGTTTTAAGCGAAATTATATAAATTTTATCAACTACATTTATTTTAGTTTCTTAATTATTATTTTCTTATTAAAAATTTATTTTAATATTTAATGAAAAACCAATGTAAATAAAACCATAGGGTTTTAAGCCAAATGACATTTTAAATTACAAAGATTTGACTACGCTGAAAGCTCTGAACCATTTTATTTCATACTTCTAGATATAAAAAGAAATAACTAGAAATAAAGCTATAACCTAATTTTGCGCAAGAAAAAAGTCCCAATAGGTAAATTACCCGTGGTACACCTAGGTGAACAAAACAGATGGACTACGGGTCGGTAGCGAATTATTACCTTAATATAGTCTCGGCAAAACATGTAATCAAACGTATCTTTATTTAAAATGCCATTAATGACATAGTTTCTTTGCAATAAATGTTACAATATTAAATTTCATTTATTTTTTCAAAGCATATTATTAATAATCTTATTTTATCTTATTATTATATTAATAATTTATTTAATAATACTTATTTAACTATAATTATTTTCATTAATAAATAAAAATACTGTTAATTTGAAATGTGCATAATTATAGAAAATTCTTACTGTGGGTATATTATTTTCGTGTAATATTTTTGTATGAAGTGCATATTTTTAATAAAATAGATAATTTTCGATATGTTCCCATTTGCCCCCAACAAAGATTGATTCCCGGTGGCATTTGCGAGGAGTGATTAGGGGGTATTTTTTATGTAATAGGTGACAAACAAGCAGACGGCCCACCTGATGGTGAGTGGCTACCGTCGCCTATGGATACCTGCAATACCAGAGGTACCGCTGGTACTTTGCTTACCTTTCAAGACTCTGTTCACTTGCCTTTTGAAGAGTCCCATGTTAAAGCTCGTAATGTAATATTAAGAGTTTAAAAACTTCAACAGTTTAAAAACTTCGACTCTCTCGCCCGCACGATATTATGACGTATTTTGAAAAATTTAATAAATGTATGGAGTACCTTTTAAGATTGAGTGTAAACATCTTCCCAGTCGCCATTCATTGGTAATTAGCTCCTGGGGAAATCGTTGTTGGGGCAAGTGGGAACATACATCATTTCCATATTTGACATATATTTTTGTTAATCCTAGATAATTTTATTTTAATATTCTTTGATATTTCGTGTTAAAATGTAAGTTGTTACAATATTTAAACAAATATTTTTTTTTTATTAATTTGGTCAAACATAGAGTTTGGGTTATTTTTCGATTTGAGACATGGTCTTTCGTCAGTGTACTCAATTGATCTTTAATAACATCTTTGGTAAAACCTTGACTTACGAATAAATAATAAGTTAAGAAGTAGGTATATTATAACTAAAAATTATTTCTGAAACTGGGTAGCATAGCAATGATTGTAACGGGCAGCGTTATCTCTTAATGTCAGGAGAGCGTCTTGCTCATCTTCTTACTTTTTTTGCATAAAAAATGATTTTTAAGCCTGTTTCTGGAAGTTTACTTGTTTTTACAATTGTATACACAGAAGAAAAAAATAGAAATTATAGAGAATTATATAGATTTTAGTTTATTATAGATTTTAAGACTACCACCCGTTCGGATAAGAAACACTTTGGGATTGTTTTTTAGGTGTTTTCCATGTTTATCTCGGTTACATAATTATTTTAATGTTAATTCTCGATGACATTATAAGTTTCCAGAGATACCATTGGCTTTATTCATTACATTTTCTGACTTATTATTTATTCGTAGTTCACAATAATAATTCCACGGTTACAAGTAAATGTATATAATTATTATTTTAATAAACTATTTGGAATTAATATTAATAATGATAATTATTCGTCCGTTATGATTTGGCTTACATCTATACCTAGTGTAACAGTACTTATAGATTTTATATACAATTCATCTAAAAGGCGTAGGATTTTAACACCGTGGTCCATATTTGGATATAAAATACTATATAAAGGTTATAAATAGAAAATATTATAAAAATTAAAATTATTTTAAATCAATGTATCTAAGCATTAGTCAAGAAAAGTTTATTTTTCTGACGTGTGCAAAATTAAATACACATAGGAACGGTTTTTGCACCGAATTCACCTTAGTGGTGAATTTTTAAAATTACAGAAATGATGAAATGAAGTATGTGAAAATGCACACGTACTTTTATAACAAATAAATCATTAAAATGAATTATGTTAAGTAAATGATTTACACCTATAAATTATAGAAATAGAAAAAGAAACACGATTCTTCATAATGTTTATGAAACTTATTAGTAACACTACCCTACTGTTCTTGACTCTGCTCTACTCAACCTCGAAGTAAAAAAAATTGCGCATTTTTACCTTTTTTTGAAGTTATACTTCTTTTGGCGCGATAGAGAAAAATGATGAGAGTGAATTTTTACGATGCGCGCGCACACCGACACCTAAATTCTACATCGTGAACGTAGTTCTAGGTGGCATGCATGAAAGTTGATAACTATGTTCAAGTTGTATATTCTAGTATTTTTATATTTAGAACACGTGTTTCGTAAGGGTACAATTAAACAGTGTGAATAAATAAATATTATTATGGTGTTTTTATTAAATCAATTTCATATACGACGCGACGGTGATACTAATAATTTATTATTTATTTTTCCATACGCCAAAGAAGTATAACTTCTAACGCGTGTACATAAGTACACACACTCTTTTTTTTTTAATTTAGCCCCTTTTCCTCGAAAATGACTCTTCTTTTTCTCGTTGAGTCGAGGGCGAGGATATGACTATAAATACGGGTCATTAGAAACATGGAAAAAGAAATTACAAAAATTTCTCGTCCGAGCATGTTCTTAAAAAAAGAAATAATTTTAGAATTTGAACAAGAATGCAGGGTACAAACAATATAGACTAGAAAATTCCCTACTTCAATTGTTTCTAATAGTAATTGTAATCAATACATTGATTATGCTAGGTTGATATTGACTCCCACTCCCGTTACGAACTCGTCTCTTATGAGAGGTAGCAGGGCTGTGTGCCTGGAACAAACATATTATACATTTTAAAATATAGTTCAATAATATAATAAATAAATTGTTTTTAGCCGCTGAAAAGGATCAGCCGTTTAGATGAGAAGTGGTAAAAGTGATGATAAATACAGACACATTCATAATAACCTTTTTTTTAGCTTAGGATAAATACGTTACGCATCGTCACCCAACGACGGAGGGCGCAGTGTGGTATGTGAGACTCCCCCGCCGAAGATGTGCGCGGCGAGGATACACACTAAATGCCAATTGTTCTATAAACTAAGTAAATGTGTGTAGGTATCTAGTTAAACCTGCTATGACAAACCTCTCGACGTACATCTTAGTTCGAGCAAAGGGGCAGCCTGAAAACCAGCAACTACGCTAACTCTGGGTTGACGTAGTTACACGCTGAGGCTATCCCTATTGCCAAATAATGTATTTTATTTTTCTTTTAATTTAATTCATTTTGTAAATTGTGTAAAAATTTGGCAATAAATTTATTTTCTTTCTTTCTTTCAAAATAATAGACCAAGCGCTATTTGGGCTACAATATAGGCTTCCGTAGTACTGGAAAATCGAATATTAACTGCCTCTTAACTCTCATCAACGATATCTTTAAAACAAATGATGGTGTCTTAATCGCTATAGTTTTCCTGGAAAATTCATTGTTTCTATTGTATTCGTGATTTTTTCAGTGTTTGAAAGCCTGTAGTTCAGATTTTGGAGCTTTCTAGGAGTTACAGTTTCTCCGTAAAGCCGCGAACGGACAAAGCGAAACTATAAGGCTTCCTAGTTAGACTAAGGAAGCCTAAAAATCTGAGGTGTTCCTGCGGGACTTCGGGAATGCCGAAGCACTTATACGTAGGTACAAATGTAGATATAGACCCGGACGGTCCCCGTATATATAATAAACGTGTGAACCTTCTGTTTGGCGTATAAACTGTAAATTATAAGTTTTATTTTTAGCTGTTAGTTTACCTATAAATAAATAAATGAATATGGATATTTGTTAAAACTATTATGATATATCACATCATGATATTATTTTTCAGCGGCTGCGATTAGCATAAAAAAACTACAAACTCAATATGTAAAACTGAACCATCCACGGTTTAAATGATCACGTTTCGCACACACAACTTGCATGAGCGGATTGCAAATGAGCTTAATCATCAAATCAATACAGTTTTGTTTCTACTGTTCCACCAAACACAGCTAATTATGCGATGAAACTGCAGGATTAACTGGAAATGTATGCATGTTTCATATGTAATATGCATTTTAAATGTTGTAATTGCCCAGCGGTTTTACCGACTGAAATATAACCATGTAGTTAGAGTTTTTGTTTTGTTTTCACCGGGAAAAAAAGTTAACTATATTACAGGGTAATTTTTATAACACTTGCAACCTCGCAGGATCATTCAGCCAACATTATAAACATTATGATATTATGTGACTTTTGATAATCTGTTACTTTACTATCTCGCTCGCACAATTTGACACATTTTGAATTATTAAATCATAGAAACTTTTTGAAAATACCTCAAGAAGGTCGCTGCACAATATTATTGCACACATTTCAAAAGTGTTTTCAGTGTTATAATATTGAAAAATATCGAAAGAAGCAATTTTGAAAAAAAAAAAGGTAGCACTCCGGGAGTGCCGGCAGAAGTGAAAACTTCAATATTAACGTTGTGTTTAATTATAAGTATAAAAGTACTATCATTTATGAGGTAGAATACAATGTTTATTTATTGCGCTATCGTACACAAATATGACAATTTATATGTTGTTATTTATAATATTATATCGTTATTTATATATTACATTAAATTTTATCTCTCAGAAAAATCAACTTCCATCCATAATTTCGACGACTTTTACACCATCGTTATTATCAGAATCATCATCGCAAATTTTTACAACTGATACAATTGGTTTATGATAACTGAAGTAAGAAACAAACAGTTTTGATTCGAACCTATTTAAGTGTCTAATAAAAAAAATATAAAATATAAAAAATAAAAAAAAAATATCGGGCGCGCGCTTGTCTAAGCCCCCTGTGCCGCCTAAACAGAGCAGCACACTCAGGCACGGTAGAAAGAGTGGGAGATACTAGTTCCTCTCCCTTCCCCTCGATCTTACGCTTTTTCGATCAGCATCACGTGACCCTGACGCGAGTTTTAAAGTTTTTACCCATACAAAAAAGTGCTCAGCGCCGCTAAAGAAGTTTTCACTTCAAAAAAAAATTCAAAAACCTTGCCATATTTTAATATATCAAACTGTATATAAAAACACTTTTGAAATATGTGTGCAATAATATTGTGATAATACCTTCTTGAGGTATTTTCAAAAAGTTAATTCTATGAATGTATATTTCAAAATGTGTCAAATAGTGCGAGCGAGATAGCGTCCCGCGGACTTAGCAGCCCTAAGCCACAAAAATGATTTGTGTGTGCACACGTAAGTGTACCGTCACGCACACATACACATTGCGTTGTATGTACCTTATAAATACGGTTATTTGATTATTGTATAGTAAATAGGTACAAGTTAGAACCGTTAGTGAAGCGATTCTCCATAGTAAAGTGTGTGACTAGTGCACGAGTGAGTGTTAAGTGCATCATAAGCTGTCGCTTCCATTCTGGCGCGTAGTTAGCTCTCCGGTGTTTTAGGTACTTTACTGTAGGGCTGTCACTTGTTTTAATAATAATATCACGTTATATAATGTTGTTATTATAATGTTTGTATGTTAGTAGATGATTAATGGTAAGAGAGTTTCTTAAAGCGATATTTCATCCGTGTCACACAGAACCGTCGATCGCCGAAATTCGGACAATACAAAAATTCCGAGAGAAAATGTACTAACCATTACAATAATTAGATAAAAATGATAAAATTATTTTATATCACTATAAAATGAATTACTGATAAGACTCAAATCAAAAAAGTAAGTCTCAAATAGTATTCAACAAAAAAAAACATTCAACACGATTTAAACTTTGACATTTCGCGTCGTCTGAACGCGCTCTTATATACTCGTAACTCTAGGGTTGGCACCACAGAGTACTATGAATATACTGTTGGCACTTTAAAAATATTTATAAAGTAGGTAAAATTTTTAAATTATTATTATTCAGCCACAGAATTTATGCATTTGCTAGTAATATACATATACGAGTATTATAAAAGTGTTAGTAAACTGCACACGGGTTAGCCATACGTTCAAACGAAACTTACTCGAAGTTTTATCAAAATTGGTACAGCACTTGATTCAAACGGGTGGTGCCGGCCAGGTCAGCGAATTCTGTGTGGGCCTAATCACAAAAAAAAAACATTTTTAGTGATACTATTATGGCATTTTTAAGTCTTTTCCATTTTTTTGCGTTCTATTTTCAGTTTTAGTAAAGCTTAAACACTATTAAATATAATCCAGAAACGGATTTAAATAACGACTAACTGTATGGTTTTTTCCCCACTAAGACAGACAGTCTTTGCCTGCTATCATTTTTATTTATTATAGTTTAGCCTTTGCCTACGATCTCACACGTTGTTACAGCCGAAGATAGTAGCAGACTTAACCTGAAAGGCAGGATAAATCCCTCCTTGCCGGAACACGGTCATAATGACCGCTTGGCGACAGGGTATACTAACTAGCCACGGCCGAAGTGTAGACTACTAGACAATAGTATTATAAACACATTATGTCAAATAATAATTATAGGGTTCCGTAAAACAGCTTTTTTCATTTATTTTTTTTAAATGTTGGTCAATGTTAACTTACTCGTGCGACTGCGGCCAGGCCGGCGCGTGTTTGTGCGTGGCGGCGCGGGCGCGTGCCAGCAGCGTCATGACGGCGCGTTTAGTGGGCGACATGTTGGATCGACCGCTCACTCGTCATTTTTAATGTTTTTTTATTCCCCATAGTTTAACCCTTGACACTAATCTCGCGTAAGGCGGCTGTAGATGATAGCAAACTATACCTAGAAGGCAGGATAAATCCCTGCTTGTCGGAACACAGCTATAATGACCGCTTAGCGACACGGATTTGTTCAGTGGGTGAAGACTAGCAACGGCCCAAGCCTACCACTAGTATAAGACTGTTGTTTTTAAACGTTGGTCATAACTTAATCATTTTTAATGTTCTTTATTAAATAGTCTATCTTTTGACTACGATCTCGCGTGATGTTGTGTCGTGGTCGTAGACAGTAGCAGACTAAACTTAGAAGGCGGGATAAATCCAACCCTGGCTTCAACATCATGCCGGAACACGGTTATAATGACCGCTTGGCGATAGAGTTTCGTAACTAGCTACGGCCGAAGACTACCATTAGTATGTCAAAGAACACATGTCAAAGAACAATTTTAGCATATAGGGTTGCTTTTTTTTCACTTAACTAACTTACTAACTAAGATGGCGCAGCGACCCAAATTGAGTCTTGGCCTCCGATACAAGAAGACGCCACTCCTGCCTGTCTTGCGCCGTCGTTTCCCAAGACTCAGCTTGGAGCGCTCTCAGGTCTTTTATCACTTCGTCCTTCCAGCGGTACTTTGGACGCCCCACCGGCCGCTTTTTTTTCCACTTATTTTCTTTAAATGTTGGTCATAACTTACTCGTGCGGTTGCGGCCAGGCCGGCGCGTGTTTGTGCGTGGCGGCGCGGGCGCGTGCCAGCAGCGTCATGACGGCGCGTTTAGTGGGCGACATGTTGGCCCGACCGCCTCCCAGCAGCGGCCGCTTTCGAGCCGAGCCGCTCGCACCCCCGCCGCCACCTGACACAACAAGCTTTTGTTAATTTTATTAATCGGGAATTATCGCGTTATTATTTTACCAACTTTTGCTCGCAGCTTTGCTCGCGTGGCTAAATCCTTTCTTAGCGGAGGTCTACGTCATAAAACCTATGTTCCAATTTCAACCCGATCCGTCCAGCGGTTTGAGTTGTGCGTTGATAGATCAGTCAGTCAATCAGTCACTCTTTCCTTTCATATATTTAGAAGATCTTAGTTTTAAAAAAATATAAAACCAACTTCGACGTTTCGGCACAGTTACATGCACCGTGGTCACGAGCAAACTGAGTAAGTGATGAGTTCAAATCGCGAAAGTTTAAAGTTCTATATATACTACAAGCTTTTTAAAACCCGCCATATATCTATCTCTATGCACCTTATCAAATTACTGGGCTGAGGAGTCTTAACAACTTAGTCTTGAGTATGAAGCGTTCGCGCAGTGCACCCAGAGTTTAACATTTTTGTGAAATGCTGGGTAGCACTGTACTAATTATGGGCAGCGTTATCTCTTACCACAAGGACAGCATGTTGCATGTCTTCTTACTTATTTGTATAAAAATTAAAAAACGAGGTGAGCTTTTTCCAACAAAAAAGAGTTGGCAACCCTAGTGAGCCGTAGGTAGATTTTGAGGTACGGTTCATTCAATAAAGCGAATTCGGGAATGAGGCGAAAACCAAGGATTTTTAAAACCTGCCACATACATTGTGTAATATTAAATAAAATAAATACGTAGTTTAATATTGAATACGTTACGTAACTTATACGTTTATTTTAAATTGTTATTGTTTCATTATAAAAATATGCATAATATACAGTTCTTGCAGATACATCATTTCCCATTTTTAATGGATAGGTATTTGGACCTATCCCTAGACAATAATATTATGTCGTGTATTGTCTTTTAGTTTTAGGCTTCTTTTGTATATTTTTTGTGTTCAATGAATGAATGAATATTATCCTTTACTTCAAATTGGCCATTGAATTAATAATACTCTGCACTACATTTCACCCAAACTACATAATGATATGTGTATTGCTTAATGATCTGTAAATTGTCGTAAGTGCCAACCCTACAGTAATCTAATTTCTAGGGTTGTGCTTGACATCGCTTCGATCGTGTTACGCGTTTGAAGAGACTCTTGTTACTATAAGTTGGTACATTCTATGAAGCTTATGTAGATATACATAAATCTCGTTAAATAGGTACACGAAATTTAGTACATTGAACTATAATCACAATGAACTATTTATTAATTACACTTTCTTCACACGAGTGCTAAGAAAACTTTTAAAGAATAATTCTACAGGTTGTATAATTCTTTCTTCTTGCACGGTTGTCTGGAAGAGATCGCTCTGCGATAAGACCACCAATTGGTACTATTACTGTTAGCTTTAAATTTTGTGTCTGTAAAATTTACATTATTATGTTGAATCAACATATAGTTAATAGTTTATTTATTTTCTCTAATGCTTGGACTTCAGTCCCTAGTCCCTTATTTCTTTTGTAACTTTGACGTTTAACTAGGTAATTTCTATATATTTTATTATTTCGTTTTTAACTTTCATCAATCGACTTCCATTTTAATTTTCAATAAACAATATTTCTTTGCTAGAAACGAGTAGATTACAAAATTGTACAAAACAATAGAAATACTCTCCGTTTTCTAATCAAATTGTCATCGGGAAATTTCCAGTTATTTTGAGTACAAAGCGCTTGAGAGTTTCATCTGGCGAGCTGAGACCGCAAGAACGGTTTCAACTGAAACCGGTTTCCAATTAAACGGCACAATTTAATGTTAGTGGTCTAACTATCTCCAATTTTATTTATTAAGGACTAACCCGTGACCACGATATCGTTTGTGGAATACATGAGTCAAAAACGTGAACTAAAGTTGTAAAAAAATATGGCTCCCATTTTACACTAAACGATTCGTGAGTATTTAGATTCATCTTTGTAAATAAACGGCATGAACTCACTTGAATTTTTACAAAGATGGCTCCCATTGTTTGGCTTATGATTTTTAAATGTTTATATTCTATTCTATAATTTATATTTTCCATAATAATTAAATAAATATAATCCATAATAATTTATAATTAATATTCCATAATAATTTATAATTTGTATTGCATGATTTGTTTCTACTATTTGACCAATAGCAAAGCTCTAAGGAGAAGAAGTTTTTACCGGGGGTAGACATCCTTTTGTACCCCCAACAGTGCCAGTTATTCTACCGCCTAAGCAGTGATGTGCAAGCATTACTACGCTTCGATAGGAGGGCACTGTAGCTAGTGAAATTAATGGGCTGAAGAGTCTTTTAACATCTCGTGACTCTCAAGTAAGAAGCGTTGGAGAAGTGCACCCAAAGTTTTACCTCTGTAAATTCTGGGTAGCACTGTACTAATTATGGACAGCGTTATCTCTTACCACCTAGAGAGTGTCTAGCTCGTCTTCTCACTTCGTTGTATAAAATCAAGTATAAATATAAAAAAAAAACTTTTAAAAGCAAGCTTTTATTATTATTACCTACCATCTAGCACCAAAGTACTTGTCAAGACAAATCAAATGAGCCCAAATTCGATGGGGTTGCGTCATTTCATTACGGAGATCCTATGTCCACTTTCCAGCTCCATCATCGGATCAGCTCGATGTCATAAAATATTGCATTGTAATCCGATTTAAACATGCAAAATTTCAGCTCAATCGAAAAAAGGGAAGTGGGTCAAATATAACTTGCAAGATTTGATGACAGACAGACAGACTGACAAACAACTTACTTAGTTAATAAAAATGTATACCTTTAAAAATACCTTTATTGTATATTCTGAGTAACAAATTGTTTTATTTTATACACTAATAGCGTCTCCATTACTCCCTTATTCCGTACATAAGTACGAGTAAGTTGACGTTTCATTGTGATGCGTTCAAATTAATGATAGTAAACCTTATGCAATGATACTAACGTCTAATTACGAAAAATATGTATCAATGTGATCTATGATCTATGGTATATGGCACTCGGACACTTTTTGATAGTTTTTATTTAGAGACTGACTCTTGTTATAAAATTTTATCCATTCATTTGACCTTTTTTAAGGTGAAGAATAAAACAGACATACCGACCTTGCGTGGCGAGCGCGTGAACAGCAGTTGGCTTGACGCCGCGTAGGGCGGGGTGCGCGTGCAACACACCGCCGAGCACTGGGCTGGACAGGCCCAGGATGTCGCCACCACCTGGGGATAATGGACGGTGACCTTTACTGCCTTTTTAATCTTATTTATATATCAAGTTATGCAGCGTCCGTGGTCGTTGGTCCGGCTTGTAAGCCGGAGGTCCTGGGTTCAAATCTCAGTGTGGCAAAGATTTTCGCCTGGACGCTACCGTGTTTCGGAAGATTCGCCAAAAAACTGTGGGTCCCGGCTGTTTCCTAAAATATGTGTAGGAGGCAGCCGTTAGGTCATGTTGCAGGCCCTGTAATAAATAATCTCGGCGACCTGAAACTGCATCATATAGGTTGGCCACACAACCTATAAATTGTGATTTGACTCTGACAGTGTAAGTAGGGTAACCTGTTCTGTTGGAGTATAAACCCCAATTATTATATAAACCCCAATTATCAAGATTTTTCATAACAGTCCCTTATTAATCATATATTATTACAATCAAAAGATACACAACACCCTCACCACTGTAAATCGCGGAGTTGCTACTCATATGTCAATGTCTTACTATGCTAAAGAGGGGCTCCCCCGCCGAAGATGGGCGCGGCGGGGATACCCACTAAAATCCTGGGGATGTTCCTGCGGAACGCCTTATGGCCTTGGTTTTTTGCCGAGACAGCGGGTACGCCGAAGCACTCATCCTCGGACACCGAAGTTAAGGTGACGATGAATGCATTAATCCCGAGTAAAAAAAAATATAGAGTTCATCGTCAATAACTAAAGCATAACTTTTATGAAATAATATAAGAGTTTATAAAGGAATATGCATCATAAACTAAACTGAAACTCGTTATTCAGGGCCAACGCGTCGTTCGTTTTAAACTTTATACC
Source organism: Hemithea aestivaria (assembly GCA_947507615.1). Lineage (NCBI taxonomy): Eukaryota > Metazoa > Arthropoda > Insecta > Lepidoptera > Geometridae > Hemithea > Hemithea aestivaria. The sequence goes on along the minus strand of OX382347.1, from coordinate 2,979,733 downwards.
GAGTTTATAACTAAAACAGAGAAGATTAAAGCAGATACCGCTCATCATAAACAGGATCAATTTATAGAGGAGAATGTTTAGTTTAGAGAGTTTATAAAAAGTAAGTACCTACCTTGTTTAAAAAAAATAGTAGGTGTAACGCAGGGTGTAAGTTTAAGAAATGAACAATAGGTGGTGTTCCAAAAGTGATTACCTATGTCAAAATTTTTAAGTTTCCGTCCGTAAGTCCTCTTCATTCTAATCCATTTTTTTTCTTTCATATAAATCCATTAGTTGTTTGGTAAAAAAATTCCAACCCTAAGGGCAGAAAAACAGGGGATGATTTTTTTATCAGGCGCTGATTGCAAGAATACACGCACTAATATTGTAAAATAAAGCTTTTTAGCAAAAAATTAAACCGACAAAAACATTGAATAGCAAAAAATAATAATAAAATGTTAGTTTATCTAAATAATTTTAAGACGGCGCGGAGCAAACGGGCAAATTAGCAAATGCCGAGCAGTCACGAAGCGCATTATACTCGTATTGTTATTTTTTGCTTTTCAGTATTTCGTCGGTTTATTTTTTTTGCTAAAAAAATATTCACACTTATATAATAAGTAATACTTTCCTTTATGCGTCAGTATCATGAACCACTGTGTGTGTCTGCCAATATTACTATGGTATGAGATTAACATATAAAACGGAGTCATTTATCATTAAATATGGATGTTTAGGAAATGTGTCAGCACTTTACAGTCGTTTAGGAACGCCACGTTGATATCCCTAGCTTCACTGTATATTCCCGGAACACAGTAACAATAATAAAAATTGGGATTAAGAGGTACTCTAGCAGAATAGCCCCTACTTATATACACTGTCAAAGTCAAATCACAATGACAATATTGTAGGATGTGTGGCTAACTTATTTGTTGCATTTTCAGGACGCCGAGATTACAAGGCCTGCAACATGAGCATGGGTAGCGGTCCGCTTCTTTTGTGAAGAAGTTTTGTCGTAAAAGGAGCGGAGCGTGTGAGTCTGCATGGGCAAAGAATAGAAACTATTACATGGGTCCCTCGCAGTATTGCTCCGCAGACAGAGAAGGGGCAGGGCAAGGCGACTATATAATATTACTAGCTGCGCCCAGCGGTTTTACCCGCTGTACGGTAGCCTACGGTTATTCCAGGTCTAAGCTATCACTATAACAAATTTCAGCTCAATCGGTCCACCAGTTTAGACGTGAAAGAGTAACAAACATACATCCATACATTCTTACAATAACTTTCTCGAATAGCGAATAAGTGCGACCATCTTGACCACTCATGACCGTTCCCAGGCTCCTCTCTGATGGGAGGGTTGCCCACAGCTCGCTGCCGTAAAGGCGGGGATCGTCGATGGGGGACTGGATGCCAATGCTCTGCCGATTCCCAGACTCCGTCACAAAGACGATGCGGGAGTGCCGCCGAGTTGTTTTAGCGGGTATACCCGTGCCTTTGTCCTGCACGGGGAGTCCCACATAATCCTACCATATCCCGGTGGGAGGGTTCGCATAACGCGCATCTCGGCGTTAACAAAAAAAGTCAGTAACATGACCTAGCGAAGGTTAATTCCAAATTAACTAATTCAGTAAAATACAAAAATATTAACAAAATTTTAACGTAAAATTAAGCAGCGCGGATACAGTAAGTGTAATTACCATTATAATTGGTTTATAATTAGCGGTTGACGTGCTTGTATAGAGATTAATTGTTGCCGATTAGGCACAATTAGGCGATAATAATGGTTTGAGTAACCTTTCACGTGGAAATCTGGCGTTTGTAGTGTATACTAACACACAAATAACTTGTTAGGAAGCCTAACATGGTACTAATTCCCTAGAAGAAGTGGATCTATGGGAAACCTATGTAAATATGTCTGAGATTGCCCTAGTAGGTTTTTATATCTAACTTTTTTATCCCACGAAAAATGCGTTACTCATCGTAAGAAATGTAAGAGGCAGTAGTCAGGTCATGGCCTGGTAGAAATCTCGGCGATCTGAAACTGCAACATATAGGTTGGCCACACAACCTATTAATTGTGATTTGATCCTGACAGTGCAAGGAGGATAATCTATTCTTTTGGAGTATAGAGGTAGACCCCAATTTTTTTTTCGTTACAATGTCGGTTTAGCTGGTACGCTAAAGCACTTGTCGGCGGTTTAAAATATGTAAGTAAACTAACCTAACAGTGAGTTTTGTGTGAGCAGATGGTGTGTGGGTGGCTGCTGCAGAACTCCTCCCACCAGCATTCCGTGCCCCGTGTGACCCGCGGCTGCTAACTGTGAACGAAATACATTTATTATGATAAAGCATCTTTAGCTTATCTTATCCAATAACGAGGCCTGGCAGAGCTAGCAACACTTTTTACACAAAGAAGTAAGAAGACGTGCAAGACGCTCTCCTGATGGTAAGATATAATGCTGTCCATCATTAATACCGAGTATACCTACAGTGCTACCTAGGATTTCACAATGATATACAATTCGAGGTGCACTAACCTACGCTTCTTACTCAAGAGTCTTATTATGTTAAGACTTTTCAGGACAGTAATTTCACTAGCTACAGTGCCGGGAGTAAAAATTGCTAATTTACTATGGAGTTGAAGTTACATCAGGATCCATATTAAAGTATACTGTATTACGGTGAATAGTTTTTTTTTCAACAATAATGTGTTAACTTAGAGGAACTTAAATGATAGACAAATCCGAAGTAAAACCCCAAATTATCATTATTTTATTGTTTTTTTATTAATTTATTGAAAATTCCTTAAGACCAGCCCTCCATAATATTATTGCACACATTTTAATAGTGTTTTCAGTTTGATATATATAAAAAAGCGGCATGATGAGAATTTTTGATTTTTTTTAAATGTTGCTCCCCTTGCCATTTTTTTAATACAAATAGTGCGAGCGAAAGTGCGTTACTCGATATATACGCTCTTAAACACAGGTCAAACTTGGATCTTTTTATAGGCATACACGGAGACAAAAGTCCATCGCGCAGAGCTCTTTTGAGTTTTACGATAGAATAACTCTGATCATCACCTGATGATGGGCTGCGGTCAGATGGTCCGGCGCAGGAGTCGGTGCTGGCGGTGAGAAGTCCCGAGCAGTACCGTTGATGGTAATACCACCAGGTAGGGACACCGGGGTTGGTATGCCTTGAACTCCTGGCAGCTGGAAGAATGGTCAAATGATTATCACATGTAACACTTTAAACTTTCGTTATTTGAACTCATTTTAATTGGGACTCATCGTGTAATTATTTTCATGTTAGTTTTACAAAAACATTATAAAACCAACTTCGACGATTCGACTCAGTTACATGAACCCTGATCACGACCAGACTCGAGTCTGCTCGTGACCACGTTACGTAAAATAATTACGCGATAAGTCTCGATTAATACAAGTGCGTTAAATTAAAAATTTAAAAAACCCCCAACGCAACGCTTTAAAATAATGTAATGCGCGGTTTTTTGGTGGCGGCCATCTTGGATTTTTAGTTTATCATAATCCATTGTATGCTACTAGTTAAGCCCTATCATTTGATACCCATATTAGGGGGAGTCGTGGAAGAAAAAAGTAATCCGCCATTTTGTAGCGGCGGCCATCTTGGACCGATTTCCACCAAATATGGCTAAGAACACTCTCGACTAACTCTACTTTCAAACAAAAAAAACACACACACACAGCCACGTCAAACTTATCACATCCCGTCGTTTTTGCGTCGGGAGTTAAAAAATAACACGAGGATTACGTTTTGGACAAGTGTTTCGTAAATAAAATATACTAAAAGTGATGCCACTCAGCAGGATCGGGCAGGACTGTGGAACGGAATTTTCGTAATGTTAGAATTCGTACGCACCCTGTCACATAATATAAAGCGGAAGCGGTCAGGAACTATACAAAGGTTGTGACCAATTTTCCGCGCGATCTTACGTCTGTGAATGTAGTCAGCTTTAAGGTCAAAGTCAAGTGTGTGCGTTCTAAGCTGAGTCCAAGCGTAGAAGAGGTAAAGCCACCCCGGCTTTCTTTTGTTTCGTAGCCCAAGACTCAGGTTAGGTCGCTGTGCCATCTTAGCTAGTTTTTTAAAATTATTCTTTTCCATCATCGGTTAGACTTTTACCACGATCTCGCTTGCTCTTAAGCGAAGATACGGCCGAAGATAGTAGCAGACTAATTATAAAAGGCGGCATAAATCCCTCATAAAAAAAATGAGCACCTATTTATTCCTTTCATCATTTACGTCATAACCTAAGTTCTCTCATATCAACAACTAATATGTTATTCTCGTCATATGCAGCTCTCAAGTCCCATACTGGACACCTGAATGGTGTACAGATTGTCCATTCAGAGCAGTCACGTGGCATCTTCAATACCTCGTCAAGGAATTGTCGAGGAACGTGATGTTTTGATACACTTGAAAATCAAACGTTTTACTTGTGCATATGTATAAGACGAGACACATTCGTACCTATGTAGGCTACGGCTATTGTGTAGCAGTTTGATTGGGCGCAAGTATTATAAATATGATATTAGTTTTATTATTCATTATATACCACCTAGCCTATACCTCCTTTACTACTACCTAGTAGTAAAACGATCTCGCATGATCGTAAGCTACGGTGCGGCCGTTGATATATTATAGCAGGCTAAAAGGCGAGAAGGCCTAGAAGGCGAGATATTTTTTTCCGGGTTATATACTTTAAATATATTTGTTTTGGCATTAAATGGCTTTTTATTTTAACCAAGTAATATTTTAACCCCAGTCTTGAAAAGAGGGGCGTTAAAAGTTGGACCACTCTGTGTGTGTTGAAGCTCTGAAACAGATGAACCGATTTGGATGCGGGTTTTCTAGCGATGGTTCTAAGATACATAAGTTTTATTAAAATCGGTTCAGCCGCTTTAAAGCCTTTTTGTTAGCTGTGATCAGAAAACCCGACTATTTAAAAGTGTTTTTACAGGTGTTTCCATTAAGCTATGAACGGTCAGTATCCGCGAGAACAAATAGATCTCAATAATGATGATTGATTGAACCGCTAATTAAGTATCCATTCATTAGGAGCAATCAATTGTGGACGCAGCTATGTCATTGATTAATTATGTCGGCACTTCTGACAAGGGTGGGAGGTCGGATTAACTATGGGACCTTGATAAGGGACAAGTGTCTTGCGTCTTGACCACTTTGCTTTGTTAAACGTTGCTTGAGAAAGAGAAATGAAGAGGTAAAATAGTCATTTCACATTTCTGTAACTTTTTTATAAACGAGATACTCATAATAAGGGAAAGATGTGCACTCAAGTGCGTTAAGGGCCATGACGACGGGCGTCAGAGTGTGACGACAAGATCTTTTCTCATCTTACTTAATGAATCAAAAGGTACATACCCTATGTTTATTAGCGTCCCTCAAAGGCAATGTTTCCTCGCTGCCACTCCGGGAGGAGTCGGGAGGCGTCAGACGACGGGCGTCAGAATGTGATGACAGAATCTGTTTCCTTCTTACTTAATAAATCAAAAGGAACATACCCTATGTTTATTAGAGTCCCTCAAAGGCAATGTTTCCTCGCTGCCACTCCGGGAGGAGTCGGGAGGCGTCAGACGACGGGCGTCAGAATGTGATGACAAAATCTGTTTCCATCTTACTTAATAAATCAAAAGGAACATACCCTATGTTTATTAGAGTCCCTCAAAGGCAATGTTTCCTCGCTGCCACTCCGGGAGGAGTCGGGAGGCGTCAGACGACGGGCGTCAGAATGTGATGACAGAATCTGTTTCCTTCTTACTTAATAAATCAAAAGGAACATACCCTATGTTTATTAGAGTCCCTCAAAGGCAATGTTTCCTCGCTGCCACTCCGGGAGGAGTCGGGAGGCGTCAGACGACGCGTGTCAGTTTGCGACGACAGTATCTGCATTTCCAGCATCTGCTCCTGTCTTATGTCGTCGTTGTAGTCCTGTAACAAGATAATAATGGTGAGATGGGTTTACGTACAATTAATACTTTGCAACATTGATTATGTTAAATAAATCCTACCAAAAACATTTATGTGAAATTAGAGCCAAGTTCAATATTACGATATAATAATATTATGTAGATACCTATGCGTTGGTTGCATGTTGACTTCAAAGACAAAAAAAGTGATATCTAAATGGTTGCCAAGTTCATTGGTTAGTCCTGAAATATATTTACAACATAAAATATTCTAAAGATAAATATTTTGTAGCCTGAGATCTGATTTGGCTTGTTGTAATATAACACACGGTGCGGTCGCCAGTTCTTTTGCTTGAACTTGGCTTGACTCGCTACCGCGTGTCTAGATAAATAATTGGGTTTATTACTGCAATAGAACAGGTAACCCTAATCACATTGTCACAAATTATATCGGTTGTGTGGCAAATCGATATGATTACTTAACGACTGTATCCCACTTAGCTTATAGGAAACTGCCGGGTCCCAGAGTTTTACATGCCTGCTGAAACACACTAGCGCCCAGGAAAACTTGACACATACCGAGGTTAGAACTCAGGGCCTCCGGATTACAAGCCAATGTGTACTTCTCTATAATGCTATCTTAAATAATGATTTTAAGTAACAAGTGAATTAAATTAAAAATTTAAAAAAACCGCCAACGCAATTAACGTGGTTGTGGAGAAAAAAAAATCCGCCATTTTGTAGCGGCGGCCATCTTGGATCTATTTCCACCAAACACAGTTAAGAACACTCGACTAACTCTACTTTCAAACAAAAAAAAACTAGATCAAAATCCGTTCATCCGTTCGGGAGCTACGATGCCACAAACTGACACAGACAGACACGTCAAACTTATAACACCCCGTCGTTCTCGCGTCGGGGTTAAAAACTAGTGGTAGTAGTTGTAATGAGTTTGTCCAAAAGGTGATCGCTAGCAACGGCCAAAGCCAACCAGTACAGCGAGTGGAAAAATCGCAATTATTGGAGCAGGGCTGGGATTCGAACTCGTTGATCTAGAATTTTATTCGCACTACATAACCCCTTGGCCGTTACCGCTTCCAAATATGTGCCAAAATAGTCAAAACACAAATGTGCGAATGAAGGAAGTAAATTCACTTACGCGCGTTACGCCCATTATTACAGTAACTTAGTTTCCAAGATATTCGAAGGGTCGAGGGACAACGGAGCTATTCCCTAAACTTAATTGTTAAATGTTACAAACTGCCCTCATGATTGGACGTCCTTTCGTAATAGAAAACATGTGACTGGAGATGTAGGCCTCTTTTACAGGCTTTTATTTAATTTTACCTATCTGGCTATCTAAAATCTTGTAACTTGTAGTTAAATGACTCTTTTCATCTCCAGTAAAGAAAAACCATTAATTTAAGATCAAGAGAATGTATTTTCTATATTTATTCAGAGATATCGTCAATGGTGTGTAGTATTAACTAACAAAATAAAATAAATGTTTTTCAAGCTATAGAGCGGTAAAGTTAAAATAATATGTTTCTTAAAATTTGTCATGTGCTAGTGGATTAAGGCTACTAAACTGAAAATGCCTTTTTAACATTCCCACTTTATAAGTTCACAGAACATTTTATTTACGTTACGTAATAGTAATAGAGACCAGTGCCCTTTAATGGATAGGAATAATAAGTTTAGTCAATAAAAAATCTCTTATTTGTAGACAAATATTTTCTTCCCAGCCATCTTCTATTCCAATTGGCCCACCTCATTTCCAGAAAGAAATAGAGTTCAAAATTCAATAGTACCATTGCCATACACCATTTTTGGGTAGGTACACAATCTAAATGTGGTTTCACCTCTGTTACATGGCCCTATGTAATGGAAATTAGCGGCAGACCGCACGCGCTGCGGCGAAGCTAATCGATGTCGGCCCAAAAGTCTGCCTTACCTTTGCTACCTTGGCACTGTAGCATAGTGAAATGATAGCAAGTAGAACGACACCGAGCAAAGATACTCGTACATACGCGATGTGTATGTGTGCGGAGTATATGATCTTAATAAAATTAACATTAAATTTTTCTTAATGATGAATTGAGAACTCTGGAATAAAGACAAGTCGGATCGGAGAACAGTTTTTTTTACAAACATTTTGTTCACACCAACTTTAACCGAAAGCGGTCGGCTACACCTAGGTGTAACCGGCTAAACCTAGGTGTAACCGCACTTCGGACTTTAGCCGAAATATATTATACACATCACATCTCAATCTCTCTCTCTCTTCGTTCTTCCTCGATATCCAATCATATCGATGTTTTACAAATTGCCGCGAGAAAATATGACTTGACTAAAAATAAGTTTATATTATATCCCCAGCGATTTTACCCGCTTTACTGTAGCCTATTTGTTATTCCAGGGTCTAAGCTATCTCTATACCAAATTTCAGCTCAATCGGTCCACCTGTTTAGGCGTGAAAGAGTAACATCAAAAATAATACCTTACAGAGATCGATAAGAATATGGAAAAGGAAAGCTAATCTATAGTTACTGCGACCGTTTTTGGTGGACAGGTTTGAAAGAATTGCCAACCAAAGTCTAAGTCTCTCTAAGTTTCATATTTTTTTGACAATTGAAATTAATAGTTGTCACGCGTTTCTGGAAGATCAGTTCATCTACATATTATATATGCTACATCTATGATCCGAGCGATGTTCAGTTATTTTCTAAACACCATCAGTCGGCCTACTTGCTATAATTTTACTATGGTTGTAGTATTGTGATGTGTTAGCAATTCTAGACAGTTTCGGGTTAGAAAGGGTAAGGATATTTCATTTGGGACACCAGAATCGAAACCTTTGCTAATTTGAATAAAATGATTATTTAACAGATTTTATACATTAGATCGAATAATATTTTAATCTGATCACACAGACTTGGGATTTGGGAATGCGCGGAAAAGCGGTCACGATCTTTGTTTTGTTCCTGACTGTACCAATTTTATATGCGCTAGATTCGAACATTACAAAAATTCCGTCTCGGATCGCGATTTAAGTCTGCTGCCATTGACAACTTCTTCTTAGGTGGCACTGTACTGATTATGGGCAGCGTTATCTCTTAACATCAAGTAAGCATTTTGCTCGTCTTCTTACTTCGTCATATTAAAAAAAAACATAAAAAACCGTAAAGCGATACAAAAATTTGAAAGGAAAAAGAAACTTGTTTTACCGTATTTCTACAATACTTCAGGTGCAATCTCTCAGAACACTAGACAAGCGGGACTCAAGAAGACGCTAATATCATGTCGGACAGAGCGCAGTAAACAAATTAGCTAAGTGCTCCTACCGCGATGCTGACGCTGTGTTTTGCAACTAAATAGAAAATGCTCTCTGAAACAAGGATCATCACTTCTCTGTATCTTGCCACTGTACTCTGCACTCCAAAATCGTGCATATTGTATTTTATTTAAATTTTATTCAGCACAACTAGGATTAACTTAAGGTTAAGTTAACCCCGGGAGGTACAGGCAAGCATAAAAGGTTAAAGTTGGCCTAAAAAAAAACCGTGTTACCAAGCGGTCATTATAACCGTATATTTCCAACAGATTGGGCCATCAGATCAGCTCGATTTCATAATAATATTGCATTGTCATCCGATTTATACATGCATGCAAAATTTCTGGTCACCGGAAACCGGGAAGTGGATCAAATTAAAACTTGCAAGAATAAGAATAAACTTTATTTGCATCAAACATGGTAATAACAATTATGATCATAAATAATTAAAACTAAGCACGCAGTTTGGCCAACTCTGCTGGCATACAAAATTTGGTAAAATTACAATAATATAAGATTCAAAATACAAACAATGTCAAAAATTCAATTTTGATTAATAATTCTAATGTTAATAAATAAATGTATTCAGTTTTATCGATTTGATTTCATATTTAAATATTCATAAATACAATTCTCATTTAGCCACTTATATAATTTTGTTTTAAATAATTTGTATGGGAGCTGTCTTATGCTCTTTGGAATTTTATTAAATATTTTAATAACTATGTTATTGCAGTTTTTTTGCAGCTAGAGCAGATCTACAATAGGGCTGTTTTAATTTTGTAGGGTCTCTCCGAGATAGTCTTAAATGCAAGATTTGATTACAGACAGACAACTGTCACAGACAGGTGAAAGTAAATAAAAGCTTGTAAAAAATATCTACTTGCTCGTATTCTAGTAGAATTCAAAATCATCCCCTCGAAACACCTCCACTCTCATATTTACAACAGATTGGGTTGTAAAATAAGACATTAAATCGGCAGTAACGAGCGGGTCCGTAATAGCGGTTACTTGTATACAGTACCTCATTATATACCTCTGGGGATGACCCACGGACATTGGATTAGGTACCCTGGTGATTATGTACGTTGGAAATACGATTTACTGGCACACTTTGGTGATAAAAATAAGTCATTTTACAGTTACTTATTAGTTAATACTATATTAATTCATAGCATATCTAATTTTCTGTAATATTATCCTATTCTTAGGTTTTAAACTCCCTACGCAAAAACGACGGGGTGCTATAAGCTTCACGTGTCTGTCTTTCTATCAAAGTCTGTGGCATCGTAGCTCCCGAACGGATGAACCGATTTTGATTTAGTTTTTTTGTTTGAAATGTGAGTTAGTAGATAGTGTTCTTAGCTTTGTTTGGTGGAAATCGGTCCAAGGTGACAAATCGGGCCCGTTATAGCTACTTAGGTTACTTGTATACCAGTACCTCATTGGGGTTGACCCACGGACATTGGATTAGGTACCCTGGTGATTATGTACGCTGGAAATACGATTTACTGGCACACTTTGGTGATAAAAACAAGTCATTTTACAGTTACTTATTTGTTAATTTTATATGGGATTTATCGCGTAGGTATTTAATGCCAGTTTTTTGTCAAAAAAAAATACTGTTACACTTATTTGTCAAAGTTATATTAATTTATACATATCTCATTTACTACAATGTAACCAGCGAAATAATACAACAATATACGACAACAACACAACACTTACAATATTTAACAACAATTTTGTACGCTGTTTTTTTATTTGGTTTTGATGTTGTGTTTTGTTTTTTGTGTTGTTTTGTACAAAACACTATCTGGCACTTAGTCTTATAGGGACAATTATGACGCTTACTTACCAGTGAAATTATCATACGCCCAATGATAAAAAATTATCCCTAGGGATAAAAAATAAATAAAAAGAAGCGTTATTCTTGGGTCTAAGTGATTTACATTCCAAAATCCCATTCAATTTGACCAGCCAAACTTGAAAAAGAAACATACACAAAAAAAACTATTTCATTTCTTTAAATTGTGCCATATGTAATCATTATAACTATTTATGAAGTCATCATTTCATCTAGTATATTTTTTTCGTCCGCAACAATATTATTTCTTTTATTATTTTGTGCCCTAAAAATATAAGTCAATTCAGTAGAAACACGTAAAAGGAATTTTCTTACAAGTAAATCAAGGTTGATAAGTCAATAACGGCGAACGTTCGGGCTGCGCCCATAACCTGTGGAGCGTAACATGCCATACTGTCCCTCTCGATATATTCATTCAGTATTGAACATGCCTCCGGTATAGATTACATAGATAGGGAGATGTCGTGTATCTGAGGACCAATTTGACGTAATTTAGCTCTCTGGGCAAAACCACGCTGAACTGAATGTGAAACGAATAATAAGATCTGTGTGCAAACAAACCATGTTTTCACAAATAAATATTTTTGAGTGTTGAAAATGTTCCAGGGGCGTAAGCGAAAAAGCACTCAAGGCGCATAAACTACGTCCAATTGAAAGAAAGAAAAACAATCATGTATTACCAAAAAAGTGATCCACGAGCGTTACACGACAAATTTGTCAGTATTTTAAACAGAAAAGTGCCAGCTCCTTCTTAACCTAGAAAACTTTCTCAACCTTTAGCTTCCAAACACTTCAAAATATTCAGTGGTGGAGATTATTCCAAATAATTAAATGAAGCAATTCTCCCCTTCACATCTTGGTATTTTTTTCTGTTTTCATACAAAACAACGCACTCTCGGCATCATACTTGATATAGTTCTGAGGTCCCGGTATTTTTATAGTCCGTCGCACAGGTATCGTGAATGTCTTGAGGTCTGTGGTATTGAATTTTTTACATAGCTTACGTTATAGGGTCCACGGGACGATGGCTTTGCTGGACTTAATGGAGATATAGAAATGGGTATTGCAGTGATGGGCATGAATATGGGTTTATGGCATTCCAGAAAATCTATACTGAATTTGAAGTGAATTTTCACTATTTAAGAATTTGGTTTTTTAGGTTAATAGGTAAAACGAGCAGGACGTTCTCCTGATGATAAGATTTAACGATAAAAGATGTAAAATTATACGAGTAGGTGCAATGCTTTTCACTCATGAGTTATAAATTTTACTCATGACACATAATATTTGGGACACTTTGTCCTAATTGACATATTAATTAGTCACCGATACGCATAAAAAAACTTAGAAAAAAGTTTCTGGTATTAATAGTGGACTAATGGACCCGCACGAACTTCGTATCACGTAACATGCATGTATTAAACATTTAGCTTTTAAAAAATACCGCATGAAAACCCATTGCGTACCTACTATAAAGCTCGAAGCATACATATGTACAAACAATAGGAAATGACTTTGTTTAATACTCTGTAGTGATATAACCTGCAATTTAAGGGTGGTTGAACCTAGAAAAGAACTATGCGCCAGTCGGCATCTGAATTCCGAACTTCAATATGGAATTTCATAAAAATTGAAGGGGCTTTCAGCATATTAAAAGTAAAAGTTTAATAATGCTCTCTGCACGTGCCGTGTATGTTTAATGCAGGGTTGTACGGAGATGTCGCACGTTAAATAATAAACCGAAATAAGTCAAAAATTCACTTTTTTGGGAAATCGCAGTCAAAGTTTTGGGTCTCTACCTTGTTGATAACTTCATGATATTTTTCATGAGTGTATGGTGTTATGTTTATTTTCTTCTTCTTAAATTGTAGACAGATATATAGAGGACATAATTTTCGTAATAAATAAATTATATTATTAAAATCAAATGAGTAATGAAGCTTTGTTTTCAAAGTTTTGACTTAATGTCGGTTTTGTAAAAAAAATTGAAATCAATCATATTTTTTTTTGCAAACTAATATTGAATCATTCAGTTTAGTATTAAATAATAAAATAATTTTATTAGATGTATAATATTTATTACACTTTAATAATAAAACATAAATAAAAATACAGAAATTCCTTAATAATGATAATAAAAAATAACTATTTATAAAAAGTTTTATAATAAATATAACTGCTTTCTATTAAATTAACTGTTTTCTTTACCTAATTATGTACGTCTGAGTAATTATACTAAAAAATAACAATCAGTTGTAATAGGAACTTATTATAAATTAGTAACCGAAAATTCTATAGTCATCACAAAATGCTGTCGAGATCGCTTTACGTAATTCTTGTGAAAACGCTGATCCTATTGAGCAAAAATTTAATACAGAGGTAGATTAAATCTCGAGAAAGGACATGGGATAGTTTTCATTCCAGAAATCTACCTTTTCAGGGGGGGGGATGAGGATAAAGGTTTGTGTGGGAAATTAACTACTGTTCCTATTTAGCTGAAATTTGGTATAAATATAGCTGAGTTTCGCGAAAGGGTATTATGAGATAGAATATCTCAGAAATCAGCCTTTAAGCCTCCCCCTTATTGTATGGAAGACCAATAACTGCTTGGCTACTACATATTTGGGGACAGAATTTTCCGGGGTATATATTTTTTAGTTTTTTTATTTATGTAGTGCGGCTATGTTATCACTGCGGCCATGATTGGCCTATGTGATTGCCGCTTATTATAGTGAGAATGACCCCTAGGCGCGGCGCTAGAGTTCACCACAGACCATAGCGGTTTCTAGAAACTGCAGGATTTGCGTAGGGGTCATCTCTCTAAGCTCATTCGTACTGAGCAGGTGCTGTCCCAAAATAGAGTTTCGTTTACGCATCAGTGCTCCACACTCCCCTAGCAGATGAAGAGGCGTTTCATCTGCCTCATTGCAGAATCTGCAGGTTTGAGTGTCGCATAGCCCTAATTTGGACTTTTGGACTTTGGACATATGCATGTTTGGACATAGGCAACAGTGTCCAGTCAGGGCTCTGGTTACGATACGTAGATTCCCCTACTTAGCGCTATGATTTGGTTGTTGAACCTGGTATCATAGGCTTTTATGAGTAGCTTTGAGTGCCTCATGCCCTGAGAGTCTTTCCACAGTTAGATTGACTCCTCAAAGCATAAGTTTACTAAGGTTTTCTGCGCTCAGCTTTTAGGTATACCACAAAAAGGCTCAAAGCCGAATTGAGTGCCTTCTGCCCCAGCGCACGTGAGCTCATCAGCACGTTCATTGCCGTTGATTCCCGCGTGCCCCTGGGACCCATCTGAGGACAACATTGTTCCTTGAGCCTAAATCATTCAGTTGCAGCATACAGTCCTTGACTAGCCTGGACGTAAAAACTTGCGAATCCAACGCTAGGAGGGCAGCCTGGCTAACAGAGTTAATGTAAATGGTTTGGTTGCTGTAATGCTTTTGCAGGTTGATGTGCGCGCATTCAAGAATGGCGAAAATCGATCGAAGATTTACGCTTTTGCTACACCTGCGTCGCTCTCCATGCACTCCACAGCCCACATTACCTCCCATTTTAGAGCCATCCGTGAACCAGCTCCGGCTTCCGGTTTTTCCCGGAATAGGATATAAAACAGTTCTGGTTACAGAAACCAGTATTTAAAGGGTGCGAAATTTATGCAAGAAATCCGGTAACCGTTTAACTATTTTTTATGTAATTTGAGTTTGAGGTGGAGAGAGGATAGTTTTATTCCTGAAATCTAACCTTAAAGGGGATAAAAAGGGTGGGAGTTTGTAAGGACAATCAATAACGGCTAAAATATGTTACTGAGATTATAATTTGATCCCGGAAAATGACAGAATAGTGTAATTTCTAGGAATTTTAATATACTGTATGGTGGTGATGGTGGTGGTACCTTGATTTCCTGCATGGCGAGCTGGAAGCCTTATCTCCCTGTACGCTGTCCTGGATTTTATCTTCAGTTTCATTTAAAAATCTCTTAAATAATTAATATACAACATTAAATAAAAATTAAAGCCCTCAATAATTAATTTTGAGAACATTACGAGAAAATTAGAGAAAAAGTAACAGGTCTATAACTACGTAAAAACGACTTTTTTACTTACTTTTATTTCGACTGGCTTAGAATTATCCGTATCAGTACATCAGCATTACCTTTTACTCATCTTAAGAAGTTTTAGGCACTACTGCTTCCTATTTGCAGACGTCATCTTGGATTAAAACTATGGAACTAGAAATTAATACTATACTTTTTTATTAGAAACATAATTAAATTGACTTGAAATTTTGTAATAAACTGTATCAATTGCTAGAGCACTTTAAGACTTAAAGAGAATTTAAAACGTAAACTGAAATAAACACAAATACGATTCATTTATACCAACAGTTTTAGTATTAAAGTGATGTAAAATTAATTGCTTTTCGAAGAAAACAGATAATTTAAAACTAAAACGCACTAATACGCAATCTATCTTGTCTTTACAATTACAAATTAATAATAAACTGCAACAAGTCTTAATAGGTCATGCTGCATTTTCTACTAAAGTGAAATAAAACCAAAACATGCTAGTTTAGAAATAAATAAACATTTTAAGTCTCACCTGCGTTTGAAAATAAACCGAATTATTTTACATTACGCCAATGTAGTAAAAAAACAACGACACTTATTTCAAATCGCGGTCGTTACAAAACTGAATCGCACGAATGAATTGTCGCGCGCTTTTGTAGAAAAGAGGGGGGTGGTCTAAAAACCAGCCATTTTGGTTTATTTTGCTTGGTGTGAAAGTGCCTACTGATTCTTTAATCGGATTTAGTGCGTTTTATTAACAAAAGTAGGAATCCTGATTTTTTGAGTTATTCCGGTTTATTATTGAACGTGCGATGTAGTGATGGGAAAAATGGAAATTTTAGAAACTGGGAATATTTAAATACCGGATGCGGGATATTTGAATACGGGAAGTATTATCTTTTTCATTTAAATACTATATAAAAGGAAAGAGTGACTGATTCACTGATCTATAAACCTACAGCCCACACCGCTGAACGGATTGGGTAAAAATTTAAAACACAGATAGGTTTTATGATGAAGACCTCCGCTAAGATAGGACACTAGGAAAGGAGAGGTTCACCATGCGGGCAAATCCGTGGGCGTAAGCTAGTTCTTATTAAATATATAGACGGCGTCACAGAGACCGGTCTAGAAAAAGGTAGCCAGACGACCTAGACGCGTACCAGATGAGCTGGACAGAGGTTGCGTTGAGGAATTTGGGGGAAGCCTTTACCCAGCAGTGAGAGATTATAGACTAGAGAAAAATACCCGCCAAAAAGTAGCCAAAATTTCAGGATCAAAGTTACGTGTCACAACTAGCAATGTTTAAAAGAAATAGGTGTACCAAAAAACTTTTGAACCAAAGAGTAAATTATTGGTATATTGGATTTGATCTTGTCTTAATAATTGTTAGCAATAAGGCCACCTTTTTTTTTGCGCTGGGAAAAATGCTTTACACATCGTCACCCTACGTCGGGGGGCGAAGGATGGTATGTGGGACTCCCCTACCGAAGATGGGCGCGGCAGAGATACCCACTAAAAACAACAATAAGGCCACCATTTTTAACATATATTGCAACATATGTTAACTTTTAAAATTCATGTTGTTTTTATAGTAATTGTGATTTTTCAATGCAGAGTTATCTCATCAAAACTGCGATTAAAAAATAAACAATGGATCATTCGCTTCAACTGTCAATTTGTATCATCACTGCTAGTTCCCAGTGACACCTTAATTCCGGGACATTTGTAAAGCCCTAATCCCTGGCAACCAGGACTTGGTAACCGGGACATCTGACAGATAGTTGTCAACCGCAGGATTACCGGGACAACGGGGTAACAGACCTGTATTCGAGGTGTTTTTATTGTTATTGCACCGGGGCTAGCAAGATTTGTAGAGTTAATTATATAATGCACATCTCTAATATCAAGTATATGCATCTTTTGAAGGTTTTGAGTTTTGTTAAGGAAAATCAAAGATTTTGGTGTAATTTGAAGATACTAAGGTTTTATAAATGATATGAAAATTGATTATCAAGTAAATAACTTTTTTTCATATTTATTTATAAAAGTACTACTAAATGAATACGTGAATTTTGAATATGTATTTCGATTTCAACTAAAAGTGAATGTACACCTGAATATTTGTTAAATAGAAATCTGAAATTAAAATAATGTAAGGTTTTAGAAAACTGAAAAATAAATTAAAAAGTCCGATATAAAAAGTCCAACAAGTGAAAATGGAGTGTATTTTTATAAACCGTGCCTGCACTATATTACGTGTGTTCTCTACAATTCTTTGTAATAGGTTCAGTAAAAATTCAGCAGTACATCAACCGCTGTGAAATGTTTAACAACATTGTAAATTTTACATCTCGTACCTACATAGTGTGAATTTATTAACATACTTTTATGAACATTGTTAAAATAGGGATGTTCACTATTTTTTTGTCCATCAAGCAGATTATTAACAAATATTGGACACGTAGTTTTTTGTAAATTTGATTTGATTTTTTGTAGCGTCCGTGGCCCAGTGGTCATACGTCCGGCTTGTAATCCGGAGAACCTGGGTTCAAATCTCAGTATGTGGCAAAAAGTTCGCCTGGACACTACCATGTATTTGGAAGGTACGTAAAAGGTCCCGGCTGTTTTCTATAAGATATGTCGTGCAGTGGTTAGGTCATGTTATCATGTTGCAAGCCTTGTCGTAATCTCAGCGATCTGAAACTGTAACATTGAGGCTGGCCACACAGCATAATTGTGGTTTAACTCTTACAGTGTAAGAGGGTAACCTGTTCTGTTGGAGTATTAATCCCAATTATTATAAACAAGTCATCCTCACAGCCCTACGCATTTCTCTTCATTCTTTATTGTGTTCGCATAGTTCATGCGTTGAAAAACTGAATTATACGCGGCCGGAGCACTTGCGAGTGCTTCAAAGCTCGCGTTTTGTGAAACTATGCTAATAGGGAAACACAATTTACAAAGTTCTTTGTGGCATACCCACCGAACTGCTATTTTGTTTTTTTTTTTTTTTTCAAAATCGCGGCAAATGATTAACCTATAATTATAAAATCAATAGCTGACGGCTGATATCAATACCAAAAAAAAAACTGACATCCACCCTCTCCAAGTGCCAGGTTTTGGAGTTATAAAGCGTCAATTTTGAACACGTGACTCCCATTTTTTGTTACAATAATCTTCAAACTTCGTCGATGGGGTCCCTTTCTATATGCAGTTTTGTTTCGTTACCCCATGCGGTATATCACTAGGTTTGAACAGGCCTTAAGTATTTGGATACCCTACACTGTAGGGCCTACAGTCTACAGGTATAAAATAGGTACTCACCGGTACAAGGAATCTCCTTAGCTCAGCGAGTGCGTATGCGATACGTGCGTGCGCCTCGGCCGGAGTAGCAAACGCGCTGATTTCCACGTGAAGCTCGTCTGACAGATGCGCGAACTTCGGATCCCCTGACACTCTGAGCTCTTCTTCCTGATGAGAAAGAAAACATAAAACATACTTAATGAAAAAAATCACACTATATATTAAAGACACAATTTAAATTACTAGGCAATCATGTCAAAATATTCACTAAATAACCCGCTCGAACCGTTCCCGTTGCAAAGGTGCCCATTACGCTCGCGGCATTGCCACGCTGAATAGCGATGGCCAACCTCTGCACCAAAAACGAGCCGGAGCGGGTGTCACCACTTTTTTCCGATATCCTCAGACCGATCTCCCTAACGAGACCGCGCGCTTCACTGCCCCAACTGCCCATTGTCTCTACGGCAACGGGGACGAAGTGACAAAGTGGGTCCATGGCGGCGTACTTAAGCCAATATAAATTATAGAAATAATAACACATGGGCGAAATGGGACGATAATATAAGGAGAGTGTGTAGTGAAGTGGGTGAAGGAAGACGGAGGACTGATTCGAGTGGCGTCATGGGTAAGCTGTCAAAAAGTGAACGAATGTAGTAGATCAGTTATGTTGTGGAGCAGTGAAGCCATGGATCAAAGAGCTTCTGGGATAGGATCCTGTTCCTCATCTCCAGCTTGTCTTTATCTATCGGAAGTCAGATGGAATAATTAATTACCCTAGAGACGAATCGTGGTAGAGCTTCTTGTGACATGTCTAAGTGACATGTCTAAGATCGACATAATAATAATTGGGGCTTATACACCAACATTACCCTGCCTTCTCTTTTCTTATATTTTTCCTGACCACTCTACCCTTCCGCCCGGAGCAAATCGCGGCTCGTAGCTAACAAAAATTATATTTTTTAAGACACTTAAAATTAATTAATATTGCAGATATTACAGTTGAACATATTTTCAATGTATGTTATTATCTAGATCTTATCTATATTCGCTAATTAAAATATAGATATTTGTATTTAATGTATTTGTACTAGTAATAACAATAATAACAACCCTATTTCTCTTACAGAGCTTCACTAATTATAATATTGCAGCCACAAAGCAACAAAGCAACAAGTTAACAAACAATTTCCAAGCAAAAGCCGTATTAAATATGAAACTGGCTCCATTGTAACTAATCCTACTAATAATATTAATGTGAAAGTGGGTCTGTTTGTAGCTTTACCTTCCTTTTCCTTAACCTATCGTGAAATTTTAAACATACATTGTCATGGGTGTAAATATGGATTTAAAGTAATCCCAAAAATACGTTCTCAAAATGAAGTCAATATAAGAGCGAAATTGCCATGTTTATAAGAGCGAAATTGCCATATTTATAAGAGCAAAATTGCCATATTTATAAGAGCGAAATTGCCATATTTATAAGAGCAAAATTGCCATATTTATAAGAGCAAAATTGCCATATTTATAAGAGCGAAATTGCCATATTTACTGCTAGCTCTATTCACAGGGACTACTATTGGGGCATATCTTTAAGGTACGGTATTTTTAGTATAAGGGATGAAATTGTAGTATCTCATTTTAGGCTTAACTCGAACTGTATATATTAGGAGTACAAATAAGTTTCCGCCGTTTTTTAACACAAATTAAATATTTATTATAGAAGAACGGTAATATAAATTTATTTCAATTATTAGCAAGTTCTTTTTGTGTTTGTGATGAATCTTCCTCCAATAATTCCTCCAATTCTGCATCCTCGTAAATTTTTGGCCTTCCACTGCGATCTTTGTCTTCTACGTCGAAATCACCGTTTTTAAACTTTTGAAACCACTCTCGACACGTTCTCTCACTCAAAGCACCCTCACCATATGCTTCTACGAGCAATTGATGCGCCTCAGCAGCAGATTTCCTTAAATTAAAAAAATAAACTAATAATTTCCCGCAAATGACGCTTACTTGGCTCAAATTTTGACATTTTCAACTTATAAAAATTATATTTTACCAATATAAAATCAATAATATTAATAGGTTATGTTGTTTTTGAATGTCCAAACTATTTTTTAAGCCGGTTATCATCTGCGAAAGCTAACCGAAACTCGTTTTATTGTAGTGCCGTGCCATCTACAATAAAACGGCGGAAACTTATTTGTACACCATTGTACATTTCAAGTACATAAAATTTCAGCCCTCAAAAACCTAACTCGAAATTTCAATCCTAGTTATTTTAACATATCTCAAAAAAAAAAAACGCTAACCTAGCTTAGAAGAAGGATTTTAATAACAAATGATCTAGCTATCGACAGGCAACTACTAATATTGTGGGTAAAACGAACAAAGTCGCAGGTATAAACTAACCCGGTAGTAATTACACACAGGCAGGTAAACCCGGATTAGTACCATAGTAAGTTATCCGGCTACGGCCGGACAAAGGTGCTCGCTTACCGGGCTTTGTTGCTCTTACTCACAAACGGATTAAACTACTCGCTTTAGAAGTAAACTGAGAGAATCCTAGTAAAGAAAATACGTTGCTCTGAATTTTGATGCATTTATTTGGTGTCACACAAACAAACTTCACATAACATAATGCATGTGTTGAAATAAGTTTGCGATGTAACAGACGAACGTAACTATTTATTTTTTTATAATATTGCTGAGGTCTTATTAGGTGGGTTATTTATTAGCCATGATTTTTGAACCCATTATAATAAGATAAATATAAATAAGTCTTTATTGATACAACATAATAAAGTAAATTTTACAAACATAAAACTATGTATAATAATAAAATGTATATTCCTGGAAAATTTACGGTTTCTTAATTTTTTTTTTCAGAAAATAGAATATAATAGAATATATTTTTATTGTCAATAACTGCTTAAAGTTAGGTACAGGTGTTACATTTCAAGGAATGGCAGCTTGCCCTTTACGGACGTACAATAATAATAAAACATATAGGTTGACAATAAAGAATTATTATAACTTCAATAATTATGTATTACTTTTTATATAATATATATTTACTTTAAAAAATATCAGAGTATTGTTACAAATAATCAAATTAAATCTAATTACTCCCATTTCATAACAGAAACTTACTTTTTAATTGCTATTAATGTACTCTTAGTGCTTAAAATAGATAACACTTTTTAGACACCACAGTTTACAAGATTGTTAATGTAACAATGAGCGATAGTTAATAGCGAATCCTTCCAGACAATCAAATAGGAAAACTAAATTAAATTATAGTCAATAGTTTACCTTCTGTCTATCCTTCATAGATCCCCGTCCGAGCACGGCCATCTTGCACATAGTGTCCTCTTGCAGCCTCTTCAACGAGTTGCCCTTAGGGCCCAGCAGTTTGCCCACGAAATTGAACTGAGGACAACAATGTTTACTTTGTGAACATAATATGTTGATAGACGTAATAATGTTCTGTCAACAAGGGTGATAGAGAAACTACATCACTAGATATAATAATATGTTTGTTGGGTTATCGGTAACTTAGAACAATGTGACAAATTGTAGTCACCACAATAAGGTACCAGCGGAAGACCAGCGTAGGTCAATTAAGATCTACATGCTACATAATATGCTGAGCTGGTACTTTTTTGCGGCAGGATGTAATTTTTCTCTAAATATTTTTATACTATGTTGTTTATAATCTTATGCTTTGTATATTATTATCATCTTGTGTGCAAATAAATTTATTTTGATTCTATTCAATCATGTTGATAATATGTACTTTAACCTCGTAATGCTCGACCTAAATTTAGGTTGATATACATTACAACCCAATATACTAAAAATTGGCGTAAATAATAGCGGCCCATTGGTATTTTTATGGTAGATTTAATTTGTTTAGATTATTTAAATCAAAGAATATTATGTTTAAAAAAAGTCATATCATAAAAATTAAAGGTCACTGGGCTGTAATTCAATGATTTCGAAAACTCCGGGAAAACTTTCACCGGGGGTAGACTTCCTTTGCAGGAGGTCGTCTAGGTGGGTACCCCAACAGTGCCAGTTATTCTACCGCCTGAGCAGTGATGTGCAAACATCACTGTGCTCCGGTAGGAGGGCACTGTAGCTAGTGAAATTACTGGGCTAAAGAGTCTTAACATCTCATGACTCTTGACTAAGAAGCGTTGGTGCAGTGCTCCTAGAATTTCACATAATTGTGAAATCCTAGGTAACACTGTACTGATTATGGGCAGCCGTTATCTCTTAACATCAGGAGAGCGTCTTGCTCGTCTTCTACTTCATCACATAAAAAAAAAAAAAAAACTGTATTGGTTATAAAATACTTTTGTATATTAAGTTATTGGACCTTATGAGGCTATAGCAAACAGTAAGTTTCGTCCTTGCGTTTTTATAACATAAATTAGTGAAAGATAGATAGATAGATAGATAACTCTTTATTGCAACAAAGAAAACAATTAACACTAAATAAGTACATTTCAGTTAAGCAATGTTACAATTGGCGGTCTTATCGCTAATAGCGATCTCAAAAAAGAAACTATTTGAAAGTTACTATTTGAAAATGTTTTGTTTAATTCATTATAGATAGATTGGCCTTTGACCACGATCTCCCGTGATGGTAGCAGACTCAACCTAGAAAACGGGATAAATCTCTCCCTGGCTTCACTGCACATCATGCCGGAACATGGTCACAATGATCGCTTGGCTACACAGTTTTGTCTAGTGGGTGGTAACTAGCCACGGCTGAAGCCTACCACCAGTGAAAAACCAAACATTAGCTGGGCCAGGATTCGAACTCGGTGATCTAGAATCACGTCTACACCACATAACCTTAGCCACAACAGCTTCAAATAAGATTCCCACTGGACAAAACCGTGTCGCCAAGCGGTCATTAGTGACCGTGTTCCGGCATGAATAGAATAGAATAGAAAACTCTTTATTGAAACACTACAAACATACAGAAAACTCAGATGATCGCATGATGTTGGTTGAAGGTTTCAGTGCCTATTAAATTGCCTAGATTTTCTAGATACAAATTGTTCGTAGACACTCATTGCAAGTCAAACCTTGGACAAAATGCCCCTATTAACCGTATTGTGAGAAAATATAATTATTTGTCTAAAAACAAGCAATTGGATTTGTTTAACGATAGCATTACTCAATTAAAAAAGTATATTTTGCATAACCTAAGTGAAAACCAAAAGAGTGATCCAAGTTCTGTATAATATTTCTCCTTACGTAATTTAATATCTTGATTTTCTTTTTATAACTATATTTTGAGGTTAATCATATTATTTTTTGAAAACACTAAATTCTTATTGTTTGTGTAGTTACTTGCAGATATTAATACATGTTGTCTGTGCCTGTAATTAAGATGACATTTATCTTGTTCCCTCATAGATTTATGTTTAAATTTAAGAATGCTACGATGTACATCTTGTAGGTACTCTATTTAAATAAATAAATAAATGATGTTCAGTGAAGCCAGGGGGGGTTATCCCACCTTCTAGGTTCAGTCTGCTACCATCTACGGCCGCATCGTCGCTTAATAAGGCGAGATTGTGGTCAAACGCTAACCTATAACAAATTTTAAAAAAGATTCCCAAGTTGTATCGCTCGGGAAACATTTAATACAGCAATGTGTTCCAAAATACGTAAGTTCAGCATAAAAGCCATTGTAACAAGGGTCACTGTAAACATTACAAGCCTTCTTCAGTCGTAATTAGATCGTTAACGTTCGTAGAGAACTCAACCATTAGAGTGCGCGTTACCGGAGGTATGCTGTTGTCGACGATACGCATTAACGCTGCATAACATACTTCAAATGTGTTTGAACCAAAGTTTTTCTTCTTTAAACGAGTCAACCAAAACTAGCCAGACGCGTGAAAGAGTAACATTCATACATCAATACATCCTAACATTTTTACATCCATTCATTCTACAAACTTCCGCATTTATAATATTATATACATCTGTGGGGCTCTAGGTGTATAGGATTTGAAGGATCCCGTCACCTATTTTATACAAACATTTAAAAAACCCAATCCTGGTAACGAAATCTAAATATTCTTGTAAAACAATATTCAAATATTAAATTATATACTGAAGTGGCAATGGGCAGGCCACATAGCACACACAGCGGATGGCCGATGTGGTCGAAAAGTGCTCGAGTGGAGACCACGGATTAGCAAACGCAGCGTAGGATGTCCACCCATAAGGTAGATAGACGACCTTATAAAGGTCGTTGGAAGACGCTTCCAACCGGTACATGTGGAAGTCCAAAGGGGAGGCCTAAGTTCAGCAGTGGTCTTCCTATGGCTGAGATGATGATGAAATCTAAATATATAAAAGGAAAGAGTGACTGACGGATCTATCAACGCACATCCCAAACCGCTGGACGAATTCGCTTGAAATTTGGAATGTAGATAGGTTCTATGATGTAGACCTCCGCTAAGGATATTACCACGCGGGCAAAGCCGCTAGCACAAGCTAGTTATTGCTATAATATTATTATTTCTTAAAATCTTATGATAGTACATAGAGTAGTATAGATGTTGGTAGGATGAAATATGTGTAGGATAGCTAGTATAAATTCTGCGTAAAAGCCTTTGTAACAAGGGCCAATGTAAACATTACAAGTCTGTCCTCTCGTAATTAGGTCGTTAGCGTTCAATCAGGTTGACCTACTTAGTTTACCGTACTGTGGCTGTGTAATACACTTAATGGGAACTAATTGAACTTAGGCTTCATCAGTTACCTCTTTCAGTTCATGTTTATTTTATTTTTCCATGTTTTTTTTTGTTTTTTTTTTGTTTGGTAAACATGTTAATAAAAGTTGAGGATTTATTATTATTTGTTTGATCTAGTTCAAGGATTTTTACCGCTTCGACCATTGCTGATCTATTGATACGCCCATTTGAGCTATAAGATAAGATAAGAGACTCTTTATTGATCCACATATAAAGTAAATTTTACAAACAAAAAATTAAAACCAAAGGTGTATCATATTCATATTCATTTATTTTGTATAAATACAATTTATGTGTCAGATATAATATATAGTACAAATATACAAAAGTACGAGTATAGTGTCTAATAAATTAATTACTCAATCAATCAATCAATCAATTGGCGGTCTTATCGCTCAAAGCGATCTCTTCCAGACAACCGTGTAGGGAGAGATAAAATTCAACACTGGAAGGACGGTGGTTTCATAAAACTTCAAAAGAAATATAAGTTATAGCTATTATAGTTCTAGGAACTTCCAGATCTTCAAGGGCGTGGTGTGTTGTATCGAAACGGGAAGCATCATTTGTTCTAGATGGACTTCTATTAAACATGAGTGGCCCGCAGGTTGGCTGAGGTTGAAGTTTAAGTCCCAATTATTATTAGCATATTTTAAGAGTTAAAAAAACATGTTACCCGTAGGTATCTACTTATAGTTTCAAAATCAATACATATAATCAAAAGTTGTGTGGTGAACCTATATGTTGCAGTTTCACGTAGCGTAGATTACTACAAGGCCTACAACATGACCTAGTGATTACCTAATACTCCTACATACCTATTATATTTAAAGAAAGAAACGAAAATCACAGTTTTGTGTCTTTTGAAACACGGTAGCGTCCAGGCGAAAATCTGGAATGCTCGATGTTAGATCCATAAGGATGGATGCCCGATTCCTTTAACAATCGACATCGAACTTTGTTTTTGACCTATGTATAGTCGATAGCCGAAAAAATTAGACATTCGACCAATTGGCTCTAACGTCTAGAATGAATGTTGTGTCACAAACATCCAATGACAGAGATGGGAAAGTAATGAAAATAAATAAAACCCAATTTTATGAGGTACCTACTTAATAAACCTAGAAAGCACAGCTAACTATAGAACCTCCATAATCAATGTTTAGTTAAAATTAATTAAAAATTCCTAATCGTCAGCAACTTTTTCGTACCCAGTTTTAATCGTACCTATTAAAGAGGTTCTAATCCATTATTTGACCAACGTGTTTATTCATCGTGAGCACAAAGAGCTTTGAGTATTAAACCATCAAAGGAGACGACCTGGGTACTAATTTCTATGCGGAAACGTCTGCTGGTTAGTGTGAGAAGCAACGCCCACCAATAATGAAATCACATTTATGAATTATCGTTAATGTCAATACGACAAAATTGTCAAACACTAGCATAAAATACACTCACACAAGTACAGGGATAGCCTGTGTTGTTACGATTAGTTCTATTGGGGCAAGCATGGTGCAGGGCTCTTAAGTCATGTCAAGACAAACAATTTCGTCCAACACATTTTAAAGTAGCATGTAAATGGGCATAAAATAGATAACAGAATAATATTAAACTCTTTATTGTACACAAACATACAGAAAAACTGAAACACAAATTCATAAATGAAGTGAAGCAATTGGCGTTCTTCTCGCTAAAGGCGATCTCTTCACAAACCTACAGGGAGAGGAACATAATGATAATATAATATGGGTGGTAATGATATGATATAGGATGACAGTTATGTTGTAGTCTTGGCATTTTAGTGGGGTCCTGCTAAATCCCGCACACCGTGCTACAATTGTATACCCGACTTATTATTTATTCGTAGCCCGGCGGTCTATTTTTTTGGCAGCGGGGGTCGTCGTACAGTAACGTATCCTGTTGGATGACTAATCGCAGCAATTGAGTATTTATCCGGGGTACTGCTGAGTATTTGCTGTGGGTCGAGCTAATTGATCGTGACGGTCTGTATTCCGCTGCCTTGTGTTTGTTGAAGGATTTCATTGGGTGTACTTATTGTGAATACTTAAGGGGTAGAATTAGGGTGATTTGTATTAATTTATATTAGTCGGGACTTATCGCGTCGGTATTAAATGCTAGTTTTACAAAAACATGGTCACGTGCAAACTGTTTTCTGCAACAGATCCGAAGCGTCAAGGTTGGTTTTATAATTTACTTTTTTTAACTATTATTTTTTTTTACTATTATTGCTATACCATGTGATTAATGTCCTAATTACAAAACAGAAAAAAAAACTTAATAATTAATTCATTATGTAACCAAAGTATATATCGGCAGCTTAGATTATAGCTACTTAGTTTAGACGCCACATAGTTAAATTCGGTGGACCAGAGACGGAAGTGGCGCCATCTCTTGTGTAACGCAGGCAACATCACATTTTCATGATCGGTTGACAAGTAAAGGGGGGGGTGACGGGAAGTGACGTTAGCCAATGAGAGTCGAGTAGTTGCACGGTCGTCCGCTAGGGGCGCTGTTGTGAGCGAGCGGTAGTGCGGACGTGCGTGAGGTATTATATTGAGCTGTGTAGACGACGGAGACTCACTTTACGTTTGGCTGGCGACCGGGACGGACACTTTACCTTTGACGGGCGACTGGGACGGTCACTATACGGTTTGGGTATCGAATTAGTTATCGAAGCGTTCGTAGCTTTGCGGAACACTCGGTCCTATCATAAGCATGCATAAAATATAATACTATAAATTTAATTTTAACTTTAATTAAGCAACAAAAATTCTATTAGAATAATAAACCAGGGGAGCACTGACTCTTGGGCCACAGCTCACGCTACTCCAGGAGTCAGGGCGCCAACTATATTTAAGTGGTAAATTTTTGTAATGCTTGAATAAATATAATTTTTAAATTTTGAATTTTAAATAATGTTTTTGTAAAACTAGCATTAAATACCTACGCGATAAGTCCCGACTAACATAAATTAATATGAGTTTAAATCGCGGAAGTTTAAATGTTACAGGGTGGTTGAGGAAATATTTAGCGCTTAGCCTATGTGTTTAATTTGATTTGTACAAAAAACAAAAATTACGTTCATTCAGTTGATTTTTTACGCTTATGAAATGACTTACTTTATATATTGTTCATTATTCGAAAATGTAACCAAAACAAATTTAACTTTTATTAAAAGAAAATATTTTTAAATTGTATGTTGTGAAATTTGTGCTATGAAAAAAAAACCCATAGTTTTGGTTTATACCTTGACTTGAAAACGTAACTCGGGCGGGACCATATTAGTTAATGAAATAATATAATTAACGTTAGCCTAATATGACAAATTGAGTAACTTAATTTTTAAAAATGCATTCTTAAAGGTGGTCGAGAATATTAGATTTTTGTTTATCCTCAAACTTTCCATTAAAAATTCACCACAAATGACTCTCTCAAGAAACTTTATAAAGAAACCTTTGAACTAGTCGCCTTGAACTGACCTCGGAGGTCAAAAACAAAGTTTAATTAAACTTTACAAAGACCTCACAAGTTCTCTTTTTTTGGTAATTGGTGTTTAGTTTTAGGTTTTTATGGAACTTTTGGCGTTTTTATAACTTTAATGGCTAATTAGATTTTAAATGAAAATACCTATTTAGGAGTTTATTTGGGATTGGAATGTACATAGGGGTTAAAGACCATTGCCTTTTTGTTAAGGCCACACTGCTAAATGTTTGACGACCTTTGTGGCGCGGTAGGCTAATATCCGCTTGCAACGGAGAAGGTTGCGGGTTCGATTCCCCGCATGGGACAAATGTTTGTGTGATCCACAGATATTTGTTTCTGGTCTAGGTGGCTTTCTGTATCTATTATAATTATGTTTAATTTTAACTTTAATTAAGCATATTTTTATAAAATTAAAGATTTTTATTTAAGAATTTTATTTATTAGAAGATTTTTATTTATAAAAGAAAAGTATATAAATATTATATCCGTTATCCTAATCACCATATTACAAGCATTAAGTTGCTTAGCTTGGGGTTTGGTGGCGCCGTGTGAAATGTCCTGAAATATTTATTGTTATTATTAAAAAATATTATTAATACAAATTATTGCATTTGTGTGTTTGTTAACTCTTCACGCCTCAATAGCTGAACCGATTTATATGACATTTTGTAAATAGGTAGCTTAGACCACTAGAATAGGCTAAGCTTTTTAGCGGGTCAAAGCCTGTACCAACCACCCTTTTTTTTTTATCCCAGGAAAAATGCGTTACGCATCATCACCCCACGCCGGGGGGCGCGGGGCGGTATGTGGAACTCCCCCGCCAAAGATGGGAGCGGCGGGGATACCCACTAAAAAACCTGGGGGTGTTCCTGCGGGACGCCATAATGCCGGGGCAACGGGTACGCCGAAGCATTCATCAGCGGCCCCGACGGCGTTTGGTCCTCACTGACAGGAGGACCCCTCCGCGGTGGGGTGAAGAGGAGTTTCACCCCACCCTCTCAAGGGGCGCGCGGAAACACCGCGCGCGCCACCTCGTGGGTCTGTGCTTGCGGCGACGAGTACCCCCGTACTCGCCGCCTAGACCCAGGTTATGGGGGCTGGAGAAGGGCGTGGAAGATACGCCTCCGACGCCCCCTTCTCCGGGTACGCATCGGGAGGTCGGTGGTGACCTCCCGTTCGCGTTCCGCGATCTCCTTCTGCGAGATGACACTCTCGCAGAACGAAACTGCGGCCTGCCACGACTCCTCGCTCGCAACCATGGCTCTTACCATAGTTGCCAGCGAGAGTTCGCCCCCCATAACAGCGACGAGGGTACGACGCTCACTGACCCAAGCTGGGCACTCCTCCAGTGTGTGCTGCGCCGTATCCACGTCGCTACCACAGTGGTGGCAAGCAGGGGTCGGTTCCCTGCCGGCTACGTGGTGCAAGTACTTTCCGAAGCATCCGTGCCCGGAAAGCACCTGCACGAGCCGGAAGGTCAAGGACCCGTGCTCTCTGTCCGTCCACTGCTGGAGTAGTGGACGGACTGCCACCCTGTACCAACCACCCTAGAA
Organism: Hemithea aestivaria; assembly: GCA_947507615.1. Classification (NCBI taxonomy): domain Eukaryota; kingdom Metazoa; phylum Arthropoda; class Insecta; order Lepidoptera; family Geometridae; genus Hemithea; species Hemithea aestivaria. The sequence goes on along the minus strand of OX382347.1, from coordinate 2,949,358 downwards.
CAACCCAAGATAGATACTTAATAATAGAGATTAAAAGTCTACAGGACATCCAAACAACTTTTAAAAATAAAGAAAATTACTTTTGGTCATGTTTAAGCCATTTCTCACACCATAAATTTCACGCTAAGACAAAACGAAGCCTGACCATTACAATAAAAATATCAAGGAACATCTTGAACAAGGCGTTACATCAATTTATCAAAGATGCTATGTCCAGACTATTACACAAGGAAAATTGCACCGTACACGACATAAAATAAAGTGCAATTCACTTTGAGTTATTATTAAGTAACCAATTCCCACGTAGCTAGGGTTGCCATACGTCCGGAATTTTCCGGACATGTCCGGTAATACAGGTCTTCGTCCGGAATGCGGGGGGAAAGTCTATACTGTCCGGAATTTCTACAATTAAAGTAAAGGGTAGTAAATAAATAAATAAAACAAAAAATAAATTTATTATTTTTATTAAAAATCAAGGTATTCATTAACATAAATGTTCAACAATATTTCAGGGACCATTATAGTAATTGCTTCTGATATTTAATGCTCCCTAAAATATTGTTTAACACTTCCGAATCCTTCATAATTGTTTTATAGAAAACTTCGCAACTCATGGTCTTTAAATTATATTGAGTTATGAGAATCGATCGAATCGACTCTACAGAAAGCCTGTTCCTTTCTTTTGACCATTGGGCTCCCATTAAAGAAAAGACCCTTTCAACATTGGCATTTTGTGCTTGCATCGCAAATATATACGAGCATATCTTGGTTAACTCCGTTACTTTTCCTGGTCCAGCTGCCGTCAGGATAGTGGTCCATTGCTTATTCGCAATAATCTCAAAAAAATCTTGAGTTTGTTGCTTGATCATAGTATTTAAAACTGTGATTTCATCGAATAATTTGCTATCATCCAAATTTACCCCTTTACCCATGAGAAACCGTATTGAAGGCACAATGTCGTCATACTCAATAGTGTTGTCCTTTTTTATTTACATCCATTCAAAAATCTCCAATTCCATTAAAGGCTGCCGCCATTTGTTTAAATAGTCCCGACAACATTTATAAGATTTTTGGATGTCATTCAAGAATTCATCTTTCTTCTCTTCGCTGCTACAATTAGAGATCAAATCTCTAACTTTGAGTGGAACGAATTTTGCATCTTCTCTTGCTTTTAGCGTGTCATTTAGTGTTTGCAAAATCTTTGCGATGTCCATGACGGAATTGTTTTCTCTTTCTATTTCTAAAATTTTGGGCTGAAAAATAGCCATCAAGCTATGAACGAAAAACAAATACGGTTCGCAAAATTCATTTTCGAAGAAGTTTACGAGGACAGTTGGCACATGTGGAGTCGACAGAAAGTACGTTTTTAAAGGCTCATACATTTTGAGAATTCTCTCAACTGCTGGGAAAAGGCTCAGCCACCTTGTCTTGCTGTGTGACAGTAACTTCTCATAGTTAACATCAATGTAGTCGCAAATGGTTTTCAGTGCCTCTGTTCTGACAGTGTAAACTGAAAAGTAATTGAAGAGTTTCATCACCAATACGTCAACATCAATTTGTAGTACGTCTGTTCCATGTTGCACGCTATTGTGAAGTACATGAGCCGGGCAGCCAACTCCAATAATATCTTTTTTTAATTGATCTTGTAGATTTGTGATCACGTTTTGCCCCGATGGACGATTTACTCCACCGAAATTTACATTAGCGTTGTCCGCAGTGAATGAGATGCATTTTTCCGATAAATCATATTTTTGTAATGTTGTCATAATAATTTCAGCAATAGTTTCAGAAGTTTCATTCGGTGTACTATGAATATCCAATAATTTTGTTTGAATTCCTCCATTTTCGCAATCAAAATACTGAATCATTATTGGGAAAATTTTATTGGAGCCATGATTGCTTGCGTCGGTAGAAACTCCGATATAGTGAATATTATTCAATGATACAGTCAGATTTTTAACAACCCATGGACTTATAACACCATTGATGATTGCTTCGGTTTTGGTTCTTGAGCAAGTCATCTCGCTCGCAATATTAGAGTCGGGAAAAATTACTTTCATTAGTCGCCCAGTACACTCCATTGAATTATAGGATTGGTGGTGCTTAACAGTATGAAAAGCGAGCGTACCTTCAGCAGCAGACTGTTTTTGTTTACTCCCTGAAGACGATGATGCAAAACTGTCAGTGACTTTTTTATTAGTATTCACGTTCGTAAGTTTAGTCTTGTGCTTTTTACTAGTGATATGCGTTTCAATATCAGATACTCCTTTATGTTTTATAGATATACTACAGTCACAAATCGTGCAATAAGCTTCAGTGGGCACTCGGCCTTGTTTCAAAAATGAATATTTGGTTTTCATTACCTCGGTAAATGTGCATTCTCGTTTTCTACCACTTGAACTTGAGGCCATTTTCGTAATCTTTGACACGAATACACTATCAATCAACAATACAATTTATTCGAAGAGCTTTAAAAACACTTATTATCCTACTTTAAAGAAAAACGTGCGAATAATCAATTAAATCAAACAATGCAACGCACTAGCGCGCGCGGCATGCACTGACATGATATAGCGAGCGCGGGCGGATAGAGAGTAGAGGCGCTTCCCTCTCACCTCACCCCTTCCCCCCGGTCTCGTTCACAGTCTTAAAGTCCGCACGCGCGGGAAAAATTTAAAATTTGCTTCGTTTATTCATAAACACGATGTTTATCAACATTAATATTAAATTTATAAGAAAGTCCGGAAATCTCATCAAGTGTCGGGCATTTTCTCCGGAATTTAGATTTTTTGATCTGGGAACCCTACACGTAGCGTGTTCGTAGCAAACGCTACGAAATGCTACGAAATGGCGTAGCAGGTGCTACGACGAACGATTTTATTGTCAAATGCTGCAATTTCGTTTTTGTTGTCGATTGCTTTTGAACTGTGCATTGAAAGAGTTGGAAAAATTGAGTTGGAATTTTATTTTAAATTACTCTATTATGGACTTGGAACTGACATTTTAATTTAATTTCCGTTAAAAAGAAAAGTAAACCACAGTTTTTATATGTTTTAATTATTTTAATGTATTGGAAGGTGATATTAAAAATACCTCTTGATTACTTGAATTACTATTTAATTTTTTTATTTAAATTTCCTAATACGATGTTATTTATTACAAGCTTTATATTACTTTCACCTGTCTGTTGTCTGTCTGTCTGTCTGTCTGTCTGTAATCAAATCTTGCAAGTTTAATTTGACCCACTTCCCGGTTTCCAATTGAGCTGAAAATTTGCATGCGTGTGTCAATCGGATGACAATGCAATATTTTTATGACATCGAGCTGATTTGATGATGGAGCAGGAAGGTGGCCATAGGAACTCTGTCATAAAACAACGCAACCCTATCGAGTTTGGGCTCATTTGATTCGTCTTGACGAGTACTTTATGATGCAAGATGATAACAATAATTAAAGCTTGTTTTTAAAAAGTATTTTTTAAATTTCACTTGTATGAAATTGTAATTTATTTACACATCAATTTAAAAGAATATTTACAGATGTAACATTAACTTTTATGCAAAAAAAAATTAAAACAAATACAAAAAAGTAAAAAAAAAACAAAAATATAGGCACGCTAGCAATAGTAATTGCCCTAAATTAGCCTTAGCAAAACGGTAGTTCAGTTTAAAATGTCATTAACGTGGTACCTACATTCGTCAAATTCCGACGTGATGCGGGTCGGCTGACTGGCTTTAGATAGCTTTCAGGCTTCAACTTTACTGATAGCTGAGATAGTTGACAGGCTTCCCTTCACCATTGACTACAATATAGGTATCCAAGAGTAAACTTACTTTAACTAGTAGTTCGCCGCGAACTGGGACCTCGCAGACCCAATTTCCCTCAAAATGGGTATACATGGGTAAAAAGTTATAAGTATCTACGAAATATAATTGTATGGAAACTTTAACCTATTATATTCGTAAAAGGAAAGGAAAATGCCAAAATTGAAAGTAATGTTAAAACTCAAAATACGTAACGGATATACATTAAAAAAATCTTTATCTTTATGAAAGGTTATGTGTGTATTCACTTGCAGAAAATAATAGAATAAAATAATAAATATTACTATAGTCTTTAAAAAAAATCTCAAAAAATCTTCATAGTTTGTAGCACTTGTTTACGAAGAAGTTGCCAATGCAGTGGACATTAGAATAATTGAAATTGGGAAAAAATATCTAGCTTTACTTGTGTTATACAGCAAATTTACAACAGTTATTATATTGATATTGTAGCTAATTCTATAACATTTTTGTCGTAGCAGCCGATGATGACTTAGACTTGGAGCGAGAACGCAGAGCTATGACAGTCACGCGTAACATCTAGGCTCGCAGGTTTTCAAGATGTATCTACAGCTACTGAGCAAGACAAAGTGTCCTTGTTCAAGGCATTATCAGACTTTTTATACGTGCAGCTCGTCGATCACATTTGCACTTTCCATCAGGTGGGATAATGTGATCAAACGTAGGCCTAATTATTAATTTTTTTTTTTAAACAAAAGACTTGTGGATGAACTTTACAAACTACAACTTTACAAAAAACGGATCTTTGGCGCTGTCTCGAAAGTCGAAAGTAGAAAAACTAACTTAGGAACTTTGTTTGGACTATTCAGAACATAAACATACTAAAAGTCCCCACTCATCCTTGGTGAGCCCGAGGGGAGGGGGGGGGGAGGCCGAAGAAGGTTCCATTTTTAGGTTTTTTGCTTATGCCAATTCGAGTGTAATGTGCCCAAACTCGACGGGTTTACTAATAGCCATTGAAGAGGTTCAGTAAACACCTCCTGGCTCCATCATCAGATCAGCTCAGTGGTACCAAATTATTGAACTGTCATCATATTTCTAGACATTTACAAAGTTTCATTATGGTACGACAACCAGAAGTTGGTCAAATATTACTTACTTATATAAGATTTTTTTACCGACTTTGTATGGAAAACTAATTTCAGCATCTTAAAAATAGACCATGTTTGGAAGCTCATAGCTGGACGATGGATATAGATAAAAAGTGTTAAAGCCAAAGTTGTAGGAAATTTCAAAGCTTTTATAATGTAGTACAACAAAATATCGTACTACGCCCAGTTTTTGACATTTAGGCAAAAAACCTAAAAATGGGACCTTCTTCGGCCCCCCCACCCCTCGGGATCACCTCGGAGGGGTGGGAACTTTTAGTATGTTAATCTCCTGAATAGTCCAAACAAAGTTCCTAAGTTAGATTTTTCTGCTTTCGACTTTTCGATCCACATGCCTCTTTTGGGCACTCATTGACAGGACTACTATTTGAATAAAAAATGGGTTTAAGTTTCACCCGCACGATCATTTAAATTCATAATATTTTGAGTAAGTCAACATAGCTATTTACTTATCCGTTAGGGAACCGAACCTAGGACCGAATTATCAAAAATGTATGAAATGACGTATTACGTCGTATCGATTTTTGACAATTTGGTCTTTGGTTCGGTTCCCTGACGGAAAACTGAATATCCCTGTAGTTCTCATAATATTATAATCGATAAACATTGTAATTTTGTATTCTCTATAACTCTACAACCATTGCACCGATTTGGCTCATTTTTGGACGTGAGAATTCTTTTAGTTTGTACTACCTGTTTAAAATTTTTTATCAAGACTGGATCATCGGTTTCATTGTAATAAAGCAATCTCTTTAACTCTTGAACCCTTCGACCGATTTGGCTCATGTTCGAACTTAAAAATTCTATGGATTTATATTACGCGTTTGCAAAGTTTCATGCAGATTGGACCATTGGTTTTCCAGTTATCGCGTAACAAACATACATACAAACATAAACTTTGGCTAATATATTTGTGTCGCTTATAAAAAATGTGTATATATTAGAAAAAAAATTATCAGCGGTCCAGTTTTGAAATAATCGTCAGACCTATCGTAAAGACTTTAAGTCACCTATATCTCTGCAACCCTGTAACCTATTTAGCTAATTTTTTCACTTAAATTATCCAATTAACCTTCTTAACTTGTGTGTAAAATTTCATTTAATTTGGATTAACCGTTTTCAAGTAAACATCGACCAAACTTGAGCATCAGAGGTCAAGCGTTAAACTGGTCCAAACGCAGGCATTTCGCGGCTTTCGACTCTAAGACCTCGCTTCGCTCGTCGATTAAACTTTTTAGCAAAAATTTAAACCGACAAAAACACTGAGAAGCAATAAAAATAATAATATAATGTTAATTTTGAGTCCCCATGGATCGTTGTATAGATATTGCAAAATGAGGTATGAGTCGCTAAGAAAATTTTCGATTTAGTGTTCCGTTTGAAAGATTGAATATCTTAGTTTAGTTCTTTTTTTTAAAAATTTTTTATGACTCACTAGCGTTCGCACTAGGATACCCCGTGTTGCGAATGCTAGGACATCTTAAAACTTTTTTAAGGGTCCCAGCCACTATAAAATCTGAAGTCAGGAAGGGATTTATCCCGCCTTTTAGGTTTAGTCTTTTACCTAAGGCCGCATCGTCGTTTAACATCACGCGAGATCGTGGTAATTGGCTATTCTATAATTATTAGTATAAAAAATACAAACTTTCACCGTTATGAAATCTCGATAAAAAAGTATATGATTACTTTTTAGTTAGTAAAGCAGCCGATTTTTAGTTAGTAAAGGAGATCTTTATTGTTGTATTATTAGTATGTAAATAGCTCTAAAATGTGCATCAAAACTGGCACTTTTACATATTTTGCACTACACTTCTTCAATATGAAGACACTTTTCACAGCGTAAGTCCCTTAAGTGCACTTAGCAACTTATAGCCCGTTTATAGTCATGTTATGTCACTTGACGGCGCGTTTGAACGCTCGCCTTAACACCCATTTGTTGGGTAAATTTGGGTGATTTTTCAGTGGAAAAACGAGATAGGCACGTGTTGGATCTTTACCCCATCCCTTCTTTTGATACTAGGGTGGCTATGTTGCACTTTAAACGAGAATAAGGGGTTTACGATTTTTAAAACGATCGCGAGTGTTATACATAACTAAAACAACAAGTAAACTTTTAAAAAATCTTTTTAAAAACAAGCTTTTATTATTATTACCATCCAGCACCAAAGTACTTGTCAAGACAAATCAAATGAGCTCAAACTCGATGGGGTTGCGTCGTTTAATGACGGAGTTCCTACGGCCACCTTTCGGACCAGTTTTCGGAGTTATTAAGAGTCAAAGTTTAATCATATGACTTAAAAAAATTTAAGTGTCTTGCTCGTATTCTTAATTATTTTAATTACATAAAAATATATTACAATAGACACATAAAATTAACGTTACAATTTGCAGTCTTATCGCTAATAGAGATATATAAAAAGCTCTTCTAGACAACTAAGCTGCTAATAATACATTTTTAAAATAAAAATAAAACATCATGATTATGATTATAAACATTATTATTTCAAATAATATTCACGAATCTTTGCTTAAAATAAATATATATCTAAATATATAAAAGGAAAGAATGACTAAATGACTGATTTATAAACGCACAGGCTAAAGCGCTGAACGGAATTGGTTGAAATTTGGAACACAGATAGTTTTTATAACGTAGACGTCTGCTAAGAAAGAATTATATATAAGATCTAGAATAATACCTACAATGTGATATGATTAAATACATAAATAAATTACCCCACGTGGGCAAAACCGCGAACATAACCTAGTCTAAATATATAAATGGAAAGAATGACTTACTGTCTGACACAGCCCTAACTACTGGACGGTTTGAGTTGAAATTTGGTATACAGGTAGGTTTTAAGGCGTAGACACTCGCTAAGAAAGGATTTAAGCACGCGGGCAAAGCTTCGAGTATAAGCTAGTATATAATATAAGTGTAAATATTGTAGTAGTTGAAGTAGATGATGAGCAGTACGCGTCTGGCTGTCGCCCGCACGGTGTGCCTCAGAGGTACATGCTGTATTAATGGTGGCTATGTGTTAAATTTAATTTTGTACTTTAATCCTTTTACCTACTAACCCATTTTGTTTAATTTATTTTAATGTTTACTAACCCATGGACCTTTGTTGTCTGAAATAAAGATATTTGATTTGATTTGATTGTATCTATTTATTCGCTTACGTCGATATAATAAGTAAATTACGTTAATATGATGAGTTTGAACCCACACCACTGATTGAATACGTTAATTTGGTACAAAAACCAACTCGCTGGAAAATTGGTACAAATGAGTTGCGATTTCCTCAAATGAAATACTTCATGCGTTACTAATTACATGAAATAATACAATATTAGTTATTTAATAGGAATTTTACAAATTTAATATGTGGATTAAATTGATTTGAAGGCGTCCCATTTGACACAAACATTTGTACAAAGTGTTAAACATTTGACGCAAATGAAATTATAAAATTTACTTTAACGTTACTTTTAACTTTCGCATTTGATGTGTGTTATATCTGTCGCAAATGATAGTACCTACAAAGTGTCAAACTGGTTATATTTTTAAAAATAAAAAAAGTATTATATCGTCCGTGCAACATTTAAAAAAAAATCTAAGAAATTATATTTCAAAATTCGTCACATTGTCCAAGCAATAGAGTCGCACTTAAGGTACGAAGCTCTTAAGTAAAATATCCATAAAAATACCAAATGATGGTCAATGTTCTATATCTCCATGAGCAATGCCGCGTCAGTTTATCATCGCTCGGAATGACGCAGGTTTGTCAGTAAATTGACTGTAAAGTCACAGTTTTGGACAGTAAGCTTAGTTCCAATAGCTTTAAAAAACTAAATATCGCTACAAAACTTTTAAAGCAATCGAATTGTGGCGATAAGCTCGCCGCTGCACTTGTACATTTATAAATTATATTTTTTATTCATCATAGCTATGTAAAGCTTCACCACCAACCCATGTGATTATAATTATTTCTCTCCATTCAAGGTTGTCTGGAAGAGATTGCTTTTAGCGATAAGACCGCCAATTGTTACACTTAAGTTACGAAATTGTGTTTTAGTTTTAAGTTTCTCTGTATATTTGTGGTGTTACAATAAAGAGTATTCTATCTATCTATCTAAATCCGGCTCGAAGGACCAAAAAAAGATGTACGAGTATTTGTTGTCCCGTATCTTCATGGTGTTGATTGAAAGAAGTTTTGAGCGAAAAGTATTATAATTATAAAAGGGTTAATTCTGAGTACAGATTCTCTCTACAGAGTGGGCACCACAAGACAGAAGGCGTCGTCAAGGCCGACCTAGAAAAAGAAGGCGAGACTTTTTTTTTTATACAACGAAGAAGACGAGCAAGACGCTCTCCTGATGGTAAGAGATAACGGTGCCCATAATTAGTACAGTGCTACCCAGTGCACTGCGCCAACGCTTCTTCTTGAGTCATAAGATGTTAAGATTCCTCAGCCCAGTAATTTCACTAGCTACAGTGCCCTCCTACCGGAGCACAGTAATGTTTGTACATCACTGCTCAGGCGGTAGGATAACTGGCACTGTTGGGGTACCCACCTAGTCGACCTCCTGCAAAGGAAGTCTACCCCCGGTAGAACTATTTAGACGCGCATTCGACTGGCTGGCCAGAGGTGGCGCAGGATAGAGACGCGTGGAGGGATTTGGGAGAGGTCTTTGCCCAGCTTGTGGGACAGTAAACACTAGGAAAAAAAATCTGAGTAATGAGTTGCGCGTATAATGGTTAATGGTTGGTTGCGAACTGGTAACTGCAATCGCAGCAAAATGCATAGGTCAATGTGCGGTGTTCAGCGAACAATAGCCTTTAACTACGATCTCCGGGGATAGACATCCTTTGCAGGAGGTCGTCTAGGTGGGTACGCCAACAGTGCCAGTTATTCTACCGCCTGAGCAATAATGTGCAAACATTACTGTGCTTCGGTAGGAGGGCACTGTAGCTAGTGAAATTACTGGGATAAAGAGTCTTAACATCTTATGACTCTTGAGTAAGAAGCGTTGGTGCAGTGCACCTGGAATTGCACATCATTGTGAAATTCTGGGTAGCACTGTACTGATTATGGGCAGCGTTATCTCTTAACATCAGGAGCGCGTCTTGCTTGTGTTCTTACTTCCCCACATAAAAAAAATACATCTCGCGTAATAAGCAAGGATGCAGCCATAGATGGTAGCAGACTTAATCTCGAAGGCGGGATAAATAATAATAATTATTCTACTGCTATTTTATATACTGTGTAAGCTTAGATAACAGTTTTGTTTGAAGGAAATGAGTCGTCAGGGGGTGATAACATTTTTCGTTTGTTGAACAAAAACTTTTTTCGGATTCAGTCATGGAGTCAGTAAATTGCTTAATTGTTTTAATTTATTCACAAAAGGCTCTAGATAATAATTTTCAGCTTACATTAAGCGAATTTGTTTTATTGATGACTAGCTTACTCTCACGGATTTGCCCGCGTGGCAAAATCCTTTCTTAGTGGAGCTCTACGTCATAAAAACTATCTGTGTTCCAAATTTCAATACAATCCATTCAGCGGTTTAGGCTGTGCGTTGATAGATCAGTCAGTCAGTCAATCAGTCACACTTTCCTTATATATTTAGATGTTTTACTGATTTGGCTTTGTCGCCAAGCGGTCATCATGACCATGTTCCAGCATGATGTTGCTTGAAGCTGGGGAGGAATTATCCCGCCTTCTAGGTTTAGTGTGTATCTACTGAGGTATCGTCCTTTAACTTCACGCGAGGACAGGTCAAAGATTAGGCTAAACCACTACAAAGTATAAAACAAAGTCGCTTCCCGCTGTCTGTCCCTATGTATGCTTAGATCTTTATAACTACGCAACGGATTTTGTTTTTTTTTTTTTTATGTGGAGAAGTAAGAAGACGAGCAAGACGCTCTCCTGATGTTAAGAGATAACGCTGCCCATAATCAGTACAGTGCTACCCAGAATTTCACAATGATGTGCAATTCTAGGTGCACTGCACCAACGCTTCTTACTTAAGAGTCATAAGATGTTGAGACTCTTTAGCCCAGTAATTTCACTAGCTACAGTGCCCTCCTACCGGAGCACAGTAATGTTTGCGCAATACTGCTCAGGCGGTAGAATAACTGGCACTGTTGGGGTACCCACCTAGACGACCTCCTGCAAAGGAAGTCTACCCCCGGTAAAATTTATACGGATACGGATTATTTAATTAGATACAGTGATTCAAGAGAAAGGTTTGAATGTACATATAATACATGCATATTATAGTACAGTCAACTACAAAGAGATGTTTCCATGTTAGGCTTACAAAATGAAGTAAATTTTCATTTGCCACAATGAACTACCCTTGGTTCGTTACATTTCTAGTAGCAATCAAACTTTATATTATCATCGACTCGTTTATTATGCAACAATGATGTATCCTACTACTTTTCCTTAGGTGATACATAATAATAGCATTTAAATAACATAATAATAGAATCTATAATATAGTATAAGATTTGGTGGATACTGAAAATGTCACGAAGTAAGGGTAAATAATTTTTGCATACTAAAACTTCCTTCATTTTGTAAGACTAACATGGATACATCTCTTTGTAGTTGATTGTACAAAAACACTGATATTATAATCAGTTAGGTCACAAAGGGTCGCAGGTCCACTAGTAGTGGATAAGAAAACCCAGCCTTGGTTCCTTCCAGCCACGTTTTCTGTAACAGATTGCATTGTGCGATAAGACCGCCAATTGTTTACCTTTGATTTTAAGTTTATGTTGTAGTTAAAACTATTTCCTGTAACATGGTATGCAATAAAGAATTATATTTTATTCTAAATCAAGTGAAATTTAAAAAAAAATCTTTTCAAAACAAGCTTTTATTATTATTACCATCCAGCACCAAAGTACTCGTCAAGACGAATCAAATGAGCCCAAACTCGATAGGGTTGCGTTTAATTACGGAATTCCTATGGCCACCTTCCAGCTCCATCATCAGATCAGCTTCATATCATAAAAATATTGCATTGTCATCCGATTTATACATGCATGCAAAATTTCAGCTCAATCGTAAACCGGGAAGTGGGTCAAATTTATTCAAAATTTGATTACAGACAGACATCAGACAGGCTTTTATTTACTTTCAAATAAAAGCTAGTAATAAAAAACTATAACTTACTTTAGGATGGTCGCGTACTGGCACGACGACTCGCACGCACACTTTGACGGGCTTGTCTCGAGTGATGTCGAGCATTCTGCGCTCGCCTCGCCACTCGCCTGAGGACAAAACAAACGAGACAATTACACACTGGTACATCTTCTAAATATGTAAAAGGAAAGAGTGACTGATTAACTTTTTTTTTTTTTTTTTTTATGTGGAGAAGTAAGAAGACGAGCAAGACGCTCTCCTGATGTTAAGAGATAACGCTGCCCATAATCAGTACAGTGCTACCCAGAATTTCACAATTATGTGAAATTCTAGGAGCACTGCACCAACGCTTCTTACTCAAGAGTCATAAGATGTTAAGACTCTTTAGCCCAGTAATTTCACTAGCTACAGTGCCCTCCTACCGGAGCACAGTAATATTTGCACAATACTGCTCAGGCGGTAGAATAACTGGCACTGTTGGGGTACCCACCTAGACGACCTCCTGCAAAGGAAGTCTACCCCCGGTAACTGACTGATCTATAAACGCACAGCCCAAACCGCTGTACGGATTGAGTTGAAATTTGGCATACAGGTAGGTTTTAGGATGTAGACTTCCGCTAAGAAAGATTTTGCTAAGTGGGCAAGTAAGCTAGTATTATATAAAAGGGAACAGTCACTAATTGACCGACTGTGGCCGTAGCATGACAGACGGGTTCCCCACGAAACTTCAAGAGTAGAACTGTCATCCCATACATTGTAATTTTGTGAATGTATGGGATGGCAATTGACTTGACAGCAAGACAAGTCTACGCAGCGTCTGTGCTTGAGGGGCTGCTGCATGCTGCAATACCTTTTTCAAAACATTTATTGATCTATCAACGCATAGATCAACGTGGATCAAACCAAACTCAAACTTCATAAATAAATAGGCTTTAATACTTTTGCAACTCAATTTTACTTGGATTTTCTGTAGATCGGCTTGTGGCCGATCTGTGGTTAATAAAAGTGTTCTTTACTGCTGTAGTAGCTGTAGTATTGTTAGTTTGTTTTTCTCAATAAAGGCATTTGCCAAGAAAAAAAAAAAAAAAAAAATAATTTACAAGTATTTTGTTCTATTACCTTACTAATCGTTCCCAGAGCACTGCTATGAGAAACTCATAGGGATTGTTTTTAACATCTGGAGTCTGGATGGATTGAGTTAAAATTTGAGTTTTCTTTATCAAAGCATAAATACATATTGCAACGTAGATATCCGCAACTAATAGTAATTATTATCAAATATTGTGTTATGCTAAACGATATTATAAAGCGTAACAAGTGAAATTTAAAAAACTTTTTAAAAACAAGCTTTATTATTATAGCAACAAAGTACTCGTCAAGACGAATCAAATGAGCCCAAGCTCGATGGGGTTGCGTCGTTTAATTACGGAGTTCCTATAGCCACCTTTCAGCTCCATCATCAGATCAGCTTCACGTCATCAATATTGCATTGTCATCCGATTTATACATGCATGCGAAATTTAAGCTCAATCGGAAACTGGAAAGTGGATAAAATTTAACTTGCAAGATTTGATAACAGACAGACAGACCGACAGATAACGGACAGGTGAAAGTAAATAAAAGCTTGTAAAAAGAAGCAGACTAAATACTGAATACCTACATTTATTAAAATACCTACATTCTACAAAAATAATATATTCTTTCAGTTTAGGTATTTTGCGCATAAAACCACGATCCGTAACTTGATCAAAAATAAGTCCTAAAATAATAAAATTACTCCATTTTAGGATCATTAATTATGTATGAAGTAAATAATTTCGGCCCTCCAGAATGTCTGTTATTAAAAAATGCGGGAAATCTGAATATTGAACTTTACCGTATTAATATTAATAAAGAATTTGACAAAAAACGTTTGGTATTTTAGGATTGGGTTACTTTTTTACGGTCAATGTTACCAGAAAATTACTTTATTATAACGAAAGGTTAAGTAGTTACTTTTTTACAAGCTTTATATTACTTTCACCTGTCTGTTTTCTGTCTGTCTGTCTGTCTGTCTGTCTGTCTGTTTGTCTGTCTGTCTGTAATCAAATCTTGCAAGTTTAATTTGACCCACTTCCCAGTTTCCAATTGAGCTGAAAATTTGCATGCGTGTGTAAATCGGATGACAATGCAATATTTTTATGACATCGAGCTGATCTGATGATGGAGCTGGAAGATGGCCATAGGAACTCCGTCATAAAACAACGCAACCCCATCGAGTTTGGGCTCATTTGATTCGTCTTGACGAGTACTTTATGATACAAGACGATAATAATAATTAAAGCTTGTTTTTAAAAAGTATTTTTTAAATTTCACTTGTTTCTACTAGGATTTACACTCCCATTTCCCCCACTTAAAGGTTGATTTCTGGAATATAATGTTTAGTAACCTATTTCTCAAATAGTTAAAACTATATCTCTATGCCAAATTTTAACTCAATAAGTGGTTATTACTAGTTTCCCATACATATTTGCACCCCCTTTCACGCCCTCAAAGATTCTGGATAAAAACTATTTCTATACAAAAATTTATGTCAATTGGTTTACCTAGCGGTTACCGATTTTCATGCAAACTTGTTTAAAAATGATTCCCTTTCTCGTGGGAATATCGCAAAATCCTTTCTTATCGGTTGTTAACACCACCACCAAATAGGCTCTTCTTCTTCTCCTATTCGAGTCGTAAGGCTTACATTTTTTTTAATTTAAGATTTAAAGTTGTTTGACCCTTTCGTTGGCTTCAAAAACGTCGTCAGCTGTGCAGGTTGTGGGACAGCTAGGATATATAAGAAGGTGCTCCACCAAATAGCTAAAAATGTACGAAAGTGACGCAGGCTAATTGAAGCTAAGTTTGGCGCCGATTTTTATCCCCCGACGCAAAAACAACGGGGTGTTATTAGATTGACGTGTCTGTCTGTCTCTGTGTTTGTGTGTGTATTTGTGTCTGTCTGTGGCATCGTAGCTCCCGAACTGATGAATGGATTTTGATCTAATTTTTTTTGTTTAAAAGTAAAGTTAGTCGAAAGTGTTCTTAGCCACGTTTGGTGGAAATCGATTCAAGATGGCCGCCGCTACAAAATGGCGGATTATTTTTTTCTTCTACAACCCCCTCAATATGGGTATCAAATGATAGGGCTTAACGAGTAGAATATAACGCGTTATAATAAATTCAAAATCCAAGATGGCCGCCTCCACAAAATGCAGAAGGTGAATAACACATTTTGAATGTGTTGCGTTGGGGGCTTTTTTAAATTTTAAATTTAATTCACAAGTATATTATGAAGCGTTGCGTTCCCAGTACATAAGTTACACTACGCATGTGGGCGTTTACGCTTTCATCATGCGAGCGTCCGGCTCGTCTCAATTTATCTGATCACATTAAGAAATCAGATGAAAAAGCCCAAAGAGAACCTTTATTTAATATTTAAGAAACACAAATCTACAGCTGCTAACTCAATCTCGATATTTATATTATAAATATTATAATTTGTAAAGATTTGGTATGTCTTAATAAAAATAAACATAACTTCCACCTTTGTAAATTTTAAAAGGCCTAAGGGCTTGTAAAATAGTAGTATATTATTATACCATGATTATGTGTACCACTAGGATTAAATTTACACTAGTGATTGTATGTTTGTATTTTATAAGTTTATGAATAAAGATCTTTTGAAATTGAAAAAATTGGTATGTCTGTAATTTCTAACCTTTTCGTAAATTTCCATCGTATTTTTATTGGTAAGATGTGACTTGACCGGGTAACTTGTAAACTTGCTCTGGGCCAAGCACAGATATTGCGTAGACTTGTCAAGTCAAACTGTCATCCCATACAAGCGTCTTGCAAATGGACCGCTCCAATTTGGTTCACGCACACAATTTTACTTTGGCGCGAGTTGGCGCGGCAACAAACATTTTGTGACTTTCCGACCAAGCTGGCCCACGTTAAGCTATAGCAAGGATGGCGCGTACCGTATCTTCTCATTTTATTTTAATCTAAGGGACTGCGCAGACGGCACACTTTTTGTGCGATCGAGTCTGCGGCGTACAAAAAGTCTGCATGGCGCGCAAAAAGTCTGTTGCGGATTTTTCACAGACTCAACGCACACGACGCACATCTTCGATCATTCTGTCGGCAGAGCTGTAGGGACGTAGACAGGCCCGGATTTAGCCAAAATGCCGCCCTGGGCAGTGAAAAAATGCCGCCCCCCTCCGCCTAAATATATTATTTATAAATGCTCATCGGCTAGACATTTTGCTAAGAAATTTGTTGTCGAGTTCTTTCATATTATACGTAATTATGAATATTTATAAAAAAAAAATATACATCTAACTACGAAAGCTGTGTGTATAGCTTGCTTTGAAAAAGAGAAATTATAATTGAGAAATTTTATAATGCTAACTACAATAAGACCGCTGATTGTGAATTGTGACACATAGATTATAATACCGGGTTTTTATGTTTAAGTTTATTTTTCAATGTTTCAATAAAGTGTTTTATCTATCTGTCTACGACAGGTGTGCGTAAGACTTGCTTGGAGTGGCAAGAAAATTATAATATTATGTTGACTAAAAAGACTGCGAGCAGCTTGCTGCGAGCGAGAAAATTTTGTATAATATTTGACTATACAACAGTGGGCGCATACTTCACCCTGAGTGCCAAAATCGCTGTGAGCACCGAGAAAATTTTGTTTTTGTGACTATATAAACAATGGATGCATAGTTTGCTCCGAGTGTTAAAATAAAAAAAAAATATTATTCAAAGCGCGAGAAGCTAGCTGCGAGCACCAAGAAAATTTTGTATATCTGACTGCAAAAAGTGAGAGCGTAGTTCGTTTTGAGTGCCAAAAATAAAAAAAGAAGGCGAGCAACTAGCTGCAAATGCCGAGAAAAGTCTTGCTACGAAAAGTGGACGGATAGCTCGTTTGGAGCAAAAATCTTGAGTTTGTGTGGCCAGTATTCCAGACTTCTTATTATGAGCGCAAAAAAAAATTATAATAATAACCAGCGTGATTGAGAATACAAATTTTAATTCAACATCGGATGTTTATGGATTGAATATTTTTTTCTCGTTTCGCCCTCAGTAAATTTGCCGCCCCCTGAAAATTTGCCGCCCTGGGCACTCGCCCCGAATGCCCCTAGTGTAAATCCAGGGCTGGACGTAGACGCTATGGAAATCGTGCAGAGATCGCGAAGTATTATTTTGTACATGAAGTACAGAAAAAGAAGAAGAAAGAAGCGTTACGTCCACCACTAGCAAATGCAGATTGCAGACTAAAGTGTGTGCCGTCTGCGTTAGAGCGCGTTGAAGCAAACGTTCTATTTTTTTCACACACTTTTTGTGCGGAGCGGCGCGACGCGGCGCGATCCGGTCTGCCCGAATTACACGGATTATTTGTGTGCCGGACTTTTTGCGCGTCGTGTGCGTTACTGCATATAATTGCATAGGTTCTATTTTCACAGACTAAAAAGTGCGTCATGGATAGTCTGTCGTCTGCGCAGCCCCTAAGGGACTGCGCAGACGGCACACTTTTTGTACGATCGAGTCTGCGGCGTACAAAAAGTCTGCATGGCGCGCAAAAAGTCTGTTGCGGATTTTTCACAGACTCAACGCAGACGACGCACATCTTCGATCATTCTGTCGGCAGAGCTGTAGGGACGTAGACAGGCCCGGATTTAGCCAAAATGCCGCCCTGGGCAGTGAGAAAATGCCGCCCCCCTCCGCCGAAATATTATTTATAAACGCTCATCGGCTAGACATTTTGCTAAGAAATTTGTTGTCGAGTTCTTTCATATTATACGTAATTATGAATATTTATAAAAAAAAATATACATCTAACTACGAAAGCTGTGTGTATAGCTTGCTTTGAAAAAGAGAAATTATAATTGAGAAATTTTATAATGCTAACTACAATAAGACCGCTGATTGTGAATTGTGACACATAGATTATAATACCGGGTTTTTATGTTGAAGTTTATTTTTCAATGTTTCAATAAAGTGTTTTATCTACCTATCTATCTGTCTACGACAGGTATGCGTAAGACTCGCTTGGAGTGGCAAGAAAATTATAATATTATGTTGACTAAAAAGACTGCGAACAGCTTGCTGCGAGCGAGAAAATTTTGTATATTTGACTACACAACAGTGGGCGCATACTTCACCCTGAGTGCCAAAATCGCTGTGAGCACCGAGAAAATTTTGTTTTTGTGACTATATAAACAATGGATGCATAGTTTGCTCCGAGTGTTAAAATAAAAAAAAATATTATTCAAAGCGCGAGAAGCTAGCTGCGAGCACCAAGAAAATTTTGTATATCTGACTGCAAAAAGTGAGTGCGTAGTTCGTTTTGAGTGCCAAAAATAAAAAAAGAAGTTTGGAGCAAAAATCTTGAGTTTGTGTGGCCAGTATTCCAGACTTCTTATTATGAGCGCAAAAAAAAATTATAATTATAACCAGCGTGATTGAGAATACAAATTTTAATTCAACATCGGATGTTTATGGATTGAATATTTTTTTCTCGTTTCGAAATTTGCCGCCCTCAGTAAATTTGCCGCCCCCTGAAAATTTGCCGCCCTGGGCACTCGCCCCGAATGCCCCTAGTGTAAATCCAGGGCTGGACGTAGACGCTATGGAAATCGTGCAGAGATCGCGAAGTATTATTTTGTACATGAAGTACAGAAAAAGAAGAAGAAAGAAGCGTTACGTCCACCACTAGCAAATGCAGATTGCAGACTAAAGTGTGTGTCGTCTGCGTTAGCGCGCGTTGAAGCAAACGTTCTATTTTTTTCACACACTTTTTGTGCGGAGCGGCGCGACGCGGCGCGATCCGGTCTGCCCGAATTACACGGATTATTTGTGTGCCGGACTTTTTGCGCGTCGTGTGCGTTACTGCATATAATTGCATAGGTTCTATTTTCACAGACTAAAAAGTGCGTCATGGATAGTCTGTCGTCTGCGCAGCCCCTAAGTCACACACAAACAAAATCACATAAATCTATCTTCCTTTCACCCCTTTCATAAACTCGCGACAGTCAAAGAAATAAACAAAATAAGAAAATGCCAATCAAAAATGTCGACACAGCAAATCAAAGCTAAAATAATTCGTACCCATTCGAACCTAACTAAATAATTCATGGATCGCACCCCTTTACCGTATCCCTTCTTACATTATAAACTCTGTTGGATACGTTACTGACGTCCCCCGCTACCAAAAGTATGAGACCGCTGGGCATAGATAAATATTACTGTATCATAACACAAAAAATATACAAAAAAATAACTTAAAAACTATAACAAATAAAAACTAAGTGTTAAAATAGGTGGTCTTATCGCTAATAGTGATATCTTTCAGACAAACATGCAGAAAATTAATATTCACATGGGTTGGAGATGTGATGAAATATCTACATAAAACTAGTTGTCACTATGCAGGTTATACTTGTGTGTGTATGTACTAAACAACGCACGCCAATTTGATGACAGTGCTTGACAATTTTGTCGGGAGCGTGCGTAGTGAAGTTATCAAAAAATCTCATTAGTATGGTATCATTATCGGTGTGCGTTGCCTTCCCCCGCAGAAACTGGCAGACTTTGTCGCCAACAAATTAATGGTTACTACTACTGTTGGCGTTTCTCGTTGGTTTTGTTTTCTAAGTATCCCTGCCTTTTGACGCGAAATTGGGGCTGCCACGTGAAAAATAATACCGGCTCAGAGGTCTCAGATTTGGCGGGAAAAATGACAGCTGTCAAACGCGGATTAAATATGGCGCCGTGGCGTGGCAAGCGGGTGTAGTTTAGCGTAAATATATATTTAATGTTATGGATTTTAAAAACAAAAGGATGAAATATATTTGAGAACTTCGTCCTGAGACCAGCGTAGGTCCTACTCGACCTACAGATGCTGAGCTGGCACTTTGCGGCTATGTAACCTAGTATTTAGTTTATAATTTATAAATAGTAGGTATAATTATTTATTGGCGGCTCCAGATTAGTGCCGTGAAGCCCCGTGAACAGGCGTGAACGTGAATGTGGACGGTTTTCGCGGGGTTCACGCGCATTCACGCCTGTTCCCCGATCAGTGTCGGTATTTTGTCACGCAACAAAGGGTTCGCGCCCCCTTCGCGCGGCGTTCACGCGTACACATCCACATTCACGGCCCCGTGCCAGTTTCGTTTTTCACAGATTTTTGAAATCGTCACCCTACAGGAGGTTTAATGTTATGGCTAAACGAATTCTTGTTGGTATTGCCGGTCTAAAATGGGTATCTGTTTTGGAAATAATTGGAGAAACTTTCTGAAGCAAATATTCAAAGTCCACTGTTGACATACGAGTAAATTTCTTAAATTCGCCACTGGGTTCCGAATGTAATTCTGATAACTGCTTCTCCATAGAAAGTCTGAAATGAATTTTATATAATTAATAAAGACAGTTCTAATCATTTACCTACTAAGTAAATTCATTAATTCACTAGGTACACCAGCAAACATACCTGGATCGGTTACGATGTATTTCAGTCATCCACCATCTTCTTTTTTTCCAACGCTTTCTTGTAAGTTTCTTGTTTTGGACGTCTAAATAGTTATATATTGCCACAGCAAACAAAGTTATTGCAGCAGCAGCTTCTACGTCCATTTCGCGGCAGGTTTCATTTTTCAGTTTTCACAAGTCGTGCCCTCCACATTCACGGGATGCTCTCAATCGTTCCTGAAACCTGCCGCGAAATGGACGTAGAAGCTGCTGCTGCAATAACTTTGTTTGCTGTGGCAATATATAATGGCGGCTCCAGATTAGTTCCAAAAGTTTGCGCGCCACTCCATTTTGCGCAGCAAAACTGCATACGTCCGTTCGCCTTTGTAGTCCGGAGTATTATTATTATTATTTTTTTTATGGCAAATTGTTATACAACACTAGCTGACCCGGCAAACGTTTTTTTGCCATATAAATAATTTCCTTAGGAAAAATGATTAAATTACTAAAATGGCTATTAAAAAATAAGGGTTGATCGTAGAAGGGTGAAAATTGAGGATTGTATGTATATTTGTGTGTTGTATCATAAAAAAAATAGAAATTAAAAATTTTGTCTAATAAATAAATAAAAAATTTAGGGGTGGACTACCCCTAACATTTAGGGGGATGAAAAATAGATGTTAGCCGATTCTCATAGATACCGGATAAGCACAAAAAATTTCATCAAAATCGGTCAAGCCGTTTCGGAGGAGTATGGCAACGAAAACTGTGACACGAGAATTTTATATATTAGATATATTTTAGAAGAATTTATACCAACATCACGTCAATAAAAACTAAAAAAAAAACAAAAACAAAAAAACCTTTTTTTTATTTTTTTATTTTTATTTTTGAAGTGAAAACTTCTTTAGCGGCGCTGAGCACTTTTTTGTATGGGTAAAAACTTTCAAACTCGCGTCAGGGTCACGTGATGCTGATCGAAAAAGCGTAAGATCGAGGGGAAGGGAGAGGAACTAGTATCTCCCACTCTTTCTACCGTGCCTGAGTGTGCTGCTCTGTTTAGGCGGCACAGGGGGCTTAGACAAGCGCGCGCCCGATATTTTTTTTTTTATATTTTATATTTTTTTTATTAGACAATTAAATAGGTTCGAATCAAAACTGTTTGTTTCTTACTTAAGTTATCATAAACCAATTGTATCAGTTGTAAAAATTTGCGATGATGATTCTGATAATAACGATGGTGTAAAAGTCGTCGAAATTATGGATGGAAGTTGATTTTTCTGAGAGATAAAATTTAATGTTATATATAAATAACGATATAATATTATAAATAATAACATATAAATTGTCATATTTGTGTACGATAGCGCAATAAATAAACATTGTATTCTACCACGGTAAAGAGATATACAGTAGTTTGACTCCATAGAAACGGCCGGAATTTGGGAGTGAGTAGATGTGGGCAGATGTGGGTAGAAGTGGGTATATAATCCAGAAGCGGGTGCCACGCAGCGACGGGCGGACGTCGCGATAGTTTTTTGCAAGTATTTAGTGTAATTTACGTTATTTACTTTGGACGTATGTATACATAATATAATAAATTATATAAAATGGCAAAAAATAGCATTCGATATTATGCTGTTTTTGAGGTAAGTTAGTATGAAGTTATTATAATATTTATTTTTTATTTTTAAAAGTATTCTGCTGAAGTAAGAGTGCGAGTAAGAGTCCGATAAAGTGGTTATTACACTTGGCTGAATTTAGTCACTAAATTCAGTGACTAAATTAGGATGCACGACACTTTCTTCTAAATTTAGGATGCTAAATGTGATTACACTTGACTAAATTCAGTGGCGACTGAATTTAGGCTTCTAAATTTAGGCAGGTGTAATAAGCCTTTAAGAGTGCAAGTAAGAAACTGAGTAAGGATGCGTGTAAGTGTCCGAGTAAGAGTGCGAGTAATAGTCCGAGTAAGAGTGCGATTAAGATTCCGAGTAAGAGTGCGAGTAAGAGACCGAGTAAGAGTGCGAATAAGAGTAAGATTCTGAGTAAGAGTTCGAGTAAGAGTTTGAGTAAGAGTCCGAGTAAGAGTCCGAGTAAGAGTTCGAGTAAGAGTGCGAGTAAGAGTTCGAGTAAGAGTTTGAGTAAGAGTGCGAGTAAGAGTCCAAGTCTTGTCTCTTGTCTTGTCTTGTCTCTTGTCTTGCCTTTCTTGTCTCTTGTCTTGTCTCTTGTCTTGTCTCTTGTCTTGTCTCTTGTC
Organism: Hemithea aestivaria; assembly: GCA_947507615.1. Lineage (NCBI taxonomy): Eukaryota > Metazoa > Arthropoda > Insecta > Lepidoptera > Geometridae > Hemithea > Hemithea aestivaria. Next base: position 2,926,491 of record OX382347.1, on the reverse strand, counting down.
TTGTCTCTTGTCTTGTCTCTTGTCTTGTCTCTTGTCTTGTCTCTTGTCTTGTCTCTTGTCTTGTCTCTTGTCTTGTCTCTTGTCTTGTCTCTTGTCTTGTCTCTTGTCTTGTCTCTTGTCTTGTCTCTTGTCTTGTCTCTTGTCTTGTCTCTTGTCTTGTCTCTTGTCTTGTCTCTTGTCTTGTCTCTTGTCTTGTCTCTTGTCTTGTCTCTTGTCTTGTCTCTTGTCTTGTCTCTTGTCTTGTCTCTTGTCTTGTCTCTTGTCTTGTCTCTTGTCTTGTCTCTTGTCTTGTCTCTTGTCTTGTCTCTTGTCTTGTCTCTTGTCTTGTCTCTTGTCTTGTCTCTTGTCTTGTCTCTTGTCTTGTCTCTTGTCTTGTCTCTTGTCTTGTCTCTTGTCTTGTCTCTTGTCTTGTCTCTTGTCTTGTCTCTTGTCTTGTCTCTTGTCTTGTCTCTTGTCTCTTGTCTTGTCTCTTGTCTTGTCTCTTGTCTTGTCTCTTGTCTTGTCTCTTGTCTTGTCTCTTGTCTTGTCTCTTGTCTTGTCTCTTGTCTTGTCTCTTGTCTTGTCTCTTGTCTTGTCTTGTCTCTTGTCTTGTCTCTTGTCTTGTCTCTTGTCTTGTCTCTTGTCTTGTCTCTTGTCTTGTCTCTTGTCTTGTCTCTTGTCTTGTCTCTTGTCTTGTCTCTTGTCTTGTCTCTTGTCTTGTCTCTTGTCTTGTCTCTTGTCTTGTCTCTTGTCTTGTCTCTTGTCTTGTCTCTTGTCTTGTCTTGTCTCTTGTCTTGTCTCTTGTCTTGTCTCTTGTCTTGTCTCTTGTCTTGTCTCTTGTCTTGTCTCTTGTCTTGTCTCTTGTCTTGTCTCTTGTCTTGTCTTGTCTCTTGTCTTGTCTCTTGTCTTGTCTCTTGTCTTGTCTCTTGTCTTGTCTCTTGTCTTGTCTCTTGTCTTGTCTCTTGTCTTGTCTCTTGTCTTGTCTCTTGTCTTGTCTCTTGTCTTGTCTCTTGTCTTGTCTCTTGTCTTGTCTCTTGTCTTGTCTCTTGTCTTGTCTTGTCTCTTGTCTTGTCTCTTGTCTCTTGTCTTGTCTCTTGTCGTGTCTAGATAGTAGCTTACGTAAGTAGATGATATGAAATAGTACCTACTGTATGCGGGCAGCGGCTGCCCGGCAGCCCTATGACTTGCGCATGTACCGCGAGACTGTAGATATTTATGTTCAAAAATCACGCTCAGTCAAACTACTGTATATCTCTTTACCGTGATTCTACCTCATAAATGATAGTATTTTTATACTTATAATTAAACACAACGTTAATATTGAAGTTTTCACTTCTGCCGGCACTCCCGGAGTGCTACCTTTTTTTTATACGAGATACGCCTACGTTTGACCACATCCCACCTGATGGAAAGTGAAAATGCGGTCGACAATGGATCACGTAAGATGCCTAGAAAGGTACCTATTCACTCGTGCCTTGAAGATACCCAAGTTGTACCGCTCGGGAAACACGGATGACGGCAAAGTGTTCCAAACGCGACCAGTTCTCATTAAGAACGACGAAGCAAAACGCTTGGTGCGGGCAGTAGGTAACGCCACTAAGTAAGGGTGCCGCTTTGCCGTCTGCCGCGACGTCCGTCGGTAGAATGAGATTGGAGGAATTAGTTCGTGTAATTCCTGCGCACACTCTCCAAAATGAATCCTATAGAAGACCGATAACGAGGCGACCATTCTACGGTGTTCAAGGCTCTGCAGCCGAGATTCCGTGAGCTTTTGGTCATCTACGAGCTCCTGTAGGGTGACGATTTCAAAAATCTGAAAAACGAAACTAGCACGGGGCCGTGAATGTGGATGTGTACGCGTGAACGCCGCGCGAAGGGGGCGCGAACCCTTTGTCGCGGGACAAAATACCGACACTGATCGGGGAACAGGCGTGAATGCGCGTGAACCCCGCGAAAACCGTCCACATTCACGTTCACGCCTGTTCACGGGGCTTCACGGCACTAATCTGGAGCCGCCATCAGGAACGACTGAGAGCATCCCGTGAATGTGGAGGGTACGACTTGTGCCGTGAATTCACAGCGAGAATTCGCGCGTGAATTCACGGCACTAATCTGGAGCCGCCATATAAATAGTAGTTCGAAGCTAGCTATTCTGTTTCTTTGTATGTTTTAAAATTATTTTGTTTAATATGTTTTTGTCGCGAATAAAGTTTTTTCTGTTCTATTCCTTACGTGTACCTACTACTCGCTCGCATATACATAATAATGACAAATTAAAAAAAATATATTTTAGTAAATTTTTTTTTTTTTAAATGTTTTTCGGTGAATGGATGATATTTACATTAATTAAAAAAATTCAGTTAGCTATAACAACAAAGTTGTTAAAACTAAAATAAATGTTTTTTAGAAACCTTTTGCCATTGGTCAAAGCGTGAAACTGGAAATAGCTTACTTTTAAAATATTAGAAGAACGTTAAAAATATTAAAGATTGAAATCATTGTTTTTTTCTTTGTTGGTATCTTCTTCTAAATATATAAAAGGAAAGAGTGACTGACTGACTGATCTATTAACGCACAGCCTAAACCACTGGACGGATTGGTTTGATATTTGGAACACAGAAAGGTTTTATGACACAAACCTCCGCTAAGAATGGATTTAGCCACGCGGGGAAAGCTGCGAGCATAAGATAGTTATTTATAATATTTAAAAAAAAAAACCAGATTATTTATTCTTGAAGTATAGGTCGCCGTCACATTATATTGACCTCTCAAAGGAGCGTTTCCGGCCCTAGGGGAATCAAATATCTTTATTTCGGAAAACAAAGATCCATGAGACTAACCAGTCTTAATATATAAAAGGAAAGAGTGACTGACTGATCTATCAACGCACAGCCTAAACCACTGGACGGATTGGGTTGAAATTTGGAACACAGATAGGTTTTATAACGTAGACCTCCGCTAAGAAAGGATTTTGTCACGCGGGCAAAGTCGCGAGCGTAAGCTAGTAACAAATAAAATAAAATGGGTTAGTAATTTGCCATACTTGTCTTAGTATGTGTAAAATCGTGACGCTCGCTAGCTTTTTTTGAAAAATTAATATATGACACCAAAAAATTTACGGCATAGCGTAAGAGTGTAGGTTGCAATGTTTAAATATTAAATAAAAAATATTAAAAAACACTTCTGGAGCACGTATAATAATAAAAAAAATTTGTGCGTGTACTAGTTTACACACGTAAGAAGTGAAACTTCTTTAATTAAATTAAATTTAAATTTTAAATTTATAAATTTTTTAAATTCATGTTCATTGGAGAAAGTGAAAGTACTCTTCGTCTGAACCAACCGTGGTAGGGGCAAGAAACAAAAGACGGCGCGTAACTGAAAAATGTGACGGTAAATTTTTTCCAACGCCGATAAAGAAGTTTCACTTCAAAAAAACTTTATGTACGAGTATGTAACAGTAGTAGTTATGAAAGCAAAATTACGAGTGTGAGCTTTTTTCATGTACTTTACATATGGAATAATAATATGTATAATGTCATACATTTTTCTCGCTTGAAAAAGCTGTAAATTTTTAAAAACTCGTCCCATTTTCCTGTCTCTATAATGTAGCTAAGCGAGCTCTCACCTGCATTCACAGATATGTATCAAAATAGGTACCGTATACTGCTGGAACTTTACATGTGTTATAGTTGATTATTTTTTGGTTTAATTTTTTTTACCTTTTTCCGGCCCACCCGAGGTGGCACAAGAAAGAGATGCTTGAAGAAAGAAAAGAAAGAAAGAAAAAAGCATTTATTTACAGCAACACATTTTGATACAATTTGTCATACGAGTAAAAAGGGTCTACAAAAATTGGTATAAATACAAAAAAGTGTCGTTGTAAATAGACTCAAGCTCAGCTCAAATGTTGGAGACATGACCTCAACGCCGATTGATTTTCAGCTTGCGTCGTGGCGACTATGTGGACACTATATAACAATACATTATATACCAATACAATCAAAAAAGTATTCAAATTAATAACTATTAAAAATAGAACAACAATACAATAAAAGGGACCGCCCAGTGTGTATGTGTGTGTGTGTGCGCGTGCGTCTGTGAGTGTGTGTGCATGTTTGTGCGTGCGTGCGTGGGTGCGTGCGTGCGCGTGTGCGTAGCGAAGGGATTTAGGGGAGGCCTTCGCCCAGGAGTGGGACAGCATAGACTAATAAAAAAAATGTTGTATTTAAAATATGTGTTTATTACTTTCACCTGTCCGTAATCTGTTTGTCACGATATGATTAACTCTGAAATATTAATTCGTAGATTTAACTTCTTGAGATTGTTTCTCGGTAAAGTTCTAGATAATATTTTTAAAAGTATTCCAAGTAGGCATTTTCAAATTATGAAACTGGTTCATAATTTGAAAATAGCAAACGATATAAAAATGTTTTCTTTATTTGCTTTCACCTGTCTGTTGCCTCTCTTTCTGTAATCAAATCTTGCATGTGTAATTTGATACACTTCCCGGTTTTTGATTGAGCTAAAATTTTGCATGTATGGCTAAATCGGATGACAATGCTATATTATCATGACATCGAGCTGATCTGATGATGGAGCTTGAAAATTAAACGACGCAACCCCATCGAGTTTGGGTTCATTTTTTGTCTTGACGAGTACTTTGGTGTGGACACTACGGCCCACCTTAGTGCGGAAAAGTCAGATTTTTGTTATGTGTTGCGTTGCGGTGCCCGTCCTACTTTGCCCTTTACTTGAAGATTCAAGACAAAAATAAGTGACCACGGTATCCATCTTGCTCCACATCTGTACCTGCATTACATATTTGAATTTATAAACGCGCCGCTGTGAGTCGAGTGCCAATTAGCATGGCGGTGGAAAACGCGTCGGCTTCCAACGGATATACTCTTTTTATCATTTAAGTTGGAGCTCGGGGAGCTTGCATGAGCCAGTCTTGTTTATATTCAAGTAGTTTTAATAAATAATAAGGATAACTGAAGAGAAAATAATTTAAAAGTATCTGAGTTACCTTTACATTATACAAGTCACACGGTGAGCTATGGCGAGGGCAATGCTCAAGTTTGCTCTACGCGATCTAATCAGAGGGCCTATTGTTTTTTTTATGTAATCGTGTGTTTTATGGACAAATACATATATTCTTATTCTTATTGGCAGTGGCGTAACTATATATGAGGCCCGTGGCAAATTCTTTGGATGAGGCCCTGTCAGTAAAATCGTCGAGATTTTTTTTATAATTCTGATCACAAAAGACACGCGAGAAGCTCAATCACAGATAGAAACGAGAAATTCTTGCTAATAAGTGCGCGAGTAGCTTAGGCAGCGAAACTCGACAACTCGAAATCACTAGTATATGTATGCCCGCGCCACTTAATGTACCGCGACAAAAAATGAAGCAACCAATAGATGCGTTCTGAAAATCGACATAAATTGTTTTGGATGAGTTGAAATATTAATGATTAGTTTTTTTTACTGATTTTAAGAACGCAAAATTTTTTTTTCTTCACTACAATGAAAACCTCATGGTCAGGGATCCCCTAGGGTCGGGGGCCCGTGACATCTGTCAACCTATATTCTATATAAGTTACGCCACTGCCCATTGGCTAATTCTTACTCACTACAATTTTACATAATAATATGTTTCTCTATTTTTCTGATAAATCTTTATAACCACCGTCAGTCTTATATTAAATATATATACTCTCCTTTCCTGCTTGGTTGTCTGGACGAGATCGCTATTAGCGATAAGACCGCCAATTGTAACACTTCTTCAAATTTATTAATTTAATGTTAGATATTGTTTGTTCTGTAACTTTTGTGTACAATAAAGCGTTATCCATCTATCCACGAGTATATACAATTAAGGGGTTAATAGTCGCTGAGCCTTTGTCTCGCTCGCACGATATAACGTGTGTTAAATTGAAAATTTAGCTCATATTTTTATACTATTTTTAAAAGTATTCCCAGTTTGCTACCTTAAATAACAACAATGGCATTCTCAATTATATGAAAAATATCTATCTTTAAACATGCCTCAACCATTTTATAAAGTATCAAACTGGTTATACTTTTAAAAAGCTAAATTTTCAATTTAACACATTTCCAAAAAGTAATTTTTATCAATTGTTATTTGACAATAAGTTATATCGTGCGAGCGAGACAGAGGGTCAGCGACTATTAACCGCTTAATGACCACCTTAAAGTACGTTGCTGCGTTTGTTATTTTATTCATATTAAGGAGGAGGTTTAAGTAATAAATTAAAAAAAAAATCAAGGAAGATTAAGTCGCGTCGTCTCAATTCAATGAGAGAGTTCTACACATGGCTAGTTCATTATAGTTCGCTCCATCAACAGGCAGGCTCGTCTAATACGTCTTGACTTGACCTGACTTGACTGATCGATTGCGTTGGCTGACTGGCCGGCTTAATGGGATGGTTTTTGTCTTCAGACTTCTACATTTGTGGCAATATTTTTCTAGTGTAGACTACTGACTACTGTGGTAGAAAAAACGCCAAAACTCGTCGGCAATACAAGTTGCGTTAACCGATTACAGCCAAGTATTTATAATAGAATAGAAAACTCTTTGTTGTACACCACAAATACTGTTGGATAAGCTTAAAAAGATTACATATTAGAAAAAAAGTTACAATTAGCAACCTTATCGCCTGTAGCGATCTCTTCAAGTATTGGATTTCATACCCTAGGCGTCCAAAGTTATGGCGTCTGAAGTGAGGCTCTTATTATGATGATAGAACGCTCCTGCTATGGATGCAGGCAGCTTTCTTCAACTTCTCTAGCGCGGTAGCTAGTGAAATTTCTGGGCTAAAGAGTTATTTTAACAACTTATAACTGTTAAGTCAGTAGCTTTGGAGCAGTGCACCGAGATTTTTTCATCATTGTGAAATCCTGGGTGCAGGGAGTGTCTTGCTTGTGTTCTTCCTTGTGTTGTTCTTAATTCCGACCGGTCGACTTCCTGCTGACTCTGCGCACAACACGTCGCCGCTGCTGCGTGTCACCTAGTTTTTTTTAAGTTTATTAAATTTTATGTACGTTAGTCTGTAAGGTATATAATATGATATGGGCCTCTGGTACACTGTACTATTGCCAGAAATAAATGAATATTTATTTTATATTTATTTCAGCGGATGAATATTTATTTTATATTTATTTTGTAGCGTCCGTGGCCTAGTGGGCATATGTCCGGCTTTAAATCCGGAGACCCTGGGTTCAAATCTCAGTGTGGCAAAGATTTTCGCCTGGACGCTACCGTGTTTCGGAAGGCACTTAAAACTGTGGGTCCCGGCTGTTTCCTATAAGATATGTAGGAGGCAGTCGTCAGGTCATGTTGCAGGCCCTGTAGTAATCTCGGCGACCTGAAACTGCAACATATAGGTTCGCCACACAACCTATAAATTGTGATTTGACTCTGACAGTGTAAGTAGGGTAACCTGTTCTGTTGGAGTATAAACCCCAATTATTTATTTATTTTCAGGCAATAGTACACTTCACACTTAATTTATTTCAGTTTATATTATTTATTATTATAAAAAAAAGAAAAAAAAAATTGGTTGTACAGTGGACTTTCCATTCCGTACTGTATTGACATAAGTATAAGCATTGTTAAGAGAGTATCAGGGCCCCAGATAAGAAGTTGTCGGATAACTTTTAACTGAAAGATGGCATCGCGGATGGGGGTCATATTATCTACACCTACTGCCCAAACAGACAGGGAGGTATTCAGGATATTGTACCTTTAATTGGTCACAAAGAGTGTCCGTACGATAAGATTAAATGAGTTATGATTTTAAGTACCTAACACAAACATTAAGTTGCTTAGCTTGAGGTTAGGTGGCGCTGTGTGAAATGTCATGATTTTTTTCATTATTAAGTAAAATATGGCCTTGTAGATGGAGGGTCGCCTGAGTCCTTTGCCTGAGTCATTTATTTCCGTTATCCTAACCACCATAACACAAGCATTAAGTTGCTTAGCTTGGGGTTAGGTGGCGCTGTGTGAAATGTCCAAAATATTTATTTATTTATTTATTTTAAAAATCTTTCATATTATGGTTGTTTTTATTTTTTGTGTGAATGATCTGTCTGTTTTCTGTATGTATTTTTTACTAATATTTTGAGACGCACGGTATTATAGTCCGTTTAGGACCTGATTCCGTGAGAAAATCGATATAAATAGTATAAAGTATGTTATTCAGGTTCCAGCTCTACATACCGAACTTTATCATAATTTGGTTCAGTGAATTTTATGATGTTCATCATCATCATCATCCTATGTTCGTCCACTGCTGGACATAAGGCCTCCCGCATAGCACGCTACTCAACTCGGTCCTCCGTCTTTCTCCTCCAACCGCTCCCCGCAATCCTCCGGATATCATCACCCATCTCGCCCGCGGGCGCCCTACACTACGTTTACCGAGACGTGGTCTCCACTCGAGAACTCGTCTACCCCAACGGTTTATGATGTTAGTATAATAATATATTTATTATTTTTATGATGAAGAAGTTAGCCCCTATTCCTAGTCCTAGAATACGTCCCTGTGATAAAACTTTAGGGTCAGAATCAGATAGCCAACTCCAACGGAATACTCAAACAGGCTCTTTGAGATCAAAGATTACAATAGATCAAGCTATTTTAATATAAACTTTGGTTATTGTTCTTAGTATTAAAGATATTTAATGATATGGGGATATTTGGGTGAATTTACGTAACTAAGTAAAGTGAACATAATATGTTAGTTATAATTTGATGAATTCTTTTAAAAAAATCTTTATAAACATTAACAAATTATTTCCTTACAATATTATATTATATCTTATCTATTAAATTGCAATAATAATTGTCTACACACCTACGGAATATAGAAACTGAAATGTTACACGCTGTGACGTCATAACCCCTCAGCGTAACTTTTATATATCTTCGCTAAGAACGGATTTCTCCAAGCGAGCAAAACCGCGAGCATAAAAGCTAGTTTCATACAATATGTGTAAAATAATGTATAAAAATCAAAAATATAATTTTGTAAGTAAATAAATTAATTTTTACTCACTTATTTGGTGGTTCTATTTTAGTCCTTACCTTATTATCTAATGGTGATCAAGGACCACAAAAATCAAGTCAAAACCAAATTTTGCTCTCAAAATTGGAGCAGACCAGTTAGAATCAATTATTCTAACAAAACTGCACCAGAATTCAATCAACTCACACTGGGAGCTAGATAATGCAATTATTTCATTTCGGACTACGGTTCCAAACCGATTCACTATTTATATTCTGTCTCACGTCCAATGGATGTCAAAGTTTTGACTTTGACCCGAGAGGCTAGTGTCTAACTTAGTGATCTTAGTTTTAGTATTATCATCATCATTGTCAGCCCATATCGTCCCACTGCTGGGCAAAGGCCTCCTCCCCTTCGTGCCATGCAACTCTGTCCTGAGCAGTTCGGATCCAGGTCTTTCCTGCGATTGCTGCGATGTCATCGACCCATCGGGCAGGTGGTCTGCCGACGCTACGCCTTCCGTCTCGAGGTATCCATTCTGTTAGGGACCTACTCCACTTGCTATCACCACGCCTGGATTTTAAATTTTATATAGTGCACCTTGGATTTTAAATTTTATATTGTGGGTTGTATTCTACTAGTTAAGCCCTTTCATTTGATACCCATATTGAGGAGGTCGTGAAAGTAATCCGCCATTTTGTAGCGGCGGCCATCTTGGACCGATTTCCACCAAACATGGCTAAGAACACTCTCGACTAACTCTACTTTCAACCAAAAAAATTAAATCAAAATCCGTTCATCCGTTCGGGAGCTACGATGCCACAGACAGACACACACACACAGAGAGACAGACAGACAGACACATCAAACTTATAACACCCCGTCGTTTTTGCGTCGGGGGTTAAAAATAAAAAAGAACATAGTAATATAATACACAAATAAAAAACAACTTAAAAAATCTATCAAAAGTGCCGCAGTGCCTCCAAGTGTTTTAAAAATATCAATAGTTTATATTATTTGTACAAATTGCAAACAGGCACAAATTGTACACATTGTAGTAGATAAATAGTCGTTGCATAATAGCTATTATTATGGTAGCAATAGCCAAAGGGAATTAATTACGCAAACAAAGCGATACAGAGCCTTTGTTACGTTGTGGAACGTTCCCGAAACGATCGTTTGTCCTTCAAATGTTCATTCATTCACTCAACTGGCTTTACCACGTAGCTATCGCATATATATAATACAGTAGCAAGTATGATAGTGTTGAAAATGTATTAAAATAAAAATTTGACGACCTCTGTGGCGCGGTGGGCTAATACCCGCCTGCAACGCAGAAGGTTGCGGGTTCGATTCCCGCATGGGACAAGTGTTTGTGTGATTCACAGGTATTTGTTTCTGGTCTGGGTGGTTTTCAATATCTATTATATGTATGTATTTACAAAAGAAAAAGTATATATGTATTATATCCGTTATCCTAACCACCATAATACAAGCAATAAGTTGCTTAGTTTGGGGTTAGGTGGCGCTGTGTGAAACGTCCTGAAATATTATTTCATTATTTCATTTCCCATTTCACACAGCGCCACCTAACCCCAAGCTATGCAACTTAATGCTTGTGTTATGATGATTAGGATAACGGATATAATATTTATATACTTTTCTTTTATAAGTACATACTTATTATAGATATTGAACCACCCCGACCAGAAACAAATAGGTACCAATAGTCAATAGTATTCCAGTTTTTGATCAAAAACAAGTTTTTTAAAAACATTTTGTTCTCACCTAACATTAACCATCTGCGGTCGGCTACACCTAGGTTTAACCGACTAAACTTAGGTGTGCCACACTTTAGACTTTAGCCGTAACTTGTGTAAACTTTAAAAAAATAACTGCGACACTATAATATTAAGAACTAAAATTTAATTTTACTTCAGTTGCAAGTGCACCCCCATTAATTTTAAATCAATTTATACAACGTAGCAAGAAGACGAGCAAGACGCTCTCCTGATGGTAAGAGATAACGCTGCTCATAATTAGTACAGTGCTACCCAGGATTTTACAAAGGTGTAATTCTGGGTGCACTGCGCCAACGCTTCTTACTTGAAGGTCATAAGATGTTAAGACTCTTCAGCCCAGTCATTTCTCTAGCTACAGTGCCCTCCTACCGAAGCACAGTAATGTTTGCACATCACTGCTCACGCGGTAGAATAACTGGCACTGTTGGGGTACCCACCTAGACGACCTCCTGCAAAGGAAGAAGGAATTTTACTTAAAGCAGTGTCTCCATATTTTTTACTATTTATTCTCAAGTTATAACTCATCTCAAACTGTTTAATAGCACATGGTAACCCAGTAACCACTTTAATTAAGGCAACGGTTTATACACTAACAGATTCGCACAAATTGGTGGGCACTGGCAACTTGGCCGCTGTCAACGCGACATATCCGGAACGAACTAGTTTAAACCGGAACAATCTAGTTCGAACTGGTTTTGTTGTTTCTACAGTACAAAGGAACGGCACATAATATTATGTTCATGCCGATGGAGGGAATGGTTTTTAATGTCATTACATTTTTTTATTAAATACTTGCTTTTCTAAATATATGAAATGAAAGAGTGACTGACTGACTGATCTATCAACGCACAGCCCAAACCGCTGGACGGATTGAGTTAAAATTTGGCATACAGGTAGGTTTTATGACGTAGACGAGTAAGAAAGGTTTTCGCCATGCGGGCAAAGCCGCGAGCATAAGCTAGTATAAAATCATTGGGGTTTATACTCCAGCAGAACAGGTTACCCTACTTACACTGTCGGAGTTAAATCACAATTTATAGGTTGTGTTGCCAACCTATATGTTGCAGTTTCAGGTCGCCGAGGTTACTATAGGGCCTGCAACATGACCAAATGTTTACCGGGACCCACAGTTTTACGTGCCGCGCCGAAACTCGACACAAGTTCACGAGAGTTTTATACAAGTGTGCATCAATCTTATGAAGAGTGTCTGTCGATGAAAGGAGTGATTTCTAATTTAATTACCAAGGAAACATAAAAACTAGCTTTTTACGATAACAAATTTTAGAGAAAATTAAAAAAATATATATCAGCAGATATGCTGCCAAAGGGGTTATGTATGTAGATTCGAATGCCAACGTTGCGAAACTCGCTGGTTCGTTTTTTTCTACCGCTGCTTCCATTGCTCTTGCTTTATATTTAGTGATATTCCCGGAAAATCCCATAGAATAACAAAACCACTTGTTGACAGCTCTGTTTTGAATAATCCCAGCGAGTCTCAATGTCACCAGTTTTGGCAACAATTGTTGTAGCATTTTTGGAAATTCTAGTGTTGTTGGCACGCTACCCAACCATTTATATAATAGCTAGCTGCACCCAGCGGTTTTACCACTGTATTGTAGCCTATGTGTAATTCCAAGGTCTAAGCTATCTCTATACCAAATTTCAGCTTAATCGATCCACCTGTTTAGGCGTGAAAGAGTAACAAACATATATCCAGACATCCATACATTCTTACAAACTTTCACGTTTCTAATATTGGTAAGAATTCTCCTGATCTGAGGGTGAGATTTTATGATCAATAATTAAATTGTAATGTTTAGATAGGTTAACGTATTTAGGTATGAGAAGATTCTCGTACAGGATCGAAACGGTCGGCACGAAGCCGAAGTAAATACTAGTAAGGATGAATCTAAATACTTACGAATCGTTTAGTAATGAAATAACGTGTGTTTATTATTCCTTCATTAAATGTTATAATATAAAATCATCAGTTATAGTGTGTGTTTACGCGAGTGTGCTTGTGTGTGAGTGCAAAAACGACATCTTCGCAAAAACGTACCACTTGTTTGTTATTCGCAAAAACGACCTTCGCAAAAACGTACCACTTGAATATTTTTCGCAAAAACGACCTTCGCAAAAACGACTTTCGCAAATTTGTATCACTCCCGTTATATAGGTACCTGATAACCAAGATTGTCCAAAAGTTCAGCTGTGCTACTTTAGTTTCTATTCCACTATTGCTGTTCAGGCACGCTTTCCCGCTCTATATCACGTGAGTTGGAATTCTCTGTGTGTAGTGTTAAGGAATTTTCACATCTGCCGATTCGTAACGTTTCTAACTTTGCATTGTTTTTGAAACGAATAAATGTCAAAAGTACTTCAAGCGTTAGAATTTGAAACTTCTCACTATCATTTGCGGGAAGTGGATCGCTGGCTTTTCATAAAGTCGCGTATTAACTTCGCGTTCCAAGAGGGCGAACATAGGCGCGCGTTCCAACCACGCGAAATGGATACCACTTCGAAACGCGCGCTAATGTTTTCGTTGGAGCTCACGAACGTGGAGCGGTCTGTTCCATTGGCTTGTTTTGGGACGGAGCTGCTGCTGGCTTCCATGATCAAACACTGGAACAGTTGGCACGCGCGCCATGCACGCTTATTTGATATACTTCAAATGTTTGAAACGCGTGCCGCGGAACTCACTCTCGGCGCGGGCATTCATGGTGCGTGCGCCAGGTTAAAATTACAAAAAAAAAGGTAGCACTCCGGGAGTGCCGGCAGAAGTGAAAACTTCAATATTAACGTTGTGTTTAATTATAAGTATAAAAATACTATCATTTATGAGGTAGAATACAATGTTTATTTATTGCGCTATCGTACACAAATATTACAATTTATATGTTGTTATTTATAATATTATATCGTTATTTATATATAACATTAAATTTTATCTCTCATAAAAATCAACTTCCATCCATAATTTCGACGACTTTTACACCATCGTTATTATCAGAATCATCATCGCAAATTTTTACAACTGATACAATTGGTTTATGATAACTGAAGTAAGAAACAAACAGTTTTGATTCGAACCTATTTAAGTGTCTAATAAAAAAAATATAAAATATAAACACACACACATTCACACGCTCACACACATACACACAAACTTTCGCTTTTATAATATTAATAAGATAAATATAAAATATAATCTAAGCCCCCTGTGCTGCCTAAACAGAGCAGCACACTCAGGCACGGTAGAAAGAGTGGGAGATACTAGTTCCTCTCCCTTCCCCTCGATCTTACGCTTTTTCGATCAGCATCACGTGACCCTGACGCGAGTTTGAAAGTTTTTACCCATACAAAAAAGTGCTCAGCGCCGCTAAAGAAGTTTTCACTTCAAAAAAAATACAAAATTTTATGTAATAAAGCAAAAGTGCTGCATTATGGCCTTTTCTAATAAATAGGTACATAATTTCGACTTTGAGTAGGACTGTATTAAGCAAGCTGAAAACAGCAGATTTTTATATCTCCGAATTTACTTTTAGTTAGATATGTACGTATTTAACTATCAGAGGTAGCAGATATGAACTCGCTTTTAAGCGAGTTCACATCTGCTGCCTCTGATTTCCACATCCACTCAGTATTTCATTAATATTAATTTTTGCCAATATTTTGCTAATAAGTATAAAATGTTATTTTTGTTGACTCTTATTTAAATTTAAGGTAAAATATTGCTTTAATTACGGATGTCAAGCATTCGATAAGTTCCGAAAATAGATTTTTTATTTTTTCTGTAGAGTTTTTCTAGTTATTCGTTCGGCTGCAAAATAATTTCTGTGTAAAAATTGACTTGCAGCATTGCTCCATAGTAGCTTGCTTGCATCTAAGCATTTTGCGTTCCGAAACAAGTACGGTTGGAATCAGCAGATGTGAACTTGCCTTTAAGCCTATTTCTCCGTTTCCACTCTGTAACCGGATAGCGGTTGGAGTGTAGGAAACTCCTCCAAACTTATTTGGCAGGAAAGTAGTGCCGAGTTAATTCTATTTGGGTTGGGGCCGTTGAGACAGAACAGTTGTCTTTTGTTTTAGTTCAGGGGCTTTTTTCCTAACAGTTATGTTAAATTAAGGACGCTATTTGGCAATTTGTTTATTTATTGTTTTCGTTTTTTGTCGTATTGATTTAACGTTTTTAGTGCAACTTGTGTTATAATGAAAAATATACAGTATTTTAATTCGATTTTGGAAACTACTGCGAGTGTTCTCCATATTTTTTTTTAATAAGGAACCTATTCTCCTCGGCTTGGGGTAAGCAGTCCCAAGGCGGCTTATGCGTTTTGTGGCCAAGACATCGCAACGCAAGACATATGCTCCATTGTTTCTCTTACAGCAGGCTCTACAGTCGTTTATTGTAATTGACCTTTATTCTTTTAGACTTTGTCTTTGTAGTGATATTATTGTCATATTTTAAAAACATTTCATCCGAACGTGTCCCAAGTGGGCAATCCTTGCCGGTACATGACGATTGCTCGCTCGACTGTGCTCACTCTTCAATGTTTATAAGACATGAGCGGCAGCGTTTTCATAAACCTGTGTAAGAAGTGGAATGAACAAAGCATAAAAGGAAGATCAATTTGAAATGAAAATGATAAGGTAAGCATTGGGTCGTCCTTTAGCAAAAAATAATTTAAAAAATGGCCAACTGCTAAATAGGTTGATGACATTATTGAAACCCCAGAAAATACAGGGATCTGAAATCTGTGTACGCAATACGAGCAATCATTGTATTGTACATACTTATGTACCAAATTGTAATACTCTTTTTATTATGAGTAACTAGAGAAGCTTTAGTTACGTTTTGATTCGAAATATCGCAAAAGTGGTAAGTCATATTCCTTAATAAATAAAATGCTGAAAATTAAATTGACATACCTCTCGTTGCGGCATTACCTGCGTCTTTTTCAACGTATAAATGATTTTCAAACATTTGAAATCATATAATTTTGCTCGAAGTAAGTATAATTCTCTTAACTAAAGGTTACGCCAGCCGTGCCAGAGTCCCACATAATAGATTTTGGAGATTACCTGTAACAAACAAACCAAGAAACTAAAAATTTGGTATATGGTTGTTAATTCTGAATGTTTATAAGATCTCTAAATAGTAAACTAGATTGTATGGACATCAACTCAATCAATTAAACGTGATCCCCTATTACCAAATGACTACGTGGCAGAAGATAAATTTCCTTTGCCCAGCAGTGGGATAAAACATGCGTTAAATACTTAAAAATATGTACAATGTGTTAGCTACAGACACATAATATATTAAAACACTCTTAATAATTAATAATCACACTTCACACTAACATAATAAAGGCGAAAGTTTGTAAGTGTGTATGTTTGTTACTTCTTCACGCCTAAACGGGTGAACCGATTGAGCTGAAGTTTGGTATAGAGATAGCTTAAACCCTATAATAATTCATAGGCTACAGTACAGTGGGTAAAACCGCTGGGCGCTGCTTGTAGAGTAGAGAATAATTCATTATTAAAACACTACATTACAATAAAACGTTAAAAAATATTGTAACTACATGTATTATAATCATCATCAGCATGTGTTCGTCCACTGCTGGACATAGGCCTCCCCCATGGCACGCCACTCAACTCGGTCCTCCGTCTTTCTCCTCCAACCACTCCCACACCCAAGGACGCCCTACACTACGTTTGCCGAGACGCGGTCTCCACTCTAGAACACGTCTACCCCATCGGTTATCGGTTCTGCGGCAAATGTGACCCATTCCCACTTCAGCTTGCTAATCCTTTCGGCTATGTCGGTGTCGGTCGGTGTTTATATGTATTAATATCCACACAAAATAAGTAGTAGCAGCAATATTAAGTTCCACACAAAAAATCGCTTCTTCTCATCCCATATACCGCGTTATCTTACCACAGAACACGCTCGGTTGCCGTTCTGAAAGATGTCTTTGAAGTTCCACGATTTATGAGCAGGCATCTCCCGGCGTCGAGTCGGCTCGCGTTTTAATTGCAGGATGTGTGGCTGTTATCTTTTGAAAATGATATTTTCCAAGTTTCGTATTGGAAGCCTTTGATATGGAAACTTTGCGTATTGGTACGCTGGATTAATGCTCGCGTTGGGAAAACTTTCTAGACGGATGACACAAATACACCGTCTATCGGGGTAATTAAATAGAAAATAATAAGAAAAAATTATTTTAAAATGGACAAACTTTACACCGTTGGGGTAGACAAGTTTTCAAGAGGAGACTGGTAGTGGAGAGAGTGGAGACCACGGAATAGCAAACGCAGTGTAGAACTTCCACCCACAAGGAGGACAGACGACCTTATTGAGGTCGCCGGAAGACGCTGGATGCAGGTCACTTCCAACCGGTATTTATGCAGGTCTAAGGCCAATGTTCAGCAGTGAACGTCCTATGGCTTGATATGGGATAATGATGATGATGATTTCCGTGTATGGCTAGTAAAGCCAATGCGAGACACACCACTTCTCGGCAAACTTAGTGTAGGGCCCATAGGCGAGATGGGGCGACGATATTTGGAGGGTCACTGGGAGTGGATGGAGGAGGAAAACGGAGGACCTAGTTGTGTGGGGGAAGCCTATGTCCAGCAGTGGACGAACGTAAGCTGATGATGAGGATACAATTAATTTCATCCCATACATTCTACTTTTGTGAATGTATGGGATGATAGTTGTACTCTTGACATTTCTGCCCGCGTAGTGCGTAGCACACCGTGACATTGACATAAAAGTCCCATATATTCACAAAAGTACAATGTAAGGGATGACAGTTCTACTCTTGAAGTTTCATCGGGATCCCATACGTCATACTACGGCCACTCTAGTGTACGGTAAAATTAACCACTCACAACACTTGATGTCACCGGTATCAGCGAGCGAACAGGATGTGCAAGCAATAACCGAATGAGGTCCGCGGTCCGTATCTCGGGCAGGTAAATCAAAATAATGCACTTGGCACACTCCCAAATTGCCTGTCTACTCCACTTCTCAGTTTTATTTAAATCGCGGCATTCGCTGTTTATTTGTGTTTGCGATTTTTAATAGACTGTCAACGTATAAATTGTGTATTTTTTCTTTTTTGAATAGGTAACTATTAACTACCTAGTACGACCTAGGCGTACTTTCCAGAAAAGGCTAGGTCAAGAGTACCAAGAACCGGAGAGCGTGAGTTAAGATAAGTGGAAAACTGGTCTTTATAAAAATAATTTATTTTAAACTTTAGACAAATAATTATTAATGTTACAATATAAAAACACTATTGTCGAACTTCCTAACACTTCAGGACCTCTTACTTTAAGAGTTGTTAACACGGCAGTGCTCTCTGTCCATTATTTCCGTGAGGTTTTATACTGAAAATCTTCATTGTTTAAGATTGTTTAACAAACACGGAGTTTCGCGGAAAGTCAGCCCATGGATACACACTGCTTCCGGGAACACAAGCTTCTTTAATGTTCCTTTTGTTTAGGGTAGGTTGATTCGTGCATGAAGAATGTGATGAAAGTAGAGGAAGCGAAAGAGGTGTGCCAGGATAGTACCAAATGGAAGGAAATAGTCTCTGCCTACCCCCAGCATCAAGAAATTCATTGTAAAACCTTAGGCAGCACTGTACGGCTCGTCTTCTTACTTCTTTGTAAAAAAAAAACAACGTTTCTGATTTCCACATTCGAGGCGTTAACACAATTTTCTTGTAACTGTAATTATAATTATACACACACCGTCAATTTTATGCCATTAGATATGTGTCATCAATTCAAATTACAATCAAAACTGACATTAAATAGTTGACGAGCTAACACCAACTATCATCACTAGTACATGATATAAATTTATATTATCTAGTTAGAACGTACCGTCCAATTATACTAAATCACGGCTCCAGGAGTTTAGCTGCACATTATCAATTTATTAATAGCCGAATGTGGGGACCACGAGATTTATACGAACTACATGTAGTTGAGGAGACAGTGGAAATTGATATTACGAATGTGTTCGAAGTAAAACAGTTTAATTAGTTAAGGGTAACTGATATTATGCTACTAAATGCCAAAGCCATTAAACTGAACAATAGAACAAGTTGAACTAGTAAAAAATGCTCTGACGATAGTCATGATCCTAAATAGACACAAATATTCTACAATATATCAATGTGATGTCATTTCAAAACGGTATATTTTTTATTAAAATTTCGACAATTTCTTCAGTATAAATTGGAACCACATTAAGATTTTGTTTTTATTGTGTAGCAAAGTTTCAATACACTAACTAGTAGGCCTATTTAGGTTGACCACATCCCACCTGATGCAAAAAGTAGATGTGGTAGACGATGAATCACGTAAGATACCTGGAAATATATTTTCACGTACCTTGAAGATTCCAAATTGTATCGCAAAATTTAAAAGTTAAAAAAAGGTTTTAGCTAGCCCGTGTCAGATTTCACAAGTAATAAAATCGTACAGCCACTCCCGAACTACACCGAGTACATTAGTAACCAGTAGTTGAGCAATGTTCAGACACTGAAGTGTTAATGGTTATGGTTCTGACTGGAGATTTATTATTGTTTGCATGAATCTCACCTAGATTCAACTAATATCAGCGATTTTCACACTGCCCCGCATGATGCAGCGTAGCGCGTGGATGCGTGTTCTTCCGTTGCTTGTAAGTATCTCCGTTTGTATGGAAAACACGCACAGTCTAACACACTGAAAATGCATCCACGCGCGTTCATGCGGATCACGCGCATACACGCGGAGAAACATGCACCCCCGCGCGTAGGTGCGGGGCGAGACGCAAGGTATGGCACACTGAATCCCACAGTGCCGTGCGTGATTTTGAATGGGCGTTAGCCGCCGTGCGTGAATCTACAAAACGCACCTACGCGCGTGAGTGCGCAAAAAACCCGCACGATGATGCAGATCTGCACTCCCGCAGGAACGCGCGTAGGTGCGTCGACACGCGCTACGCTGCATCATGCGGGGCAGTGTGAAAATCGCCATACTATAGAGTTAGGTACAGAGAAACAAAGCCGAATAAGACAAACAATAATCTCGTAGGAGACAGAAAAAAAAGCGAATCTATTTTTAATTTAACAGTTTTTGGTTGACATGTTTGTATGAATTGCCTCCCCTTTAGCATAGTAAGACACTGACATAAGACTAGCAACTCCCGTCCCACTGTCGGGAGTAATCTGACATGTATCAAGACGCTACTCTTGCTACTCGCGCTGTCATTGCGTACAATTTGAAGCTACTCCCAATATCATTGTGTTCTTACAAACGCCAATTACTCTTGACAGTGGGATGCGAGTTGCTACTCTTACGTCAATGTTAAAGCGTGCTGGGCCACTGCAAGTCCTAACTAGCACCTCAAATTTTTGATATTTGACAAATCAAAATTGGTCAGGAGAGACTTTTTATAGGAGGCCAAAACCCATTTTGGGTTCTCGCGCCATCCCAGTAAGTAGTACCTAATAGGTAGTTTTTGGGATATCAGTTGAACGTACCTACAATGTCTAGACTTATGATCTACTCATAGTATAAGGTAAAATTTTCAAAACAATAACAAACATCGAAAACATTTTTTGAATCGGACTAGTCCGAAAAATCTCTCTCTATTTTTTTGCATATCATGGTCTCAACTCTGAAACCTGACACTTTAAAAGGGTGGCTGTTGGATAATTATTTTCGGTACCTAACAAAATTGCGGACTTTTAGGTATGACATGCTCCGACTTATTATTTATTCGTAGCATGCTCCATACAAAAGTCTTTAAACCTCTTTACTTGAGTTTTATTATGTGTCATTTATTAAAAAAGTTTGAAATGACGAAAAAGTCCCGACCGAAAATCTCTATTGAAAAAGCTCTAGAACTCAAGTACAGTCCTCCCTTTCATTGCAAAATTCTATTCGACTTTGTTTACATTTTCCTGCCACATTCACTTAATGACTTTGGGTTGCCCTCTCTTTCTGTCGCCCTTTGAACTCGGTGCGCGCGAAAGAGACAAAACACTTGAACTTAACACTAATTGGCACGTTTCATTATCCGTTGTTAGTCGATGACCACGACTTAATGAGATGGATTCATTAAAATTTTACAAAGGAAATTAAACCTTAGTGCTTTCTGATAGAGAAGATATTCCTTTAAGGGTTGTCAGACATGTTGTCTGAAGAAAAACTATGTTTATTGTTAGAGAGGGGAATAATCTCTATATTAGTTGGTTAAATAGAAATAAATTAATTTGATTAATCTACCTCAGTCCGACATCAGTACATCAGAAATCATATTATATTAGTCCGATATTGTCCAAGTTTTCGATTAATAATGATAATCATAATTTATTCATAATAAAAATTACATGTCCAACAAATTATTTATAAATATAACAATAAAAATAAATTAATTAATGAATCATTAATAAAATAATGATACCACAATAACTTACAATTTAAAATTCCATAAATTCCTTAAAGCTATAAAATGTTTGCTCAAGCAACCAATTTTTTAGTTTTCTTTTAAAACATTGCACACTAGAAACATTGACAATGTGCTCCGGTAACTTGTTATAAACCGCTGGGCCCATCACATGCATCAATTTGTCCGATTTACTGAGGGACCGCTGTACTGTGGACCGCTGTACGCACCCCGAGTACGTATTGAGTGCCTGTTGCAGTTCTTCTTAAAGAGTTAGTAGTTTTATTTATTAAAAACCAGTGATGCCCAGTGGTGCTCAAAAGTAGCCTATGTGTTATTTCATGGTCTAAGCTACCTATATACCATATTTCAATCGGTTCACCCGTTTAGGCGTGAAGAAGACACAAACATTCACACTCACTCACAAACATTCGCATTTATATGAACATACTAGCTGCGCACAGTGGTTTTACCCGCAATACTTATGTAGCCTATGTTATTCTAGGGTCTAAGCTATCTCTATACAAAATTTCATCTCAATTGGTTTAGCCCGTTTGGGCGTGAAAGAGTAACAAACATCCTGACTTCCAGACATCCATTCTTACAAAGTTTCACGTTTATAGTATAAGTAAAATTAATGTGATGTGTAGTACATCTTTGTAGCAAGTATATTAAAATGGTTGACTCCACCAGCACAGACAGCAATTTTTAAAAACAAGAAACTTATAAAATTGATGACAGACATAAATTCTCAGCATCTTGAACAAGCTTTAAGCGCAAATAAACCAGGCACTTGTTTTATGTCTCTTTTCCGCTTGGTGCAAATCATAAACGAGAGAGGGAAATGGAACATATTAATGGAGAAAAAAATGGCCCCAAGTTGGGCGCCACTTTTTTATTGATTATTATTAAATTATTTA
This sequence comes from Hemithea aestivaria, assembly GCA_947507615.1. Classification (NCBI taxonomy): domain Eukaryota; kingdom Metazoa; phylum Arthropoda; class Insecta; order Lepidoptera; family Geometridae; genus Hemithea; species Hemithea aestivaria. Next base: position 2,904,296 of record OX382347.1, on the reverse strand, counting down.
AAATCGTAGAACAGGTATTCAAGGCAGACGACGAGCAATTAAAAAGGGAAAAGGGAAGAATTATCTACCTACCTTTTAAAAAGGAGAAAAAAATCATAAACTAGAGAGGGAAATGAAAAATATTAATGGAGAAACAGGTGGCCCCAAGTTGGGCGCCACTTTTTTAATGATATGATTAAATTATTCAAAAACATAGTATTATTACCTATTAAAGATAAAGAGAGTCAATGCGCACTTAATACAAAAAATAAGACACTTTTTATCGTCTTCGAAAAAGGAGGTTATCAATTTATCGACTTCAAAAATGAAGGATATTGGATATGAAACTTTCGATGTTATACTGCCGTATCGTGCCGCCGTGTCATGTGTGCGTATGCCGTTATTTGCCGTAAATAAAACTTTTTTCTTTCTCTCTTTCTCAATGTATTGAATGTTATAATATATTGTTGGTGCTGCGAGAAATATTGGTACATAATATGACAATTCTTTAAGACATAGCGTTATCTCTTACCATGAGGAGAGCGTCTTGCTCATCTTATTTATTTATTTATTAATACTTTATTGTAACACCACATGGAAATTACCATCTTCTTACTTCTTTGTATAAAAATCTAAATATTAGATTGCTACATCCAGTAACTTGAAACTCAGGTATGCAGCGCCTCTCATTTACATCTAGATCGTGGCGTATGAATTATTTACCTTTGTAAAATATATCTCTAGTGGACCAGCGTCTCGGTCTTACTTTATGTAGCTATTCTATAAAGGTGCTATCTATTTATTTATTTTGTTGAAAATAATGTGATTGAAAAACTATCTACGCGCATGTATTTTTTTGTGCGCTACTGACCCGTGGTACATCTGCTGGGCTATTCACTTATCCGTTATGGAACCGATCCGAAGACCGAATTTTCTAAAATGACATAATATTACGTCGATTTACAAATACGTCATACGTCATTTCATACATTTTTGACAATTCGGTCTTCGGTTTGGTTCCCTGTCGGATAAGTGAATATTCCTGCTGGTTTGTTAACCTAGATGAATTTTTGTGGCCGCGGATGAGTGCTTCGGCGTTCCCGCTGCCCCGGCATTATGGCATCTCGCAGGAACACCCCAAGGTTTTTTTTGTGGGTATCCCCGCCGCGCCTATCTTCGGCGGGGGAGTCCCACATACCACCCCGCGCCCCACGGCGAGGAGTGATGATACGTAACGCATTTTTCGTGGGTCAAAAATAATTGTACTTTTGTGCATGTTTACGAGGTGCAGTAGAAGAGCGAGACGCTCTCCTGACGATAAGAGATAACGCTGCTCATAATCTAGGCTGGAAAGTACTTCTATGAGAAGAACGCGCAAGAAACTCATAAATATTTTTTTACTTCCCCTCTTTATCTGCAATCGGCTTTACAGTTTTTATCAGATTTTTTTCTCAAAAGTTGGTGTAGTAATTTGGAGCCATTCAGTAACAGCACCAAAGACAATTATAATCTCATTCTTTTAGCGTGTTTGGTCTAGTCCCAGTATGTGTCATCTCTTTATGCGTTTATCTGTCGCTTGTCTAAAGATAAAGAAAAATAAAGATTTATAAATAAATCTTTCCTGAGTCTCACCTTTTGTAACACCTTACATAATAAAGGGCAGAATTCTTAAAATATTTACATATGTTTCTTGGTACCTATGTGGTTACAACATTTTTTCCGAGTAATTATAAAATAAATCAAAGACTCGTGCGACTGCTGCCCATAAAATAAAATAAACATTTATGTCTTTAAACGTTTTCTTAAGGCTCGCGCACATAATGTTGTAGTGACTACTGCGAGCGATAACATAATTTCATGGGTAGGACTCTTAATTATCAGGCTTTCTGCTCAACTAATTAAAATATTCTTATTCAAAAAGAATAGTGTATCTTCGATTTTTTTTACTAAGCCTTTCTCAATTGTCACTTATCACTTTCCTTTATATTAAAGTATACCCTATTCTTTGGGGTGGATTTTTGAGGACGTGCAAATCTTTATTCAATATTGAAAGATGAAAATTAGGATGAAACTATGTGAGTATAACACATGAATACGTGAGTGTATAATATGTTTCTTGCTCTTTCACACAAAACATAATGAACCGATTGCAATTAAACTCGACAAGTAGATAGCTGGGGAACCTATAAAAACACAGGCTACTTTTCATCCTGCTTTTCCCACGGAATCTATCTATAATAGAGGCATTAAACGGATAACAATATGTACACTTTACTTTTTGATTATATGTTGCCATCCACAACTTTTATTCCTGTCAACAAAAACTTCTCGCGTCACATAACCTATGTGTGCCGGCCCTAAACTGAAATATAATCAGATCTTACAAGTTGGCTTGGAGCCAATATATTTTACGTAAACTTTATTATTGTTTATTCATTTTTGATTAAGGTAATAGCTGGAACGTGCTGATTGCTGATTTTGAAAGATTAATTTCATATTAGCTTTTCCCTGATCGATAATTCACCATACATCTAGGAGTTTACATTAATAAATTCTTTGAATATCTCATCTTAAACGTAATCTGTACCGTCACTATACATTTTTGAAACTTCAATGTTTGTTAAAAATAACCCTAGTCTCTTTCCACGCCTCGGTGAGGACCGACTCTACAGACGAGACCAACATAAAGTCTGCAACAGAAGGGCCAAAACCACTATGATGAACAAAAGTGTCTACTGCATGGCTTCTAGAATATACAATAAACTTCCTCAAAATCTAAGACAGTTACCAGTAAATAAATTCAAACAAAAATTAAAACAGTTGCTAGCTATGAAATGTTATTATTCGGTAAAAGATTTTTTAGAAGATAGACAAATTAATTTAGATTACAATGTATTACAATCTAATATTAACTCTTGACATTTCTTAATCCTTGCTTACTGATTTTGACATTTTAATTGTTAGATTTTTTTTTTTTTGACAGTGATTATTATTGACATTATTTTAAATTATTTTTCTTGATTTATTTTCAGTATTTTATTTTGTTTAGTGTTTATATCTATTATTTATACTTTGACATTTTATCTTTTTAATTTTGTATTGTGTATAATAATCTATTTTTTGACATTTTGTATATTTTGACATTTTATTTTGTTTTGACATTCTGATTTTTTTTTTTCATTTTATCTTTTGTGTTCTTCATTTTATATTGTATATTAATCAATAATGAATTAAAATTGTAAATATAAAAATTGCATGCTCTATATGGCAGAGATATGTTGAGCCAATCATATTACAGTAAACATCTAATTATGTACACATATTTCTTGCAATAAATAAATGAATTGAATTGAATTGAATTGAATTTAAGAATGTCAAAACTGAGTGTTTGGCGTCGCCCCAAAAAACATCGTCCACTTAGAATGACAGTGTAACAACTCAAGAAGTGTAATTTTACTAAACAATAATTTAACTTTTTACTAAGAGTCATTTTCTGTAACAAAGGAAAACGTGACCGACTGATCTATAAACACAGCTCATGAATGAACGGATTGATTCGAAATTTGGGTCAGAGATAGAAGTATTGTAACGTACACGTCCGCTGAGAAAGTTTTTCTTAAAGCTGGGTTCATACCATACAAATGACGGCTAACGAACATTGCTAGCGTTCACGTCGCATGCTCGTTTGTTTTTCTATTTAAATGGAGATGACAAATCACGTTACCAAAAAGTCCATGAATATGGTGATAGGTGGTAATCCGGGAAGGGGGCGCCCGAAGTTTGGATGAACTGTGTGAAAGAGGATATGCGTGCTAGGGGAGTGGATGCAGATATGACGGATGATAGAGCAGAATGGAGGAGAAAAACGTGTTTTGCTGACCCTACCTAGTGTGGGATAAGGGCAGGAAGAAGATGATGAAAGAACGATAGCCAGCGAACCAAAAAAAACTAACTATATGACCACAATTTTCTATTTGCCAATCATTCCTGTTACGGTATAATTAAATTAAAACGAGCCAACATAACACTCAAAATTCTAAATTCAAAACACACCGAACATATTCCGTGTTCCAAATAAAACAGCAAAAGCCGAAACGTGGTAATTTGAATTCGCAGCGCGACCCGGTATTTGTCACTCGAGCGGTCATACTCGTTTTGTTACGTTGCCCAACCTGTCAAATATTACCAACGCAATACTGGCAACACACCTGTATTCGAAATTTGAACTTTTGGAAATGTTATTCTGAATAACGTATCGTCGGCTTAATAATCAAAGTTCGTAACTCCATCAGGGTAAATTTTACAGTAGCAGGTAAAAACTGATTATTTTTTTTTTTTGTTAAAAAAGTTATTAATGTAATAATGTAAGTTTATCTAAAATTGTCTAAGAAATCTATTTTTACGTTTAGTTTTTAAATAAAATTAATTTTCTAAGGTAAAAATGGATTTACGAACTTTTCTATGTAACTATTTTGAGCGCTACGTGATAAAAAAGGAGTTAAGTTTTTTTATGTTGAATAAAATTGCAGTTTATTGTAGAAATATCTTTTCTACCTACCTATTACTTGATTTGGGCAAATAAAACATAAGATATTACAAAAATAGAAACATTATTTATTAGGAATCTACTTACATTACTCAAACTTAGTTTTTTTTTTAAACTTAAAGTTGTTAGGTAAGTAGGAATGTACTTAAAACAATAGAACCATTATAAAATAAAAAAAAATCAAATAAAATTCTTAGAAACATGTACATACACATAACATGTACATAACAACCCATTCACAAAAAATTAAAACAAAATGTTATATAATTTGTTTTACTACTTAACTTCTACTAGGAACATTCAAATCAATAGTCATTATACAACACTTATCAAAACTCATTGTACTAGCAATTAGGCAATTATTTATTTAAGGCACTAGAGTCAGTCTGAAACATTACTTTTCATAATTCTTAGCATAAAAATTGAGATCACTCTTAACTTCTGAAATGTACTTATAAATATTAGAACTGGTAACTTAGACTAAATAAACTTTATAAGAAGGTAACTCGTTGCATGTACATAATATAAAGTATTAAAAATTTAGCCAAAATCTACAAAAAAAAATCTTCTAAAAAATAGGGGTGTGCTGACATTTTAAAAGTGAGGTAATTCATCATAATATTTATGATAATCTTTCTCCATACTACTCTTCAGAGCCTGCAGATCCATGTATTTATCCTTTTTAATTTTCAGCCTTGATGAGTAGAGCTGAGGTATGTCATCCCATGGAATAAAGGATATTTTCTTCATTCTAACGGGAAACTCTTCCCAGACTGTGTTTGAATGTCTCAGTTCGTACACAATCTTTCCTTCGGGTACATACTTCAGAGCCCTCAGATTAGTCACTGTAGGATCACCTGCCTTTTTACCAGGTCTAATTGACTTGTAGAAAGATAATGCATGTTCAATGTCCTTAAAGAAGTCATGATAAAGATATTGGACTACATAGGGTTGTTTCTTGCAGGCAATTTTCGCTGGATAGGCATAATCTGCGGGGACGTTTATCTTTCTGTGTCTTATTGCCCTTTCTATAACGGAGTGCATGCTGTCGCATTCCATCTGCGTGTGTCCTTTTTCAAGATACTTCTGAATCACAGTTATCTTGTTCTGCATGCTGAAATTCAATAAGGCATTAGCCAAAACAGAATTTCTGTTTTGGTATGTACATCCGTCACTATAAAGAATCAATTCTTGGCCATCACGTAAGGGGTGTTCGCTCATAAACTTTTGAAGTGCTGTAACAATTGTAGTAGAAAATTCATTGCTTGTAAGTTTTCCTTCACTCTCATTCCAAATGTAGCAATAGCCTTTGTTCCTTTTAACGTCATACATGGTGAAATTGTGTACTATCAGTTTTGTTCTATAGTAAAGAGCGGACACATTTGACCGTGGGCATAAAAGTACCGATTGCAAATCCATAGTGAGCACTTCATTGTTTGAAGCAGTGTCTTTCTCCAGTTCTTTTCGTGCTTCCTTCTTCTTTTCATCGTGTATCCTAAAATCTGATTCCGTAACATTGCCAGTTTTGAATGATTCGCAGGTCTCACACAAGTCCTTTTTTGGTCGGAACAATGACAAGTTTAGCTCATCAAATACCTTATGGAAACTTGCAATGCTCAAAGGCTTGGATTTTTCGAGTTTACAGAAGTCGTCTTTGTATGCTTTATACAGCTGCGATTTTGATGTCCAAAGAGGCTCCAAATACAATTTAGACGAGTCTTTTCGGCAATAGTGAGATTCTAGTTTTGGTAGGGACTCAAAAAACTTTCTTAATTGTTCCTTTGGTTTAGATTTCAGACTATTCTTTGGTATTGGTGTATTTGCAGGCGTAGCGCCGCGAATTATCCATTTCTTGATTGCCCATTCTCCAAGACACAGACTGTTTAAGAACATTTTTCTGCACACACGATATCTATTTCCTTTACTATCTGAGAGGTATAATTCTACCGAATTTTCTCGTCTTGATGACGTCCCAGCACATCTTTCTCTTTGTTTGGGTTTACATATAGACAACATTTTGATATAAACTTTCTTTTCTTTCCAACTCATATTCCAGAATTTTTCGAATCCTCTTCGTCGTTCTTCCTCTGATATTTTGTCACATTGTAGCTTTGTGTTACCTTTTAGACTCAGTTTACAGTTGCACCTTTCCTTCATATTTCTTTTTGTCTTAGGCTCAATAAATATCCATTTATTGTCTATCTTTTTCTTCCCTAGATATACTTCGCCCTTTTCTCTTTGTTTCTTGTTTTTATTCACGCTCCAATCTTCTGGTTGACTCTTTTTGTGCCTTTTCTTTGAGGGTAAATCAACTATATTGTCTTTATGATTAGTTTCATTGTCCTGTCCTACAATAATATGTTTGCTAGATACAGCAGATGATGGTCTGATGTTATCTGGCTGTTCAATGATGATTTTAATTTCGTCCTCAGTTGTGTGGAAAATTGACTCGTTTATTAATGCCTCTTGTGGATCGTAAATAATATCTGGTCGCAAGCTAAAGTCGGCTATTTCGCGTGTTGGAGTTATTTGTACAGAGTCCGCCAAAATCGAAACGCTACTTGTAGATAATTTTCGGAGAGATCCATCGTTGGATATAATATAATATTCGCCGGAGTACCACTAATACTATTACTTGTATTTTCATCGTTCTCAAGTACTAGTGAAGAATCTTCCTGTATTATGTAAGAGCCAGGCTTGATTTCTAGATGATTCTGCGTAAACTCTCCTGTTTCGCTATAATCAACATTTTGAAGAATTCTTAATGCACGAGGATTTTTAAACATGTCGAACACTTAAAGGAAGTAGTCTGAAATAAAAATCAAAAACACCATTAAAAATTAAATGCCTGGTTACACACATAATGCAAAATAAAACCCCGTAACTCCATAGACGTTGAGCGTAACATAGCTAATGAAGACAAAATAAAACGTCCTAACTCCACTAAAATCTTTTGAGTCTTATTAATCAAATTTTCGTGGATATTTCTAGTTTAAGCAAACGTAAATAACGTTTTTAATCATCAATACAATTAACTACATTAGTAATAATACAATAATTAAGGATTCACTTACTGTTTTGGCAAAAAGTGCGCGCGTCCTCCTCCTACCGTTGCCAAAGCCGCACTGTCTAAGGAGATACGCACTTTGCGCGGCGAAAAATGGCAGCGTGGACATAGGTAGTTTTATTATTAGTCCATAGAACAATTTTTGTTTTTTGTTGGGAAATAAGACTTATTCCATTCGATAGCTTACAACATTTCCCACTAGATGGCATCAACAGTCTATTTTCACATTTTTGTGGAGTTACGAACTTTGATTATTAAGCCGACGGTATATAACTTGTCCTATTGTGAATTCAACATCCTAACTAATATTATAAAATCGTGGATGTGTGTTTTGTTAACCCCCGATGCAAAAACGACGGGGTGTTATAAGTTTGACGTGTCTGTCTGTCTGTCTGTCTGTCTGTCTGTGTGTGTGTATGTGTCTGTCTGTGGCATCGTAGCGCCCAAACGGATGAACGGATTTTGATTTAGTTTTTTTTGTTTGAAAGTAGAGTTAGTCGAGAGTGTTCTTAGCCATGTTTGGTGAAAATCGGTCCAAGATGGCCGCCGCTACAAAATGGCGGATTACTTTTTTCTTCCACGACCCCCTCAATATGGGTATCAAATGAAAGGGCTTAACGAGTAGAATACAGCCCACTATATAAAATTTAAAAACCAAGATGGCCGCCATCAAAAAATGGTGAAATACGTATTGCGTTGGGGGTTTTTTTAAATTTTTAATTTAATTCACTTGTTACCTCTTCACTTCGATTATAGGTACATCCAACTGCCCTTTAGCATAGTAAGATATTGACATAAAAGTAGCAACTCTTATGTCAATACGTTCCACTGTCAAGACTAAACTGACATAATAATATATCAAGACGCTATTCTTGCTCCTCGCATTGTTATTGCATATCAAATCAAATCAAATTGTTTATTTGCAGGAAATACATGTTATGGTACAGTTCTTAATTATACCTATGTCTCGATACAACATATTTCGTCTGCAAGCAGACGTGCAAAAATTCATGTCATTCAAAATTTTAGTCTAATTACATATAAAATATTATTAAGTCAAAATAAATTACAATATTTTTAGCACATTAAATTACAATATTATATTCTTTAAATTCTTTTATGGTGTAGAAGCAGTTTTCATACAATTTGTAGCTACTCCCAATTTCATTGTGATCTTACAAACGTCAATTATTATTTGGGACGGAAGTTGCTAGTCTTATGTTAATGTTTTTATGTGCTCGGGTTGCAGAATACGTCAGATTCTGATGAATCCCACTGTTCATAAAATAGACCACTGGGCATATACTGGTTATCTTTGTGTACAGTTAACTACAAAGAGATGTATCCATGTTAGTCTTACAAAATGAAGGAACTTTTAGTATGCAAAAATTATTTACCCTTCGTGACATTTTTAGTATCCACCAAATCTTATACTACATATCTTCGATTCATTTTAAATGCTATTATTATGTATCATCTAAGGAAAAGGAGTGGGATACATCATTGTTGCATATTAAACGAGTCGATGATAAAGTTTGATTGCTACTAGAAAAGTCACGAACCAAGGGTAGTTCATTGTGGCAAATGAAAATTTACTTCATTTTGTAACCCTAACATGGATACATCTCTTTGTAGTTGACTGTACTTGTGTGAATATATTTTATACCAATCTTTGACAATTTTGTCGGGTGCATGCAGTGACATTATCGAAAATTCATTAGTGTGGAATGGAGAACATGGAGTGTGGAATAATTATATTTGTGTGCTGTTGAGTCTTCCCCGCAGAAAATTTCAGACTTTTTGAATAGAAATTAATAATAGTTCTATTGTCCCGTGGTTAATATTCTAAGGCTTTATGCCTAAACGGCTAAACAAATCGAGCTGAAGCTAAAAGTAACTGCAGAGCACAGCTAGTTTGTATTGTTCTTTTCAAGGCGGTCAAAAAAGAACAACAAATAATATTGCATAAGAGCTTCAAATTAATTAATTCAATCCTATCATGCGCACAGAACTGATAATAATTGGTATTAATAACTGAATGATACATTTCGATATATGTACTTAATACCAACCATTCATTTAATATGATTATGAATTCAATCAGTTTTATACGAATAAATTTTAGGAAAACGTTTTGCACGTTTTCCTAAAATTTATTCGTATACACGTTATAAACTATTATTGTTTTTTATACATTATACTTAGGTTAGCTTTATATTAGAATATAGGTACCAATGTCTGCTTAATTTAATTTATTTGTATAATAATTATTGTATTTAAATGTGGCTTTAGGGGGGGGGGGGGGCAAGGGTAAGGCTCAGAAGCATTGTAGTTTCGAATTTTACACATATTTCATGGTCAAGATTATAATTTTTTTCTTGGCGCTCGTAGCCAGCTGCTCGCGCATTCATTATTAAGGGTCATCGAGGACATATCCAATTAAGGGTATTTGAATTTTCTTACTGTTAAGAGTTAGCTAAACACACACATTTCGTAGTAAAAATTATAATATTTTTGCTCGTATGCACCTTGGAAAAAAACCCCCAGAAAAAATACTGTAGCCTATGTGTTATTGCAGGGCTAAGCTATCTTTCTATACTAAATTTCAGCTACATCGGTCCACCCGTTTGGGTGTGAAGAAGTAACAAACATACACACTCACAAACTTTCGCAAATATAATATTAGTGTAATAAATTGGCAAAGAGCTGATAAATTTTATACTAAGTAAAGTACGCTATTTACAGAGTTTCGAAGCTCAACTTGATCCCGAAGCTCAATATTTGTCTTGAAGGACGCAACTTATCCCAGGCTAGTCTTTGAAGTATGTTAGCACAGTTCAGGACCAATATTGATATAGACTTCATCTTTGTTCGCCCAGAACCAATCGGATTTAAATATTGCCTCTAGAAACTTTTATATTACTAGTAAGTATAGAGGTAATAATCACTTATGATAATAATAATAAATAGTTACTTAGTCTCTAGCAATAACCTCATATACCATCCCAGACTAACGTACCTAAATAAAATATTTCTAACTTGTATTCATTGACTATTTCTAATTAAATCAAAACGCATTTTTCTAAATAGGCTACAATGCAATGGAGCGATTTTGCAAGTCTACATTTATTTAGTTCTAATTAAGACTACCGCGCATTCGGGAAGCAATGGTCAATGGAATTTGAATGTATATTGCCCCTACTGTACCTACCTAGGGTATGTTTGTAACATATTCACGCCTAAACAGTTGATCCTAGGAGTGGGCGTTAATTCAACGAACGGCTTTTTTTAACTGTTAATCTAATGTTAACGAATTAACAGTTTTTTGTTTACTGCAAAACCCGCTAAATCTATCAACTGTTACATTCAACGATTTTGGCAAACGAAAAGGTATTCAAAAGTCGCTAACGTAATCTGAAGCTGTTAACGCAAAACCAGTTAAAATTATCTATTTCTTCTGCGTTGAAAGAACGAATAGAAACGGAATATGCCGAGTGGACGCGAGGGCGCCTATGTGAGCGAACGAGACGCCGCTAGCTTAAAATTGTACGAGCGAGAGTGAGAGATATCTATGTTTCTAAGTTCGCTTGCTACTATTAACTGCTACGTTGCCGTTGGTACAAATCTGTTACATTAATGAAAACCTAATAATAATGTTAACGGCTTTTTTAACAGGTTAACATGATAAATTTAACGGCTTCGTTGCGTTAACCCAAAAATCGTTAACGACCCACCACTATTGATCCCTATTTCCTTTTTCTATGGTTGATCCGATTAAGCTATGATTTGGCAGCTATTTTCATAGTCAAATAAATAGGCCAAGCGCGAGTCGGGCCACGCACAATGTTGGGTTCCGTAGTTCTAGTAGATTGAATACACTGCACAACAGCATTTTGGATGATTTTTGACGACGATTTCAAATTTGTGACTGAAATTTCTGTACCAGCTCTAGTTAAAAAGATATGACACATATTATGTTGTTTTCGTAATAAAACGCTATAAATGTAGAGATCATCATCATCCACTGCTGAACATAGGCCTCCCCTTTGGACTTCCATATGTACCGGTTGGAAGCGACCTGCATCCAGCGTCTTCCGGCGACCTTTATAAGGTCGTCTGTCCACCTTGTGGGTGGTCAATGTAGAGATGATCCTAATTAATTTAAGTTTAAGTTGAAAAACTCTTTATGTTATTTGATTTTCTTGCTGAAACTGAAGGCAGAGCTATTCTAAATGCTATTCTTATTCTAAGGGCTATTCTAAATGCTCTAACAATATTCAGCCATCATATGTGCGTTCCAGAAGCCTTGATAGCGTTACTTCATCGAACAAAAGTTCGGGTGGAATTGCTTGCCCAATTCTTCACTTAGTACCCCAAGATTGTCATGAATATAGTCTAGGTGGTCATGGAGAGAGTGTAACTTGATGGTTATGTCACATTCGAGCCTTTGAAAGTGACGCATTAGTTTTTGGACGTGTTGAGAAAAGTCCAAATAATTCTTACTTTACAAAAAAAAAAATATAACCACCATTGGCCTAAAACAAAGTAAACCATTTTTAAATGAACACATTATGAGCCAGTTATGTTCCGCATACTTAATTTTTAATAAAATCAAAACAATAGTTTTATGTTTACACTAAGCAAAAATAAGTCATCGTGATGGTTCTCGAGTCCTTTCCACATTATAGCGGTTTCGTACCAAAATCTATTTATTTTCTAATTTTTCCACAAACGTAGATACTCAACACACGTTTTGCATAACTTTTGGGGAATCCAAGGCTTGTCGTTAATTTCCAGGGAGTATCCAAAGTAATTTTTGTAAGCCTAAATTATGAACGTTGTCACATTCAAACGGAATTCTTTGAGCATAATATTCTCCGCAAATTAAAAAAAATATATCCGGATCATTCACACAAGTAGCCTTGACCATGCTATATCAAATTATATAGGTAATAATAAAACTTAAGTTAGAAACTATGAGCTAAGTAACACTGTAATATGAACAATTCGCTTGCGCGATCTAATTTTACTACTAGCGCCATCTAGTTATGCATTAATAAACTATAGGCTAGGTTAGCTTTAGGTATTATTATTTTGCTGATTTTACCGAAACTAATAATTTTATCTTAACCGCTATAGTTTTCCTGGAAAGTTCATGGTTGAAAGCATACCTCTGATTTTTTTCAGAATTTTAAAGCTAGTAGTTCAGATTTTAGAGGGGGGGGGACGCTCAATTTTTTTTTTAAAACTTGAATATCTTTCAAACAGAACATGAAATCGAAAAAGTTTCTTAGCAAACCGTCCTTCATTTTAAAATACCTAATCAACGATACCCCACACGATGGTATCAGCCAGAAAAAAAAAATCATCCCCATCTTACGTGTACGGGAGGTAGCCTAAATTAATTAATTAAAAATTATTTTTTGTCACCGTTCTCTTATTCTTATTATTACTTACCTGTATACAAAATTACACTTTTCTAGGACTTATAGTTTCTCCGCAATGCCGCGGACAGACAGACGGACGGACGGACGGACGGACGGACGGACGGACGGACAAAGCGAAACTATAAGGGTTCCTTGTTGACTACGGAACCCTAAAAACTTGAGAGGTGTCAAGGGACACCCGGATGAGAGAGAGAGAGAGAGAGAGAGAGAGAGAGAGAGAGAGAAACATGCGCACGCCGCACAGCTTACAATAGCTTACTATAGCAAAAAGTGTCGTGAAAACTTTTCGTAAGAATTTTTTCCGTCTAGCCCCCTTTCACAACGCGCAATAAGGAACTTCGTTCCAAAAAAGAAATTTTTCCAAATTTAACAAATCAGTGGAGAAGATAAGACAACAGTGCTCGACGTTAGAGCCATAGGGTTGGATGTCCGATTCCTTTAACAATCGACATTGGACCTGAAGTTTGTCCCATAAGGTCCGAACTCGATAGCCATAAAAAATCATCCGACGCTATGGCTCTAACGTAGAGATTGGTACTCGGAGGCATAAAAGTACGAATGTCATCCATGTACGTACACGAACATAATATCAGCGTACTTTGGTGTTTCTTATTGTTTGTCATGACTTACTTTCCTTCCATAATAGGTATATACGCCTTGGCCAAAAGAATTAGGCACCCCCATAAAACACGTGCAACTCATAAAATATTGGAATAACAACTAATCTGTTAAACAATAGTGAAAGCGGCAATGTTAAACGTTTATTTTAAACAATAGATAGTGTAATTGAAGGAACCATAAAACACCTGGGCCACAAATTATGGCTCAGGTGATTTTTTTAAAAAAATTCAAATAAAATCATCAGTCTATTTTTGACCTCCGTCGTGTTACTAAGCTACTGTGTGTATTTTTTTGTGAAGTGTTTGAAGTTAACTACTCAAAATGCCGAAGCAACGTGAACTTGAATTGGAGAAACGGATAAAAATCCAGATTTTGTTTGAAGAAGGGAAGACTCAGGTAGAGATTGCCAAATTATTAAAATGTTCCCGCTGTGCCGTGCAATCAGCTTTGAAAAGGTTTGCGGAGACTGGCTCTCACGCGAACAAACAAAGAACGGGTCGAAAACGCGTGATTTCTGCCCGTCAGGACCGAAAACTTATTCGGGAGTCCCTCCGGGACCGTAAGAAAACTTCTTCCGAACTGGCTGCTGCTCTAACAGAGGCAATAGAAACACCAATAAGTTCAAGAACGGTAAGAAGAAGGCTAACTGAAGCAAGCCTAAGAGGCTGCAAAGCCAGAAAGAAGCCATGGCTCTCCGACAACAACAAGAATAACCGGCTGCAGTGGGCTTTAAAGTACCAACACTTTACAGAAGAAGATTGGTCGAACGTACTATGTTTCGACGAATCCAACTTCGAGGTAAGGTTTATACTACACTTTGCATACGATAATAACAATAATTACCATATAATTAATAAGCCTTCTAGAAAAAATAATAAAATGTCTAAAACAAGTGTTTAACTTTCATTCCAGGTATTTGGAACTCCAGGTGTCACCTACGTAAGGCGTCGTATCGGCGAGGAATACCATCCCGAATGTGTGGTACCAACTGTGAAACACGGAGGCGGCAGCATTATGATTTGGGGATGCATGGCTGCCAGTGGTGTCGGCGAAATGTTCGTGTGCGGAGGTCGGATGGACAGCCAAAAGTACATAAATGTGCTTGAAACTGCCCTGATGCCGTCGCTAACGCGTGTTTTTGGCGATACCAATCTGGATGAGGCGAAATTCCAACAAGACAATGCTCCATGCCACAAATCATCACTCACTATGCGTTGGTTTTACGAAAATGATGTGGTCCTGTTGGACTGGCCGGCACAGTCACCAGACCTGAACCCAATCGAGTACCTTTGGAGTATACTGAAGCGCAAGATACGGGAGCATAGCATCACTTTAAAAACAGCCCTCAAAAACGCTTTAAGAGACGAGTGGGAAGCCATATCAACAACCGAGTGTACAAAGCTGGTACGCAGTATGCCTCAAAGGATTGCTGCGGTGATAAAAGCCAAGGGAGGTCCCACTAAATATTAATAGTTTTTAATATTCTAATAAATATATATCTATAAACAACAAAATTGTTTTAAGTTTTTGCTTTAAACAGGTGAAATCCAAAAATTTTTAGGGTGCCTAATACTTTTGGCCAGGGCTGTATTTCTTCAGTCATGTAAGCTCCATACATTATCCTAAACTCTAGCCAAGACACCTGTTGCCAAAGTAATAAAGAAGCCTGAAGCCTAACCCCACTTACGTTGAAAGCCTTTTTTACCTGTGCTTCGTTGTTTTTACAACGCCATTACACTTGTGCGATCAACGACTATAAAATCCTTCATATTTCTGAGCAAACTTTTATTAAAGCTGTAAATACTTGAAAATAAAATCTGATGGAAGGTTTTTTGATTTAGTAGCTGCAAAACCTTAAAAGTTTTTTGTAACCTTATTTTTTATTCATTAAGCCTTTGACTACGATCTCGCGATGATGTTAAGCAACGACGCGGCCGTAGATGGCAGCAGACTATACGTAGAAGGCGGGATAAATCCCTCCCTGGCTTCACTGAACATCATGTCGGAACACGGTCACAATGACCGCTTGGCGGACACGGTTTTGTCCAGTGGGTGGTAACTAGCCACGGCCGAAGCCTATCACCAGTACAGCAAGTGGATAAAACCGCACATGACTAATTAAAGTCATTGGCGGGGCCGGGATTCGAATTCGGTGGTCGCATCAAAACCTTGGTTTTGCAGGCCTGTTTCAGGACACATTCACATAGCCTTGCAGCTAAGAAAGAAACCGTCAATGGATATGCAAAACGATAAAAATACAACTGTAGTATTTTCCGTATCTCCAAAGGATCGAAAAAGAAATAGTTATTTGTTATACAAGAGTGCAAAGTTGCTTTTTTACCGCGTGCTCAGTTTGTATGACCGAGCAAGCGAAGGATTCTAAAATTAAATCACGAGCGTAGCGAGTGATTTAATAATTAGAATCCTGAGCGTTAGCGAGGGAATCAAAAGAGCACAAGGTCAAAAATCTTTGCACTCGAGTGTGACACATAATTTTTCATCCCCCCTCAGCGAGGAAATAACTCAATGCTAAAAGTTTTTTTTTTAATTATTCTCACCATGGTTTTTTTCTTTTTTATTCTGACCATGGATACAAGTCCTTCAGTCGAAAACTTTATTATAATTTTAAGTTCCTTGTTTATTGGAGGACTCCAAAATTCGATAAAGAGTGGGCGTTTATCGAAACACATCGATTCATTTTGTGACGATTCTTGAAAATAGCAGACTGTTGAACTTTTTTCCATTCTTCGACAGTAAATCACATTCACAAACACTCAACGTTTATTAAACCCACTATTAATACGCGTTTAGCACTTATTGCAAAATTATTATCCAAGAACACAAAAAATTTCATCCGCTTTCCAAAAGCGCGGCAAAATGAATCTCTCACCGTGGTTTATAGTTTTATTAATTTATTCTGACCATGGATACAAGTCCTTCAGTCGAAATCTTTATTATAATTTTAAGTTCATTGTTTATTGGAGAGGATATTCCCTCCAAAATTCGATAAAGAGTGGGCGTTTATCGAATCACATCGATTCATTTTGTGACGATTCTTGAAAAAAGCAGACTGTTGAACTTTTTTCCATTCTTCGACAGTAAATCACATTCACAAACACTCAACGTTTATTAAACCCACTATTAATACGCGTTTAGTATAGTTTACAAAATTATTATCCAAGAACATAAAAAATTTCATCCGCTTTCCAAAAGCGCGGCAAAATGAATCTCTCTCACCGTGGTTATTTTTTTTATTTAATTTATTCTGACCATGGATACAAGTCCTTCAGTCGAAATCTTTATAATTTTAAGTTCATTGTTTATTCGATAAAGAGTGGGCGTTTATCGAATCACATCGATTCATTTTGTGACGATTCTTGAAAATAGCAGACTGTTGAACTTTTTTCCATTCTTCGACAGTAAATCACATTCACAAACACTCAACGTTTATTAAACCCACTATTAATACGCGTTTAGCACTTATTGCAAAATTATTATCCAAGAAAGCAAAAAATTTCATCCGCTTTCCAAAAGCGCGGCAAAATGAATCTCTCTCACCGTGGATGCGCACAGTGTTGCCAGTGCACTATCTTCAAAAATAACCAGTATTCAATTTTAATTTACGTAGGTACGCTTACTTAGAGTCCTTTTCACGAAAGAGGTCCCACGGAATTTAGCGGAACTAATTTTTTATTCTATTATTATTGGACTTCATATTTTAAATCATTTTTATTTGTTACATAAAATAAATACCTTTTTGATTTAGAAATTAAATATGAGAAATTATGAGGCGTTAAAAAGTTAAAGGTATTTAAACTTTTAAAATGTGCGATAGTGGCGTCCCGCAAAAAGGTCTTCTTTCGTGAAAAGCACTCTACCTATTCGTTTTAGTGATTATTTCCTCATTTTCAATTTAATACAGTGAGAAATTGTTAATAAAAAAGTTACCAAAAAGTAATACTTAGAAAAAATCTAGCTACTAACTAAATAAAGTTATAAGAAATTGGCTTATTCTATTAACTCTGCTAAATTAACTCAACTATTATTTACTATTACAGTACTATATAATTCATTAAAAAAACATTATTGCCTCGAAATGTAACTTATATCTAAACAACTAACGTAAATATAGTTCAAAAGAAACGTAATATGTTACAAAAGTAACTTACTGGTAAGGCTGATGAAGCGCCCAAAGCAAATTAAAAAAAAAAAGTTTACTAAAGAGGTTCTTACTCCGAGTTTTTAACAAATTTAAAAAAGTTGTACGCTTATTTCGGTACCATAGAGGTGGAAGTAAATAGGTTTAATTATGTTTTTGTCTCTAGAGGGTAAAGTAAATTTGAATTTCTCTAGAGGATAAAATGGACTTTTCCAGTCAGATATCGATGAGTAAAAATACACTTTCCGAGATAGTGGGATGAAAATGAATTTTTATCATCACTATACGCCACTAATCAAGAGTGCGATTCGTTATTCCTTTCCCTGCATGGTTGTTGGAAGAGATCACTTTTAGCGATAAGACCGCCAATAATAACATCTTTGGTGAAAGGGCCATCCTCAACTAAGTTTTGCTCGGTCGTCAGGGAAGCAATGGATAGGTACCGATGGCGGCAGACCATAAGTCGTATCACTGCACCAGCGTCTTCTACTAGTGATGACCACGATCCTCAGTCATAAGGGAGCGACTTCATAGAGAGAGAATAACATCTTTGTATACATTGTAAGAATATTTTCAAGTTTTAAAATGTCATGTAGTGTTTCTGTGTGTATCTCAAGCTGCTTGCTAAAAAACATTTTATGTTCATCACAACTCATCAGCTTGCTCTGATTTCTAAAAGGTTTTTTTACGCGTGTTTAACTATCGAATAGGTATATCTAGGTCATATTTATCAGATTTTTCAGAGTTCAGCTTCTAGAATGTTCTAAAAGCGTCCATTTGCTTCTCGTTACAGTCGGAATAGATCCGTAGGGCATTGAATCAAACAGCACGGTTGAATATTTGAGTGCGGGCAGCTTTGTTTACTACGGGGCTGCGAATTTTCAATACTGTGCTTGTTACCTTTTGGTATATTGTGAACTATTCCTATTGGCATTTTTATGTAAAACTTTAATTATAAAACTGGTAGGATTCGGCCGTGGCTAGTTACCACCCACTGGACAAAACCGTGTCGCCAAGCGGTCATTGCGACCGTGTTGCGATGAATTTCTCAAGGGAATCCCAACACAATATTATTGTACACATTTTAAAAGTATTTCCAGTTTGATATATTAAAAATATATATAGGGCCAGTGGCGGCGCTAGACCACGCATGGGCGTCGGCGAAATTAGGTTCGCGAGGCCCCCCTTTTTCAGCTAAAATTTTTTTTAAACTAAGAAGGGACACATTTAAGCGTAGTCTTACAATTTTGAATACTTTACACCTTTTTTACACTAAACGACTCGTTAAATTCATCTTTATAAAATAACGGCATAAACTCACTTGTATGTATTTACTTCATCTTCGTGCCTTAGATACGCCTCGCTCCGAGCGATGATATATTTTTAAATTCTGTGAGTATGAAAGGTGTGCGTTTATTTCGCTCCGAATGGTAATAAAAGCATTTTTATTTGTAGGAGCGCGAGCAGCTCGCTGCGAGCGCCGAGAAATTCTTGCATTTTTCAGTACAAATGATGAGCGTTTAGCTTGCTCCGAGTGTCAAGGATACTAAAAACATAATATCTCTATTTTAATTTATAAAAGCGCGAACAGCTCTCTGCGAGTGCCGAGAAAGTTTTGAATTTTACAGCACGAATAATGTACGTTTAGCTTACTCCGAGTGGCTAGGAAACTAAATATTCTTATCTTTAAAAGTGCGAGCAGCTTGTTGCTAGCCCCGAGAAAAAATTGATTTTTTCAGTACGAATAATGTACGCTTAGCTTGCTCCGAGTGACTAGGAATCTAAATATTATATTCTTATGTATAAAAGCGCGAGCAGCTCACTGCGAGCGCCGAGAAAATTTTGAATTTTAGCACGAATAATGTGCGTTTAGCTTGCTCCGAGTGGCTATGAAACTAAATATCCTTATCTATAAAAGTGCGAGCAGCTCGTTGCTAACCTCGAGAAAAATTTAAAATTTTCAGTACGAATAATGTACGCTTTGCTTGCTCCGAGTGACTAGGAATCTAAATATTATATTCTTATGTATAAAAGCGCAAGCAGCTCGCTGCGAGCGCCGAGAAAATTTAGAATTTTTAGCACGAATAATGTGCGTTTAGCTTGCTCCGAGTGGCTATGAAACTAAATATCCTTATCTATAAAAGTGCGAGCAGCTCCCCGAGAAAAATTTAAAATTTTCAGTACGAATAATGTACGCTTTGCTTGCTCCGAGTGGCTAGGAATCTAAATATTATATTCTTATGTATAAAAGCGCGAGCAGCTCACTGCGAGCGCCGAGAAAATTTTGAATTTTAGCACGAATAATGTGCGTTTAGCTTGCTCCGAGTGGCTATGAAACTAAATATCCTTATCTATAAAAGTGCGAGCAGCTCGTTGCTAACCTCGAGAAAAATTTAAAATTTTCAGTACGAATAATGTACGCTTTGCTTGCTCCGAGTGGCTAGGAATCTAAATATTATATTCTTATGTATAAAAGCGCGAGCAGCTCACTGCGAGCGCCGAGAAAATTTTGAATTTTAGCACGAATAATGTGCGTTTAGCTTGCTCCGAGTGGCTATGAAACTAAATATCCTTATCTATAAAAGTGCGAGCAGCTCGTTGCTAACCTCGAGAAAAATTTAAAATTTTCAGTACGAATAATGTACGCTTTGCTTGCTCCGAGTGACTAGGAATCTAAATAATATATTCTTATGTATAAAAGCGCAAGCAGCTCGCTGCGAGCGCCGAGAAAATTTAGAATTTTTAGCACGAATAATGTGCGTTTAGCTTGCTCCGAGTGGCTATGAAACTAAATATCCTTATCTATAAAAGTGCGAGCAGCTCCCCGAGAAAAATTTAAAATTTTCAGTACGAATAATGTACGCTTTGCTTGCTCCGAGTGGCTAGGAATCTAAATATTATATTCTTATGTATAAAAGCGCAAGCAGCTCGCTGCGAGCGCCGAGAAAATTTAGAATTTTTAGCACGAATAATGTGCGTTTAGCTTGCTTCGAGTGGCAAGGAAACTGAATTAAAATTAAATATTCTATTTAGTAAGAGCGCACCCAGAGAAAGTTTTGTATTTTTGAATGCGAAAGATGTACCTACATTTAGCTCGTTCTAAGAGTCACGAGATTACAATAATTGTGCTTATTAGAGAGCGAGCACTTAGCTGCGAGCGTCGAGAATATTTTAAAAAGAGTTTACTAGCCGCTGATTTTGACAAAAAAAAAAATAAAGCCACATTAAATTACTTAATTACTTTGGCCCTCATGTCCGCGGGGCCCTGGATCAGCGCCTGATATTAACATGGAGTTAGTAGTACCTTTATATAGTTCGCAAGGCTGTATGTCGCCGTTTTCGCCTTCCTGAAAATATATTACAAGTCCTACCTAAATCATTATTATACTTGAAAAGGTCTTCTTTTGATGCATTTTGATGAATGCCCTTAAGTAGGTACTTCTCAATCACTTAACTCGCGCATATGTTTTAAAAATTAGTAAATAAATTTTAAATAATTAAAAATTTTGCGAGGCCCCCTCCAGCGCGAGGCCGTCGGCGGTCGCCGACGTCGCTGACGCCTAGCGCCGCTACTGTATAGGGCTATGCTCGGGGTTTCTCTACGAGATCGAATCAGAAATGAAGAAATCCGTAGACGAACTAAAGTCACCGACATAGCCCGGCGGATTAGCAAGCTGAAGTGGCAATGGGCAGGCCACATAGCGCGCAGAGCGGATGGCCGATGGGGTCGAAAAGTGCTCGAGTGGAGACCACGAACTAGCAAACGAAGCGTAGGACGTCCACCCACAAGGTGGACAGACGACCTTATAAAGGTCGCCGGAAGACGCTGGATGCAGAATGCAGATCGCTTCCAACCGGTACATATGGAAGTCCAAAGGGGAGGCCTATGTTCAGCAGTGGACGACCAATGGCTGAGATGATGATGATGATGATGATATTAAAAATGCTGAAAGCAATGGGCTAGCTGAAGTGGCAATGGGCTGGTCACATTTGCCGTAGAACCGATAACCGTTGGGGTAGACGAGTTCTCGTGTGGAGACCACGTCTCGATAAACATAGTGTAGGGCGCACATTGGCGAGATGGGGCGATGATATCCGGAGGGTCGCTGGGGGTGGGATGAAAAGAAAGATGGAGGACCGAGTTGAGTAGCGTGCTATGGGGGAGGCCTATATCCAGCAGTGGACGAACAAACGCTGATGATATTAAAATGTTGATGATGTAAAATGATGATGATGATGATATTAAAAATGCCATGGGGGGCAATATTTAAGATTTTTTTTAAACTCTGTTCAGCGCTCTTAATGAAGTAGTAGGTGGTGGTAGTAGTAGTCTTCTACTTCATCACATAAAAAAAAGTAGGTAGGGTAATAAACAGACAGTATGAGTTAAGGCTTGCACCTGCAACCTGCACTCAATAAAGTCCCACGGTCAGTCTCTGGTTACGTTACGTCACGTCACGTAGACAACGTAACCACGTGAACACATACATACAATAGTCAATAGTGAATATACGAGTACGGCGAGTCTGCGGTTACTCGGGGCACGTATACCATATACCTAAATTTTCAGTTTCTAGCTTGAAATCTTTATAAATTGGGTAGTAAAAGTTTTGTTGTATATTTAGTTTCATAAAAATCGTACGTGTTTTGATCGTAGTATAAAATATGATATGCTATTTTTGATTGAATTGTAAGTATAAACGTAAGTATGTGTAAGAGTGTTTTTACTTTTTTACCGCTTCGTGCCTAAAAACTGATGGAGCTGAAATTTGGCAGGTAGTTACATTTTTCAATTGGTCCAAAGTTTACTGTTCCGAGTGTATTTGTGTGTGTGTAAGCTTAAAACTTATGCCTATATAACTCATTTTTTATGTAAAGAAGTAAAAAAGCAAGTCACTCTCCTGGTGAAAAAAGATAATTCTACCCATAATCAGTAGGCACAGTGCCACCCAGGATTTCACAATGATAAAAAATTCTAGGTGCACTGCTCCAACGCTTTTTACTTCAAAAGTCATAAGAAGTTAACACTCTCTAGCCCAGTAATTTCACAAACTGCAATGTCCTCTACTGGATCACAGTAATGTTTGCACATCACTGCTCAGGCGGTAGAATAACTGAGATATCCACCTAGACGACCTCTTGAAAGGAAGTCTAAGGTGAAACTTTAATACATGACCTATACACAATAAAGCTTTGCCAGTGGATAGTTTTTTATTAGCTACTTGTAGAAAATGTTATATGTAGCTTACACTCAGGAATAACACATATCACATACATAGGCTATTCAGCGGGTAAAACCGCTAAGCACAGCTAGTTGTAAATATCAAACGCAAACACATAAATTTAAAGAGAATAGAGAGATGTAAGCCACTGAATAAATACAGCCACAATCCTCAATGAAATAAAGAAACCGCCCACATTCTCACCAAAAAGAGTAAATAACAATAAACGTTTACAAAGATATACTAAGATATTATTGAAATATTCCTCCACAACCCAAAAAACACTCTATTTTCTATACTTTAAAGTCTATTTTTCTCTATAAGAAGCACCGATTAAAAATATCTACACACAGTCACGTAGTTCTTAGAGTATCATTGAAAATATATTGGATTTTATGTATCGAATATGATTTTGTTTTTGTCAGTTCGAGGAAAATTAGATTTTTATTGGCTTTTATGAGTAAAATAAACAGATTTATTGATGTTAGATTATATTCGATGTTATGGTGCGGAAAGAATGATAAATTAAAAATACTTGTCGATCTCTGAAAGATGGCTTTAAAATAAGAATCAGCAACCATTTCTCATAAATGGCCACAAATTATGATGAGGATTTTTTAAATCTTATTTCATCTTGAGCATTGGAGCATATTAAAAAATGCTTTTTTGGCTGGTAGTTAGTACAGTACAGTAAGGTAAATAAATTATAATTTATGTTATCTGCACTACTGTAATCCATACATATAATAAGAATGGAAATTTCTCCCCATTCATTGTGATCCTTTACTAAGGTGAACTGTGAAAATACGCATATGAACAAAACGACGCGAAAAAGTCGCTTGCGCGATCTAATTCGTAAAACATTTTGTCAATTTTTCCTAGGGAAACGTAAAATAAAATAATAAAATAAATAATAATCATTTATATCGGACACATCGCCCCTAATTTACATCAAAATTTTGAAGTAAAAGTAATAGAATATAAAGTAAATTCAATTCAAAAAAATCAAAAAGCAAAAAGTGCGACAAACTAAAAATACGCCATCTATCGATGTGGCCATAAACGAAAATTTACCAGAGTAGTTTTATTAGGCTTAATTTGTAAAAAGGATGTTACTTATGTGTGATAAAACGGCACAACCGAATTGTATGCAGTTTTCGCTAAAACGTTGCAAATTTCTCTAATTTTTAAATAGTGTTGGTTTTATTTAAATCGGTTTTTAAATAAAAGAGTTATATCAATCTAAAGATTTACTTATTATATAAAATCGTTCGTACACTTTCGTGCTATCAACGCACAGCCCAAACGGCTGGACGAGCTGAAATTTGGACAGCGTATTCTTTGGAAAACTTCATCGTGCAATAAGAAGCGATTTTTCTAAATTCCCTCGGGAACAGGAATTATTCCCGAAAAACGTTTGTATGCAAATCCGTAACCGCTGAACCGATTGAGCTGAAATTTTGTAAAACTATTGTTAGGATTGTGATTAGAAACATGAAATAGTTTTTTAGTCAGAAATTTACTTTTTAAGGGGGGGTAAAGGGGGGTCGAAGTTTGTATGGAAAATTTAGAACCGCTAACCCTATTGAGCTGAAATTTGGTACACAGGTAGATTGAGTCCTAAAAAAAGATATTGGATACTTTTTATCCCAGAAATCAACCTTAAAAGGGGGAAAGGGGGGTTGCAAGTTTGTGAAAGAAATCGTTAACCGCTTCATTGTTTTAGCTGAAATTTGGACAGCGTGTTATTTAGGTAACGTAAGCGACCTATAAAAAGGGATTTTTGTAAAATTCTCCCGGGAACGGGAATTATTCCCGAAAAACGTTTGTATGGAAATCCGTAACCGCTGAACCGATTGAGCTGAAATTTAGTAAAACGATTGTTTGGATTGTATTTAGGAACATTGAATAGTTTTTATGTCAGAAATTTACTTTTAAGGGGGGGTAAAGGGGGGTCAACGTTTGAATGGAAAATTTAGAACCGCTGACCCTATTGAGCTGAAATTTGGTACAGAGGTAGATTGAGTCAAAATAAATGATATGAAATACTTTTTATTCCAGAAATCAACCTTGAAGGGGGAAGAGGGGGGGTAGAAGTTTGAGTAGGAAATCAGTAACCGGCCATCTTTTAACGCTGAAATTTGAACAGCGTGTTTTTTATGTAACGTAGATGACCGGTAAAAAGGGATTTTGCAAAATTTCCACGGGAACGGGAATTATTCCTAAAAGACGTTTGTAAGCAAATCCTTAACCGCTGAACCAATTGAGTTGAAACTTAGTAAAACGATTGCTTGGATTGTGTTTAGGAATATTGTTTTTTTTTTTTTGACGAAAATTAACTTTTAAGGGGGGGTAAAGGGAGGTCGAAGTTTGTATGGAAAATTTAGAACCGCTGACCCTATTGAGCTGAAATTTGGTACAGTGGTAGATAGAATCCAAATAAATGATATGGAATACTTTTTATCCCAGAAATCAACCTTGAAGGGGGAAGAGAGGGGTAGTAGTTTGAGTAGGAAATCAGTAATCGGCCATCTTTTAAAGCTGAAATTTGAACAGCGTATTTTTTATGTAACGTAGATGACCGATATAAAGGGATTTTGCAAAATTTCCGCGGGAACAGGAATTATTCCTAAAAAACTTTTGTATGCAAATCCTTAACCGCTGAACCGATTGAGCTGAAATTTTGTAAAACGATTGTTGGGATTGTTTTGAGGAACATTAAATAGTTTTTATGACAAAATTTAACTTCTAAGAGGGGGTAAGGGGGGTACAAAATTTGTATGGGAAATTTAGAACCGCTGGCCCTATTGAGCTGAAATTTGGTAGAGAGGTAGACTGAGTTCTACAAAATGATATGGGATAATTTTTATCCCAGAAATCAACCTCAAAGGCGGGATAAAGGGGGGATGCAAGTTTGGGTAAGAAATCGTTAACCGCTTCTTTGTTTTAGCTGAAATTTGGACAACGTATTCTTTAGGTAACGTAAGCAACCGATATGAAGGTATTTTGCGAAATTCCCCCGGGAACGAGAATTATTCTATAATATTCGCTAAACCAATTCAGGTGAAATTTTGTGGAATCATGGTTTGAGTTTTGTTTAGGAACACTGAATATTATTTTAGACAGAAATTTACTTTAAGAGGGAGGGGTGCGGGGGAGTAAGGGGGGTAGAAGTTTGAGTAGGAAATCAGTAACCAGTTATATTTTACGCTAAAATTTAGACAGCGTGTTCTTTATGTGACTTTCACGACCCGTAAGAGGGGAGGGGATTTTGCGAAATTCTTACGGGAACGGGAATTATTATTCCTAAAAAACTTTTGTATACAAATCCACAATAAGATTATTGGGGATGTGTTGAGGAATAATAAAAAGTTTTATGTCAAAAATTACCTTCGAATTGAAGCGTTAGGGGGTCAAAGTTTGTATAGGAAATAGGACCCTATTGAGTTAAAATTTGATACAAAGGTAGACTGAGACTTAAAAAAAATATGGGATACTTTTTATCCCAGAAATCAACCTTTGAGGGGAGGAAAGAGGGGGTGCAGTTTGTGTAGGATATCGGTAACCACTTCTTCGTTTAAGCTAAAATTTGGACAACGTATTTTTTATGTAACGTAGGCGACCGATAAGAAGAGATTTTGCGAACTCACCAGTACTCAGAATTTTGGTTCTGTTAATGAATAGTTTGTTATGTCAGAAATTAACTTTTAAGGAGACTCAGTATTGATCCTTCCCCCACCTTCAGGGTCAGAGTTTTAATGGAAATTCAGGAACCACGGAATTGATTTGAGTCGCGGGAAGGATGGTGTGAGAAATTAGTAACCTATAATTATAATTTAGCTTAGAAAAATTATAATAGAGATAAGTTAAAGAGTTACCGGGAAAGGACCACAAATAGTATTAATTCCTGAGGAGAGGCGTGAAAATTTGTGATGGAAATCAATAACCGCTAAACTTAAATAGTGTGATCTCTGAGAAAGGACATAGCATTGGTTCCTACGGTAGCGAACAAAACTGCATAGAAATATCCAGCCCGATATTCTTCGCTATCCACAGCGGGAGCAAATATTATAGCCATGCCTTATTTTACGCTTACAAAGTCGCGGGGATGGAAATACAATCATAGTCAAAATAGCAGCACCGAATTCGCTTTATTAATTGACTCTCACGCGCAACGAAGTGCGCGCGGGTCAGCTAGTCATTAATATATTGAGCAAAGATCGTCATTTTTTGTCAGCTCCGATGGTTTATGCCGGCAAAATTAAAAACTTAAAGATTAATGAGCAGCTTCCTGTGGGAGTCAACTTTTTTTCAACTCTTCTAAACCGCTATCAACTGCTAGAAGATGTGCGCGAGATGCTTGCTGCGATCACTAAAAAAATAGTTATTTGTTATACAAGAGTGCAAAGTTGCTTTTTAACCGCGTGCTCAGTTTATATGACCGAGCAAGCGAAGGAATTTAAAATTAAATCACGAGCGTAGCGAGTGATTTAATAATAAGAATCCTGAGCGTTAGCGAGGGAATCAAAAGAGCAGAAGGTCAAAAATCTTTGCACTCGAGTGTGACACATAATTTTTCATCCCCCCTCAGCGAGGAAATTTTATTTTTTATTTTTTTAATAATATGGCAACATGTGCATTTTGCCAGTGTCGAGTAAAATTCGTGAATGTTCACGGGATATTAAATTATGGTCTCCACTTTCGTGTTTTGCCAGTGTCAAGTTAAATGTTATTTTTTAAGTAATAAGTTAGTCAGGTCAGAGTCAGAGTGAGCTTAATAGCTCGTCTAGTCACGTGAGTCTTCCAGTAAAATGGGTGGAATTTTACTGAAAGTTCGGAGGAGTTTTGGAGGGGGCACCAAAATTCATATTTCAGCACCATATCACTTGCCTACATCTGTGCACATTCAAAAACACTTAACACGCAATATTCCACCATTATTACACGCTAACAATCAAATTCTACACGATTATTAAGCAAAAGACGTGGAGCTAATGATATGATCAAGGCTTGCCGCCAAAAACTCCAGCGAGGAAATTTTTTTTTTTTTTTTAATTTTTTTTCTTCTCACTATCTTCAAAAGTAACCAGTATTCAATTTTAATTTACTTAGGTGCGCTTACTTACCTATTCGCTTTAGTGATTATTTCCTCATTTTCAGTTTATAACAGTAAGAAATCGTTAATAAAAAAGTTATTAAAAAGTTATAGAGTTAGAAAAAATCTTTCTACTAACTAGATAAAGTTACAAAAAATTGGCTTATTTTATTAACTCTGCTAAATTAACTTAACTATTTTTACTATTACAGGGAAAATTCATCCAATATTTAATTCATTAAAAAATACTATTGCCTCTAAATGTAACTTATATCTAAAAAAGTAACGTTAATAGTTTAAAAGAAACGTAATATGTTACAAAAGTAACTTAATGGCAATGCTGATGGTGCGCACAAAGCAAATTTAAAAAAAAGTTCACCAAAAAGGTTACGAATCCGAGATTTTAACAAATTTAAAAAAGTTGTATGATAAGATCGGCACCATTGAGGTGGGAGTAAATAGGTTTAATGTTTTTTTTCGACTCACAAACTCGGTGCACACGATGTTCTAAATTCAAATTTACTTTACCCTCTAGAGGATAAAATTGACTTTTCGAGTCAGATATCGAAAAGAGTAAAAATACACTTTCCGAGATAGTGGGATGAAAAATTATATTTATTATCCTAACCATGAAATGTGCGTTGATCATCGCTCAATCGTGAAAATAAAATATAAACAAGTGAAATTATAAAAATACTTTAAAAAAACAAGCTTTAATTATTCTTACCATCTTGCATCATAAAGTACTTGTCAAGACGAATCAAATGAACCCAAACTCGATGGGGTTGCGTTGTTTAATGACATAGTTCCTATGGCCAGCTTCCAGCTCCATCATCAGATCAGCTCGATGTCATAAAAATATTGTATTGTCATCCGATTTACACACGCATGCAAATTTTCAGCTCAATTGGAAACCGGGAAGTGGGTCAAATTAAACTTGCAAGATTTGATTACAGACAGACAGACAACAGACAGGTGAAAGTAATATAAAGCTTGTAAAAATAGTAGGTTCCCTAAACTTAACCGCCCTATGTACGAGAAAACTATTTGATCCTATCCATTCATATTGGACAAGTGAAGCCTAGCTTGCAAGGGTCGGAAGGGTTGAATTTAGCACACGAAGGGCTCTTGTTTGTCTTGCCTTTGATAGGAAATTATTGATGACATGTTGCCTAAACAATTTTCAAACTTGGAATAAACAATTGGGGAATTTGTAATTAACGTACCTTTACTCGAGTGAATAATAAAATAAATAGGCAAAGCGCTAGTCGCGCAACGCGAAATGTAGGCTTCCGTTATAGTACTGGCAAATGAAATATTAACTGCCTTTACATTCAGTGGCAATATCACCAAATTAATATAGATATCTACATTAAAGTTTTACTGGAAAGTTCATGGTTGAACAATATACTTCGCTTTTTCAGTTCTCAAAAGCCAGTAGTTCAGATTTTAGAGGGCGATCAAAAAAAGTTTCAAACTTAAATATCTTTCAAACGAAAATCTAAACCAAAAAAATGAAATAATAAGTTTCTAGGCAACCTAATAATTATAAATAATTGCCACTGATAGTTGAGTAGTTAACATTGCGCGTGGCACGACTAGCGCTTGGCCCATTTATTTGAATTCATTTGTGTTTCAAGAGTGTTATTTTTTTTATGAGTCGGCTAAACATATTTTTCATGAAAAGTAGTTCTTCGCAAAAGGTTGAAAGTAGTATACCAAAAGCAGTAGCGGCGCTAGGCGTCAGCGACGTCGGCGACCGCCGACGGCCTCGCGCTTGAGGGGGCCTCGCAAAATTTTTAATTATTTAAAATTTATTTATTCATTTTTTTTAAACATATTCGCGAGTTAAGTGATTGTGAAGTGCTTAAGGGCTTCAAAAAGAAAAAGATCAAAATGCATCAAAAGAAGACCTTTTCAAGTATTATAATGATTTAGGTAGGACTTAAAATATTTTAGGAAGGCAAAAATAGCGACATACAGCCTTTCGAACTATATAAAGGTACTACTAACTCCATGTTAATATTAGGCGCTGATCTAGGGCCTCGCGGCCATGGGAGCCATGAAAATTAAGTATTTTAATGTGGCTTAATTTTTTTCTTGTCAAAATCAGCGGCTAGCAAACTCTTTTTTAAATTTTCTCGGCGCTCGCAGCTAACTGCTTGCTCTCTAATTAGCAAAATTATTGTAATCTCGTGACTCTTAGAACGAGTCCCGAACCCGTCGAGTTTGGGCACATTACATTCGGATTGATGAGACGTAGGCACCTCTTGGTCCATTATTAGACCCTCGACAGCAAGTGTAATGAAAAAGTCTCATCGATTCGAATGTAATGTGCCCAAACTCGACGGGTTTACTAATAGCCATTGAAGAGTTTCATTAGACACCTCCTGGCTCCATCATCAGATCAGCTCAGTGGTACCAGATTATTAAACTGTCATCAGATTTCTAGACATTTGCAAAGTTTCATTATGATACGACAACCAGAAGTTGGTCAAATTTTATTTTTAAGATTTTTTTACTGACTTTGTATGGAAAACTAATTTAAGCGTTTTCAAAATAGACCATGTTTGGAAGCTCATAGCTGGACAACGATTGGAGATAGATAAAAAGTGTCAAGGCCGAAGTTGTAGAAAATTTTATGAGGTTTAATAATGTAGTACTACAAAATATGGTACAATGCACAGTTTTTGACATATAAGCAAAAAACCTAAAAATGGGACCTTCTTCGGCCTCCCGAGGGGGGGGCTCACCTCGGAGGGGTGGGGACTTTTAGTATGTTTATCTCCTAACTAGTCCAAACAAAGTTACTAAGTTAGTTTTTCTGCTTTCGACTTTTCGATCCACATACCCTTTTTGGGCACTCATTGACTGGGCTACTATGAAATGTTATTATTCAGTGAGAGATTTTTTGGAAGATAAACAAATTAATTTAGATTTCAATGTTTCTAACCTGAACTCTTGACATTTATTGTTATATCTGTTAAGTTATTTTGACATTTAATTTTAATCTATATTGACATTATTTTTATTATAAAGACATTCCCATTTTTTTCTCGTATTATGTTTAAAATTAATATTATATTTTGACACTTTATCTTTTTTGTTTACAATTTCAATTCTTGTATATTGTTTATTATTTAAATTTTTGTGTTTTCTCTCTCGAGGCTAGCAACGAACTGCTCGCACTTTTATAGGTAAGAATATTTAGTTTCCTAGCCACTCGGAGCAAGCTAAAAATTCAAAATTTTCTCGAGGCTAGCAACGAGCTGCTTGCACTTTTATAGATAAGAAAATAAGGATATTTAGTTTCCTAGCCACTCGGAGCAAGCTAAGCGTACATTATTCGTACTGAAAAATTCAAAATTTTCTCAGCGCTCGCAGCGAGCTGCTCGCGCTTTTATAGATAAGAATATTTAGTTTCCTAGCCACTCGGAGCAAGCTAAGCGTACATTATTCGTACTGAAAAATTCAAAATTTTCTCGAGGCTAGCAACGAGCTGCTCGCACTTTTATAGATAAGAAGAATATTTAGTTTTCTAGCCACTTGGAGCAAGCTAAATGCACATTACTCGTGCTGAAAAATTCGAAATTTTCTCGGCGCTCGCAGCGAGCTGCTCGCGCTCCTACAGATAATAATGCTTTTATTACCACTCGGAGCGAGATAAACGCATACCTTTCATACTCACTTAGACAGAATTTAAAAAATATACCTATCATCGAGGCGTAAGGCACGAAGTTGAAGTAAATACAAGTGAGTTTATGCCGTTAATTTACAAAGATGAATCTTACGAGTCGTTTAGTGTAAAAAAGGTGTAAAGTATTCAAAATTTTATGCGAATTCGCTTAAAAATTTCCCTTCTCAGTTTGTAAAAAATGCTTGCCGAAAAAGGGGGGCCTCACGAACCTAATTTCGCCGACGCCCACGCGTGGTCTAGCGCCGCCACTGACCAAAAGGTTATATTTGTTACCCTTAATAACAAATTAATGGTAACATGTTACCTTTAATTTGTTTACTTCAAACTTGGAATAAACAGTTGAATTTGTAATTACTAAGCTAACAAACAAGGTAAAATCTATGAATTTGTTTATACGAACGAACTTTCTCTAATTATATACCTAGTCATCCATTATAGTTAGGCTATTTTAAGTTTATGAAGCCAAGGTCGCACTTATTAGAGGTAGATGACCTGGGGAATGCCCTAACATAGGTAATCCTACTTATAACAACGATGATTGGAAACTTTTGCAAGATTAACCTGGTTGTGCCATTCAAAGGACCAATATTTAAAAATAATATAATTAAAATATATTTTTTAACCAATAATACATGGTAAAATCACAATTAAAAACAAAAACAATCCGTATGAGTTTCTTGCTCGTTCTTCTCATAGAGGTGCTTTACGAATGCCGCTCTAGGGTGCATGAATTCAATTTTTTTTTCGAAAGGTAAAGGTAAATGTGGTAAGAAGCCAGGTTTCTATTATAAGCTGTGTTGCAGTGCAATCCGATCTAGTATATATATTTTTAAGATTTTGGCAACAGTGTTCATTTTGCCAGTGTCGAGTGAAATTGTTGTTAATTTATTCTGACCATGGATACAAGTCCTTCAGTCGAAAACTTTATTATAATTTTAAGTTCATTGTTTGGAGAGGATATTCCCTCCAATATTCGATAAAGAGTGGGCGTTTAACGAATAACATCTAATCATTTTGTGACGATTCTTGAAAATAGCAGACTGTTGAACTTTTTTCCATTCTTCGACAGTAAATCACATTCACAAACACTCAACGTTTATTAAACTCACTATTAATGCGCGTTTAGCACTTATTGCAAAATTATTATCCAAGAACACAAAAAATTTCATCCGTTTTTCAAAAGCGCGGCAAAATGAATCGATCCGATCTAGTTCTAGCTTTAGTTTCACTTTATAGTCTGTGGTTTTACATTACAGGTAGCCAGAACAAGAGACTATTTGCCAGTAATTCAGTTGCAGGTGTTCCGGAGTACAATCAATTAGTAACTGTAGCGAGAAACCTGCGTCCAGGTGTAAGGGAGTGTGATTAAGGTATACTTCGTTTCAAAAACAAAGATAATTTTTGTAGGGTTCGAACCCTTACAAAATTTAACGAAAGGTTATATATTAATGAAAATATCATTGATATATTCACAACAACTGTTATACCCGATATATATTATGATATATATATCTGATATATTATGATAAATATCCGATATATATCCAATTTATTAAAATCCTTTGAACCCTGCAAAAATTATCTTTGTTTTTGAAACAAAGTATAGGTATCTTGTTCATTGATTTTTTTCTGCTGTTCTTAATAAAAGACATGAAGCAAAATGCTAAGTTTGGTAACAAATAAAAGGCTTAGCACATAAGCCTTCAGCCATCTGTGAGCTCTCACAGGCATCGCCTCTTAGGTTGTGTAAACTTAATAAAATGCCTGAAAAAACATCATATAGTATTTCAGGCTTCACTTTGACATGTTATTCGGTTGAGGCTGGGACGTGGATAAATATCTTATACCGTTTCATCTTTGGAGTGACTTTCACATAATATAACTATACTAGCCATGTCTAGTGGTCTTACCTCAAATCATTTGTATATATGCAAGATCTAAGCTACCATTTACCAAATTTTAGCACAATAGCGCGTTAAGATGCGAGGTAACAAATACACACATTCAGAAATTAAAACTTTCGCATCGCTACGTAGTATAAAAAAAACAAAGCCGGTTTTTTTAAAATAGATAGAGTGATCTAAAGAGGGGTTTTTAGAAAAAACAGAAATAAACATAATACATGCATATTATACATAGTAGAGAAACACTGATCTGAACACTGGTCGAAGACCTCTGTGATGATCTGAGTTAGGTTCTCTCCAAATAATCAAACAGATCAAAACATTGTTAGGGCCCTAGGACACGCCCCTTCAGGGGTGCCAGGGCAAGTCTAGTCCCCCGTATCTGGTGACGGCCCAAGCCGAGGTTCGTGCCATCTGAGGCACCCTTGAGCTAGTCGCCCATAAAAACCTTTGGGTCGAGTGCCTTCTGCGCTCACCACACGTCCGTTGAAGCTCTCTCTGACCTCTACGGTCTTAATCTGAGACCAACAGCGTAGGTCATTTAAAAAAATCGCGCGGCTCCACTATATATATTACAAAACAATACAATACAATACTCTTTACTGGAACAAAAAATAATAAAATAGACTTAAAACTAAATTAAAGTACTAATATTAATGTCCACAATGGGCGGCCTTATCGCTTAGAGCGATCTCTTCCAGGCAACTCACACATACATATATTAATAGGTATACCTCTCTGGTTTAGTATAAAACATACTTATCTAATTTTAAGCTCAAACCCTAACATATAAATTAAATTAATATTATTTTACGCAATAAAGACATAAAAGTATGCTCAAACAATAACATTGTTTAGCTTTGGACATCAAAAAAGACATCAAGCTCGTAAAAAACACACTGCGCCGTCAAACAGTTGTTTTCATCACATAGACATTACCCGGGGGTCTGTCAGTCTGTCACTTGGTATAAAATATGTCGCTAAACATAAAGGAACAGAAGTACGACTCTGTAAAAATTGGACGTAGTTAAACGAAAATGTTCCAATCCACAGGGGGGTCAATTTGAGAAAAACGCACTTTTGTGTTTTAGCCGTACACTTTTTTTTTTAAACAGTATAATTAAAAACTGTGTGTTTTATTGTAGGAATATGTCAAAATTTACCCTGTGGATTGGAACATTTTCGTTTAACTACGTCCAATTGCAAGAGGAAAATGTTAAAAAGTCAGTGAAAGGACATAATATGAAAGGAAAGGATGCTGGATATCTTCATCATTCTTTTTATATATCCATTCTGTACATTTCTTTGTATTTACATAATATTTCAAAAATAAAACATAGTTTAACATAATCAACAACAGTAGGATCCATGGCAACTACGTATTATTCTTCATAAAGACCATAGACATTACCAGAAATGTAATATATAGGTAGTCCTCCTATCGATTACATTTATTTAATACATGGCTATAAAAATTAAGTAACTTATAATCAGTTTTAGCAGAATAAAGGTAGATATGTACACAGATATTTATTTTATCTGTGTAAATTTAAATTACCATTTGCTAAAACTGACTAGCTAACAGAAGATACAAATAAAATGATATTTAACGAGCGATTTATCCCTAAATTGTGCTCTCCCACCTTCTAGTCAGGGATTTATCCCGCCTTCTAAATTTGGTCTGCTACCATCTACGGCCGCATCGTCGCTTAAGTTCAGGCGAGAAAGGCCAATCTATAACGAATAAAAAAAGTCATTATTCATTATAGGTAAGCCGTTGACGTTGATCTAAGCGACGTTTCGGCTGTAGATGGTATCAGAATAAACCTAAAAGGCGGTTTAATTTCTCCCTAGCTTCACTGAACATCATGCCGGAGCAGGTCATAATGACCGTTTGACGACACGGTTCTGTCCAGTGGGTGGTAACTAGCCAGGGCCGAAGCCTACAACCGGTAAATAATGATGACAATGATAAAAAAAAGAAATAATGCATCTTCTCTATCTAACCTCCTAATTAAATCGTAAATCTTAAATATTTAAAAGGAAAGAGTGACTGACTAATCTAACAACGTACAGCCTAAACCGCTGAACTAATCAGTTCAGGGTTGAAATTTGGAAGGATTACTGAGAAAGGATTTGGCCACGCGGGCAAAGCCACGAGCATAAGCTAGTCAATAATATGATGTGTCACACACATCACACATCACGTGAGATGTCACACACATCACGTGATTGGTACGTCTTTTTACCGGCCTTCTGTACCTATTTATTTGATTCTGTCTTGTGACGGATCGTATAGAGAACTTTATTTTAAAACTGATGGATTTCTATATTCTATGTTATTGTTCGATTTCGAATTAGGCTCTGCACACACAGCGTTCCAGCGTTTTATTTTCCGCGGTTTATTGGAGGTTTTATTGCGCACCTTATTTCCTTTTTATCGCGATTTTAAACTGCCAGTGCGTGCACATAATAATGTATTGCTATTCTACGTGGAACAAAAGAAACAAAACATTCTACTAGTATATATAGTAGAAGTAGTCCTAGAGAGAGAGAGAGGAGAGGGGAGGAGGGGTAGAGCAGTCGCTGTATTTTTTTTTATGTCAATAAATTAATTTTTACTTTTACTATTAAGTATATAATAAAGTTACTTCCCGCGTCTGTCTGTGCCTATGTGTGCTTATAACTTTAAAACTACGCAACGGATTTTGATGCGGTTTCATTATTAGATAGAGTGATTCAAGAGAAAGGTTTATATGTAATACATGCGTAATATAGTAGAAAAATACTGATAATTTCCTATTAAGCGCGACGAAGTGCGCGCGAGTCCATATGTGTAAATATAAAGTGCGAAAGTTCGAATATTTGTATGTTTGTGACCATACGGCTAAACCGATTTAGCCAAGATTTGGTATATTGGTAGCTTAGACCCATAACACAGGTTACTTTTCAACAAAATCTGTTTTCTGTATAAGTTTACATTTTATAAGCGAGTAGAGTTCTGAAAAAACTTTGCAGTCTAAGTCTTAGATCTTGATAGGAAAAGTAAGTTAGTATTTTAACGAATTGTAATTATAAATCTAAAATTGCATGCTTTTTAAGGCAGGATACATTGAGACCATTATATAACATTATATTTACCATCTTGTATACATGTATTTCGTGCAATAAATGAATTTGATTGATTGATTGATTGAAAACCTTTCTATTGGTGTAACTTGTATGACATCTTTGTGTGGAAAACCTAAAGCATAAATCCTGGAAGTACAGACTATATAAATTTAATCACACACCGCGAACAAAAAACTAGTTATGACGTAAATTTTAATTAATACGAGGTACTATTAATACTATTTTGTCAAAATGTATATAAAAACCTATGTTTTACACACAGGTTTTTTTATACATTTTGACTTTGTGTGACTTTGTATGTGTGTTGTGTTTTCTTATTTATGTAAAGTTCGTGATAATTAGTTCTGAGACTTGTTATTATTTACTGGCTTATGCTCGAGGTTTTACCTGCATGTCAAAATTTGTTAACATTTCTTAGCGAAAGTCCACGTCTATGGTATATATAACTTTTGTAACTAATTTTAACCCTATGCTATTTAACCCTACGGTGGACTGGCTTGGGCTGCAGGTGGTTAGATCAGTCAGTCAGTCAATCAGTAATGGTTCAATATTAATATTTAATAATGCACAAGCAACTCTGTAAGCTGATGCGTGCATATCACTGTACTTGTGTTTATGATATTCTTAAATGTTTGTCGAGTCTAGATTTAAAATTATTCACAAAGATTATTTTTTTTGCTATCTTTTTATATATTTAGATAATTCGTTTACCGCAATATTTACTATTACTGTCTGCACATATTACTACAGTCTGTGACAAAGTATAAAACCCTGAGAGGTTCAGAAAATCCGAGGTTCACACGAGAAAAGATTTAATTTAAAGATACCAGTCACTCGTATGAGAATTGATGAAACTTTTGCATTTACTTGGAAAATTGCGCGATTTGTGAGTTTAATTTTAAAATTTAATTTTAAATTTTAACTGATATACCCTTAAGTCTGCTACCATCTGCTTCGACCGCATTGCCGCTTTACATCACGAGAGCTCGTGGTCAAAGGTTAACGTATAGCTAAAGCACAATAAAAATTATAATTGGGGTTTATACTCCAACAGAGCTGGTTACTCTGACAGTGTAAGTACCCTACTTACACTGTCAGAGTCAGGGTCAAATCACCATTTATAGGTTGTGTGGGCAACCTGTATGTTGCAGTTTCAGTTCACCGAGATTCCTACAAGGCCTGCAACTTGACCTGACGACTGCCTCCTACATATATTATAGGAAACAGCCGGGACCCACAGTTTTACGTGCCTCCCAAAACACGGTAGTGTCCAGGCAAAAATCTTTCCCACACTGAGATTTGAACCCAGGACCTGCGGTTTTCAAGCCGGACCTACGACCACTGGGCCACGGACGCTAGAAAAAAAAACTTTATTTTAATTATCTTAGCATTTATTGATCTCGCCTAATGTTAAGCGAATATGTGGGCGAAGATGATTGCAGACAAAATTATATAGAATGCGGGATAAATTCGTCTGTATTACATCTGAACCATATAACCTCCTGGCCACCAAGGCCTCAAAATTGCTGGGCATGTTTTTTTTATTTATGTAGTGCTATGGTATCACTGCGGCCATGATTGGCCTATTGTGATCGCCGCTTATTATGGTGAGATTGACCCCTAGGCGCGGCGCTAGAGTTCACCACTGACCATAGCAGCTTCTAGAAACTGCAGGAAAAAACTGCTGGGGATGATGATTCAACAACTATGTGGAAGAAGATATGCGTGCTAGAGGAGTGAATGAAGATATGACGGAAGATAGAGTAGAATGGAGGAGGAAGACGTGTTGTGCCGACTCTACATAATGTTGACGACATTTGTGGCGCGGTGGGCTAATACCCGCTTGCAACGCAGAAGGTTGCGGGTTCGATTCCCGTGTGGGACAAATTTTTGTGTGATCCACAGGTATTTGTTTCTGGTCTGGGTGGCTCTCTGTATCAATTATAATTATGTATTTATAAAAGAAAAGTATATAAGTATAATATCCGTTATCCTAACCACCATAACACAAGCATTAAGTTGCTTAGCTTTGGGTTAGGTCAGTGTGAATATTTATTTATTTTTGATTTAGTCATCTTGTCACTCAATGTCATAAAAAACGTTTTGATAAAAACAAAATACATTTACAACATAAAACATTCACGCGCATACATAAAACAGAGCGCGAACGCCACGTCAGCAATCGGCCTAAACGTGTTTTCGGTGACTTTGTTAAATTCTAACTAAATCCGGAGGTAGGGTTGTCACTAACATTTGAAAAATTACATTTAATTTTTAAACTGAAACTTTTACAAATATTTTTCTATTTATTTATTTTTTGTTTTTATTTATTTTTTTAAAGTATCTCAGGATGAAAGGTCAGTGCAGTAGTGGCACTGTGTCTGATACGAGCAATTATGATACTTACCAACACGCACCTGATTTGCTCGCTTTTTTATTGATATGAATGAAAAAAAAAATGGGGTTTATACTCCAACAGAACAGGTTACCCTACTTACACTGACAGAGTCAAATCACAATTTATAGGGTGTGTGGCCAACTTATAGGTTGCAGTTTCAGGTCGCCGAGATTACTACTAGGCCTGCAACATGACCTGACGACTGCCTCCTACATATTTTATAGAAAACAGCCGGGACCCACAGTTTAACGTGCCTTCCGAAACACGGTAGCGTCCTGGCGAAAAGTTTTTGCCACACTGAGATTTGAGCCCACGGCCTCCGAATCACAAGCTGGACGTACGACCACTGGGTCACGCTACAAATAATTAGATAATTAATCAGAAGTGATACGTTACAGTTAACACTGCCCAATCCCCAGTTGTCAAATGACAGAACAGTACAATAGTAAATGGAAGAAATAAGCCAATTACGCTCACGAAGGTTGAGCAGCGTGTGTGATGGCACAATGGCCTCTAATGGAGCATTTTATTATTATTAAGTGGCTTTCCGCAGACTTTCTTGGCAGTTTTTGCCAGTGGAGTGGCTGTTTACCGATTTCGAAAAAAGAGGTTATCGATTTGACATGATGTACGTAAGGAAGTACGTGTATAATTTACCTATTTATGTATTAATGTTAAAAATTGAGAAAATTACATCCGAAAATACTTTAAAGGCTTCCAAACCCATCTTACTAATATATTGAATGCGATAGTTTGTAAGAATGTATAGCTGTCTGGATATACAGGGTCTTTGGTTATTCAGTACATTGGTGTATATGGCCTTATTGGGGAGGTCATTGGCTATGTTTTGAGAGCAATATATGTTCCGCAAAAATGTACGGTTTTTGAATTATTTGAATTTTTTCGAAAAATCGAGGTGTCCATTTTAAAAAATCATAAAAAAATTACCCTGTATAATTATTTATTTTTATTATCACATTACATGGAAATAACAGAATATTATTTAAATTAATCAAATTAATTCTAATTTGTCACAAAAAATGAACAGAAGAGGAGAAGTACCAAATTTTGGCAAATTCATGAATCTGTTGCACCTAAATTGAAAAATTTCTCAGAAAAATCATAGAATAAAATTTCAGGCAGATTTTTTGAAAAACATCTCCGTTATAGTGGTTTTATTTGGAAACATTAAAATTAAGAATCGAATATGGGATTACAGAAATATTGAGGTTACAAGTTAAGATACAGCAAGGCATCATTATTTCATTTAATCAAAGACGGTTCAGTCATTTGTAAGTATACATTAAAACTTAGAAAGGTTTTTTTTTTCAGGTTCTCTTCTTTCTCAATAAAGGCATTTACCACTGTGACTAGTATCCGCGTATTTTAATAAGGTAAGAATTGGATGTTCTCGCGCTTTGAGCTCACTTTTAGGCTCGCAAAAAGTCAAAAGGCAAGTGAATAGAGTCTTGAAAGGTAGGCAACGTACCAGCGGTACCCCTGGTATTGCAGGTATCCAAAGGCGACGGTAGCCACTCACCATCAGGTGGGCCGTCTGCTTGTTTGTCACCTATAACATTAAAAAAAAATATATAAAAAATATACTTTTAAACAAATGCGTAGTGCCAACCCTACAACAAAGTAAGCAGAGCATACTAGCTC
Source organism: Hemithea aestivaria (assembly GCA_947507615.1). Taxonomy (NCBI): domain Eukaryota; kingdom Metazoa; phylum Arthropoda; class Insecta; order Lepidoptera; family Geometridae; genus Hemithea; species Hemithea aestivaria. The sequence continues at coordinate 2,863,367 of OX382347.1, read as the reverse complement.
GTTAAAAAGGGATTTGGCGCCGACTCTTGTATCCGTCAAAATGATAATTATAACAAACTTGCACACTCACTGATAAGTTTGTTACTTTCGTACACTTTACAGCGTTAAATGTCTGTTTCTTTTAATGGAATGATATTTTACAATATATCTGAATATATAAAAAGACGAACTTGACTCCTTTTTATTTTTTTTTTGTTTTCGCCGGGAAAAAATGCATTACGCATACCCTCCCATCGAGGGAATGGAAGGGTTATGTGGGACGCCCGTGCAGGACAGCTGCACGGTTTACCCACTAAAACAACCCGGCGGCACTCCTGCATCGCCTTAGTGACGGAGGTCTGGGAATCGGCAGAGCCTTGGCATCCAGTCCTCCGTCGATCGAACTTGACTCCTACCTTAAGAATTGGCCCCAGACCGCTACCCAGAGAAAGGAGTGGAGAGAGAAGGGAGGCATGTGTCGTAAAACCCATGTAGACTTTTGCACCAAATACATTACGCAAGTGCTCGAGTGGAGACCACGGACTAGCAAACGGAGCGTAGGACGTCCACCCACAAGGTGGACAGACGACCTTATAAAGGTCGCCAGAAGACGCTGGATGCAGGTCGCTTCCAACCGGTACATATGGAAGTCCAAAGGGGAGGCCTATGTTCAGCAGTGGACGTCCAATGGCTGAGATGATGATGATGACATTACGCAATATTTTATAGCAAACTAGCTTTTGCTCGCGGCTTTGCCCGCGTGGTGAAATCCTTTCTTAGCGGATGTCTACATCATAAAACCTATCTGTGTTCCAAATTTCAAGCGAATCCGTTCAGCGGTTTGAGCTGTGCGTTGATAGATCAGTCAATCAGTCACTCTTCCTTTTATATATATAGATATATTTAAAGTTCAATAAAACTATAGTCAAAATTTAGAAGTAAAGACATTAATAACTTGTAAGCTCTCGAACTTAAAACAGATTGTAAGCTAATCTTGTAAATTGTAATTCCTTCCAACAACTGAGAGCCGTATCAGTCAAAAGTTGCCTGACCAGATGTGGCCTACACTTACAACATTTAACATGGGAATGGAATAGATACCTCTAGAAAACTCTTTATTAAAACACTACAAATACACAAAAAACTTTTTCATCCCACTATCTCGGAAAGTGTAGTTTTACTCATCGATATCTGACTGGAAAAGTCTATATTTTCCTCTAGAGAAATTCAAACTTACTTTACCCTCTAGAGACAAAAACATAATTAAACCTATTTACTTCCACCTCTATGGTACCGAAATAAGCGTACAACTTTTTTAAATTTGTTAAAAACTCGGAGTAAGAACCTCTTTAGTAAACTTTTTTTTTAATTTGCTTTGGGCGCACCATCAGCCTTGCCAGTAAGTTACTTTTGTAACATATTACGTTTCTTTTGAACTATATTTACGTTAGTTGTTTAGATATAAGTTACATTTCGAGGCAATAATGTTTTTTTAATGAATTATATAGTACTGTAATAGTAAATAATAGTTGAGTTAATTTAGCAGAGTTAATAGAATAAGCTAATTTTTTATAACTTTATTTAGTTAGTAGCAAGATTTTTTCTAAGTATTACTTTTTAGTACCTTTTTTATTAACGATTTCTCACTGTAATAAACTGAAAATGAGGAAATAATCTCTAAAACAAATAGGTAGAGTGCTTTTCACGAAAGGAGACTTTTTTGCGGGACGCCACTATCGCACATTTTAAAAGTTTAAATACCTTTAACTTTTTAACGCCTCATAATTTCTCATATTTAATTTCTAAATCAAAAAGGTATTTGTTTTATGTAACAAATAAAAATGATTTAAAATATGAAGTCCAATAATAATAGAATAAAAAATTAGTTCCGCCAAATTCCGTGGGACCTCTTTCGTGAAAAGGACTCTAAGTAAGCGTACCTTCGTAAATTAAAATTGAATACTGGTTATTTTTGAAGATAGTGCACTGGCAACACTGTGCGCATCCATGGTGAGAATAATTAAAAAAAAAACTTTTAGCATTGAGTTATTTCCTCGCTGAGGGGGGATGAAAAATTATGTGTCACACTCGAGTGCAAAGATTTTTGACCTTGTGCTCTTTTGATTCCCTCGCTAACGCTCAGGATTCTAATTAATAAATCACTCGCTACGCTCGTGATTTAATTTTAGAATCCTTCGCTAGCTCGGTCATACAAACTGAGCACGCGGTAAAAAAGCAACTTTGCACTCTTGTATAACAAATAACTATTAAAAAAAAGAAAACTTGAGAGGTGTCAAGGGACACCCGGATGGAACGAAGTTCGATTAATGAAAATATCTGGCTTGCTTTCTATAAGTGAGAGAGAGAGACAGACAGAGAAACATGCGCACGCCGCGCAGCTTACAATAGCTTACTATAGCAAAAAGTGTCGTGACAACTTTTCGTAAGAATTTTTTCCGTCTAACCCCCTTTCACAACGCGCGATAAGGAACTTTGTTCCAATAAAACACAGCCTAAGTTGCTACTATTGGCGGTCTTATCGCTAAAAGCGATCTCTTTCAGACAACCATGCAGGGAGAAATATTTAAATTTACACAACTTTCTTCCAACAACCTTCGACTTCATACCTTTTTCAACTTTATTTATTTTCTTTCTTTTATTTACTAATTCCCACAGAAGTAATACAACTAGAAGTAGATGTGTGAGTGTGATGGCAATAGGGAAAATTCTGTGTGAAGAAAAAGGAGAACTTATTTTTCTTCCGTCCCTTTCAGCGTGGCCGGCGGCCGGTATAGATTTTTGTCAAACTCTGTCAAACTGCTTCACTTTGATATATAATCATCATTCATTTTTCTTTCCAAAAATTTAAAACAATTGGAGAAAATACAATGATATTTAACTAGTTTATGACCTAAAATATCAATATATCGCGTATTTTTATAAAATAATGGAAAATCCGTAAACTGATTTTTTGTCTCATCGGTGGCAACGTTGATGTGAATCCCCTGACTAATTCCTATGCGAAAAAGTCTGCTAGTTTCTGTGGGGGGGAAAGGCAACGCACACCAATAAATCTGACGACAGACAGAGACAGGACGGAGCGGTAAAGAGGTCGCGATATTTTGTTTGCTTTTGCTCGCGTTCGCTTTTTAAGTGACAACTTACGTACAAATTCGAACATTACAAAAATTCCGGACCGCTTTCCCGCCTGTGAGTGTCACCAGAATGATGCGAGTACCGCGTTCTCGTTCTATTCTATTATAATTTCACTAGTATTTTCGTATCCAGTTGGATGTCTAATCGAAGGACCTACACCACTTAGGCATTAATCCTTAGGGCTTGTACGTGACTGGATCTCGGTTCTCTATGATTCGTTACAAGGAGCATGTGTGGTTTAAGCCTTCTCGGCATTTAGAGAGCTATGTGTAACAGGCCAGACCTACTTAGTGAAAATTTTCGCTCAATGACAAAGTAAAGCTTCAAAGGTTTTGGTGCAATAGGTACCTACCTTTCTAGGCATCTTACGTGATCCATCATCAACCGCATATTCACTTTCCATCAGGTGGGATGTGGTCAAACGTAGGCCTATTGAGTATAAAAAAAAACCCACTAAGCGCCGACTACCCTGCAGAGGGCGGAGCGGCGCGGCATTTTCATACAAATTACTTGTTTTACTGTTGCCGCATAGCGCGAAGCACCTTTAGGCGATTTTTTTAACACAGAAAATAACGTATGCGGGGTCTGCTTTGGTTCTCTTATTTATGAGAAAATGGAAATGTATGTCAGTAGAGCTGACCAAGCATGCTGTTCTATGACCATTGTTTCACCTTACTGTACCATGTTTGCGACAAAAAATGAATTTATTATTATGTCATTTCAGTATATTTTTAGCGTTAGCCACAAGCAATTGGCGCTAGCCTAACTCCCCAGTCCCCAGGCCAGCCTTTATTGAAACTTGGTGCTACATTTTGAAGTTCAGCAAAGTTTAGCTTATGGCTACAAAGTTCGACTGAGAAGTAGTCCATGGACCATTGAGAATACGTTAAGCTTGAACCTGAGGGCACTAGAATTCTAAGCACTTTTTAATGTTACCTCTTTAAAATACTTAGATATATTATTTTATAGTGAACTGTGATTTGACTCTGACAGTGTAAGTAGGGCAACCTATTCTGTTGGAGTATAAAAATCCCAATTAGATTAGATTATTTTTATCGATTATTTTTTATCCTCGGAAGATATTTTAGTTATTATTGGTTTCTTTAAAATCTTTTTTGCATGTCTTTTGTTCTCTATCAATGTCATATTAATTATTATTGTGAATAATATGTGCGGTGGATGCGTTACGTCACTCTCTATTTTATTTGAAGCGGTGGTAGCCAAGGGGTTATGTGGTGCGGATGAAAATCTGGACCACCGAGTTCGAATCCCGGCCCCGCACCAATGACTTTAATTAGTTATATGCGGTTTTTCCACTCGCTGTACCGGTGGTAGGCTTCGGCCGTGGCTAGTTACCACCCACTGGACAAAAACCATGTACGCCAAGCGATCATTGTGGCCGTGTTCCGGTATGATGTTCAGTGAAGCCAGGGGGGATTTATCCCGCCTTCTAGGTATAGTCCTCTGCCATCTACGGCCGTATCGTCGCTTAACATAACGCGAGATCGTGGTGGAAGGCTTACCTAAAATGAATAAAAAAAAAACAACATCCTTATTAGTATTATTTTAAAAGTTATTACGAGTTTTCTGTACTGTGCAGTATTATTCTATGCCATAAGCCAAACTTCACAGCTTTAAGCGGAGTTCAAAATATGGCACAAAGTTTAAATATGGCTGCCAACGTTTTTGATACTTTCTAACTTTGTTCCGAAACAAAGCTTGTTCATTTAACTGCTAACTTTTATAATTACGTTAATGATAAATATTATCCTACCAATATGGTACTATATGAGAGTTTATTTGATGTTTGTTACCTTTCTATGCTGGTACTTAGTGATTAGGAAAATATGTAGGCACATAGGTGCCGATATAGCCCAGCGGATTAGCAAGCTGAAGTGGCAATGGGCAGGCCACATAGCGCGCAGAGCGGATTGCCGATGGGGTCGAAAAGTGCTCGAGTGGAGACCACGAACTAGCAAACGAAGCGTAGGACATCCACCCACAAGGTAGACAGACGACCTTATAAAGGTCGCCGGAAGACGCAGGATGCAGGTCGCTTCCAACCGGTACATATGGAAGTCCAAAGGAGAGGCCTATGTTCAGCAGTGGACGTCCTACGGCTGAGATGATGATGATGATATACATAGGTACCAGGTACACGGCAAATGGCACACCTAACTAGTTTTTGCTTTTATTTACTTTCACCTGTCTTTTGTCTGTCTATAATCAAATCTTGCAAGTTATATTTGACCCACTTCCCGGTTTCCGATTGACCTGAAATTTTGCATGCATGTATAAATCGGATGACAATGGAATGTTATTATGACATAGAGCTGATCTGATGATGGAGCTGGAAGGTAGCCATGGGAACTCAGTATAATTGAACAACGCAACCCTAACGAGTTTGGGTTCATTTGATTCGTCTTGACGAGTACTTTGGTGCTAGATCCATAATAATAAAAGCTTGTTTTTAAAAAGTTTATTTCAAATTTCACTTGTTCATCAATTACTTAGGTATGTAAATGTTTTTTAACTACATTTAATTAATTATTTATGACTTACAACATTAAAATGTTTTTTTTTTATATGAGATGCGATTTTTATTTAGTTTACTAGCTGTACCCGCGGCGTTGCCCGCGTCAAATTTTTATTTTTAGGCTGTTTTTTCCGATGTCAAATGAAAGTTGGCAGTTAAATTTCAGTCCTTTGAGACACATTGCGATTTTTTCAGTGAAAGTTAGAAAGCCAGTAGGTAGTTAAGATTAAAAAAAAAAATTTAAATGGATCACTAAATTGAAATAGTTTCTTAGCAACTCATCTCGTCTTCCACATAAACAGCGAGAAGGCCAGAAAAATCCTCTGTCCGTATTTTTGTAGTCTTACTGTAATGTAATGTAATGTAATGAACAAAATGAATAAAAAACACGAAAGAAAAAAATATCTAGAACACTTTTATTTTTTTACATTTAGCGCCCTCTTGCGCCCATGGGATCTTTCACATACTACACACGTCACACGACTAAGTCTTATTGACAAATCTGGTTGTTTTACCGCTCGTCAATAGATGGCGTGCTCTTTACGGCGACGCGACGCTAGTTTTATGCATAATCTGGGGGCACGGTAGTGCCCCCGCCAAGTCGAGCGCGAAGCAAGCACTGCCGTACCATCTTTACAGGAACCATTTCGTCGCATTTTCAGGCCCCTATTTGAGAACCTCTGGATAAGACCAGAACACAGAAATTTTCGTCATCCAGTAAGCTATAATTACATACTTAAAATCCAAAATTTCAAGTCTGTAGGTCATTAAGTTCCGAAGTTAAGCGAAAGCAAAGTTTCGCATTTTCGACACTCACTCACTCATGATCATCAAAATAGAACTAGTACTTCCCATAAACTCAGAGAGCTGAAATTTGGTACGTACTTAGAATTTATTGTATAACCCATAGGAAAACTAAAAAAACATGCAATTTCGGTCTTGTTTTCGAGATAATTTATCTGCATAAATAACTTTGTAATCTCATATAAATGTATAGGATTACAAAGTTACATTTGCAGTCAATGGTTAAAATTGTGTAATATCCAACTTATTAATTCAAAAATACTTTATTTTACATTTATAAATAGGTACTTCACATTTATTTACACAATTATACATTTATTAATTCAAAATATATTTAAGGCATAGTATATGTATATGTGAATGTGTATATGTGTCGTAAATCGTCAGTTATTATCAGGCGATATCTAGCGTGGCAAACTAAAATAAGAGCCCAACCAAACTATTAGAAGAGATCGACATACCGCCTTTACTACAAGCTTTTATTTACTTTCACCTGTCGGTCTGTCTGTCTGTAATTAAATCTTGCAAGTTTAATTAGGCCCACTTCCCGGTATAATATTATGATGCATTGGACTAAGAGTGAACGCACACGTATCTAGATGGCGCTGACTGTATTTTAAAACGCGCTTACGGTTTGTATTTCTGATAACCTTATAATATAGCGTTTCTACAAAAATAAGTGAAATCCCACCAAAAACATTCTGTAAAAAACTAGCCAAGTCTCGATGGAGCTGCTTGTTTATCTCTAAAAAGTAATGAAATCTAGACAAAGTCGTGCCAAGTATATAAGGTTCCTTACTGCGATTTCTTTATTATTATAGTTAATGTTGTGTGACTTGGCCGTTGAAGGGTACACAAGGGTATTATACCAGGTGCTCCATGACACTATTGCACCAATCTGTCCGCTACCCATTCACGATAGAAAATTTCCACTTGGAAAACGTTGATTGGATAACCAGTCAATTGTAGGCTTGATAAAGCTGCGTATTTCAATAATACTTATGTTTAGGCGATCCAAGTGTCATGGAGCATCTGGTTTTGTACCCTTGTGTACCCTTCAACGGCCAAGTCACACAACATTAACTATAATAATAAAGAAATCGCAGTAAGGAACCTTATATACTTGGCACGACTTTGTCTAGATTTCATTACTTTTTAGAGATAAACAAGCAGCTCCATCGAGACTTGGCTAGTTTTTTACAGAATGTTTTTGGTGGGATAAATTAATTATCATATTTATTCACCGTCGTAATCCTCTATTCAAAATGAGGTACCTACAAAATATAGAGTGCTTTTCACGAAAGGTCGATTTTGGCCGAACTAAATTTAATATGATCGGTAATTATATACTCATAGGCGGATCCAGGATTTGGTTCTGGGGCTCATAGGCGGATCCAGGATTTGGTTTGGTTTGGGTCAGGCCAAGGTGCAGACGGGCAAAAATATTATAATTTTTACTATGAAAAGTGTGTGTTTAGCTCGCTCTGAGCAGTTAGAAAGTTTAAACATCCTTAATAATATGTGCGCGAGCAGCTTGCTGCGAGCGCCGAGAAAAATATTATAATCTTTACCATGAAATATGTGCAAAATTCGTTACTCTACAATGATTCTGGGGGGGGGGGGGGGGGGGGGGGCTTGCCATTTTATAACATTTCAACTTCTCATAATTTCTCATATTTAATTTCTTAATTAAATAGGTATTTACTTTATTTAACAAATTAAACATATTTAGGATTTGAAGTTCCGCCAAATTCCGCGGGACATCTTTCGTGAAAAACACTCCAAACTGCGACTTAAGTTTTCCGAAATGGTTCATTAAAGCACCAGATTATAATTTTCAAAAATTAAAAGTAATTAATAATGCAAAAACTTTCCTATCGCCTCACCGGATTCGAACTCGAGGTTAGTTGAACCAACTTTATCGAACCGAACGGTCAACCAACTTATCCACGGTAACGTTACGTAATTGTATGAATTTTAATTATACATCCGATGAGTTTTTCAGGCTAACCTAACCTACGGAAACCGTATCGAATTCCGGGAATAATACTGTATATTTTGTTATTCCAGACCATGAAGTATGTGCATGCTAACTTTCGTTTAAATCTCTTTAGTAGTTTCGATGTGATGTAGTGTCGATGTTTTCCTGCTGAGTGCTTCGTTTATAGTCACATCGATAGATGGCGTTTTTTTAGTTTGTCGCACTATATTTTTTTGAATTGAATTTACTTTATATTCTATTACTTTTATTTCGAATTTTTGATGTAAATTAGGGGCGATGTGTCCGATATAAATGATTATTATTTATTTTATTATTTTATTTTACGTTTCCCTAGGAAAAATTGACAAAATGTTTTACGAATTAGATCGCGCAAGCGACTTTTGTTTTGTTCATATGCGTATTTTCACAGTTCATCTTAGTAAAGGATCACAATGAATGGGGAGAAATTTCCATTCTTATTATATGCATAGATAGATAAGCTCCAATCTAATAAATAAATGAAAAGTTAATTGACGAAAGTGGCGTAGCACGGTTTATGCATTTGCCAGCCAGTTCTAAACATTCACAATATGAAATTAACGAAGTTTCAATTACCGTTTAATAAATTATAAACTCCTTTCATCGCCCCCTTAACTCTACTAAAAGTTAAACAATTCCGACGAAATTTGCGTAAAATATAATCAAAAAGTAAGCTAAAAGGGAAATTTAAAGTTTAACAAAAGGGCACGCAGCCTTTGTAGGCTACAATAACGTTGGTGCAATATTTTACCGCGCAAAATGATTTTCGCGCCAAAAGTGGCAGCCATGACAGTTGCAATTTGTTTTTCTGGGGGTGATTCACAACTCGAATTGCTTGTTCACGGCGCGAGACGGGAGCCCATTCTCGCGCTGTTATTTCTGTTTAACGTCACTTTTTTGTCACCTACCGTGCAACCCAGGATGTCACAAAGTAAACTTCTAAGTGCACTGCACCAACCCTTTTTACTCAAGAGACATGAACTGTTAAGAGCACTTATACAAGTGGACGCTTTCTTGCTTGCACTATTTGATAAATTTTGCAATATGAATAATAATTATAATTCATAAAATTAACTTTTTGAAAATTCCTCAAGAGAAGCCAGCTGCATAATAGTATTATTGCATACATTTTAAAAGTGTTTGCATCAAATAGTATGAGCGAGAGAGCGGCCACTTGTATACGCGTTCTTAGGACCCTTCAGCCAAGTATAATTAACAAAAAAAAAAAGTATTATAACCTACAAATCGCTAGCGTTTCGCTACGACATTGCCTTGTCTTATTGCAGAATAGACATGCAGAGCTGTCCTGGGCATAGAGAAAACAAATATATCTTTGTCTCTGACCTTAGTCTGGTGACTTTTGATGGATAGGTTATGAGAGAGAATTTTTTTACGGTAGAAGGGGAGGGTTAAAAGAAAACTGGGTCAGTTTTTGTCGTCGCGAATTATATAGATGAGTTAATTTAGGAACAACGACAAATAAAGTATTTTTAGGGATTATAATAATAATAACAAGTGAAATTTTAAAAATACTTTTTAAAAACAAGCTTTAAATTATTATTACCATCTTGCATCATAAAGTACTCATCAAGACGAATCAAATGAGCCCAAACTCGATGGGGTTGCGTTGTTTTATGACAGAGTTCCTTTGGCCACCTTCCAGCTCCATCATGAGATCAGCTCGATGTCATAAAAATATTGCATTGTCATCCGATTTACACACGCATGCAAATTTTCAGCTCAATTGGAAACCGGGAAGTGGGTCAAATTAAACTTGCAAGATTTGATTACAGACAGGTGAAAGTAATATAAAGCTTGTAAAATATAAAGCTTGTAATAAAAGCAGTGTAATATGATTATATATTGTAGTTTTATATTCCTTCACAAAACATCGTTCACAAAGACAATAATATTTTTTCGTCAATACTAATTAATTTGAGCTAAAATTATCATGTTCTTTAATTTTTTTGTGACAAATGCCTTTATTCAGAAAAGGGACTATGTTTTATAGGTAAAAAAGCTGATTAGCAAATTTTTTACGGGTGGTAGGTTTCGGTCGTGGGTAGTTAAGGATGATTCTTCGGAGGCAAAATTTTCGATGTCTGAAGGTTTATCTCCTAGACCAATAGACAAAACAGCATATTATATTTTTTTATATATAGTTTAGTGTTGTCGCTAACTGGTGCAAGTAGTATTTTTAAAATAATTGCAGTCTAGATACAAGAAATATTTTTTTGAAGTTCGTTCTCCTGATTAATATAGGGCGTCCGTTTGTCGTTTATCGGAACAAAGTGGTCGATATTTCATTTTCACTTTGACATATCAATATGAATTATAATCTAAACGAAAGGGATTGAATTGAACTCTTCTATAAAAAATATGTTTTAGTTATAACTACATTAGCGTATTTATAAATAAATAAATAAGAAGTGTCCGGCGTATAGTACTGATTAATGTGGCGCGACCTACGCTTGACCGTACTTGGTGAAGTAATTATAATGGGAGTATGGCACCCCGCGCGGGGGGCAGCCAATCGTGCAACGGACGTGCTAGAAGGCGGACGTGCGCCTGGTACCTAAAATCCCGGTGTTACAAAGGTAAATATCTGATTCATCTGTGTTTGGTTCAGCTAGAAAACTGATTACAATGCCTTGTGTGAAAAAAAAAAAAAACTGTTTTGGGACTTTAATCTGAGTTTCGAGTCATGCTTTTGGATAGTAGATTCATGAAGAAAAATACAAATACTGAAGTCTATACGTATGATGAGTTATGATTGATTTTAGGCAAAATACTGATTCATCTGTGCCTGATTTATATGGTTAAACCCCTATATTAATCAAAAAATAAATTCGTTTTGTCCCCTTCAGCAGGAAAGGAGTGCTGTTGATGCGTATTTTTCCTATTATTGACCATGTTAACAGGTTTAGTATTGCTAATGACATATATTTTCCTCATCATATTATGCTTTTGAATAAGTATGCAAAAGTAACTGGAGTAAAATTTTATTTAACTTAATGTACGAGTAACTTTTGATATGTTTTAGATAAAAAGTAGGAATCATTATATAGCTACATAATAATAAATAATAATTTTATAGAAATATTGTAAAAAATGTAATCTAAGATGTCAATTAATAAAGAAAAATAAATATATAAACGTAATAATAATAAATATTCGGCACATCTGATGCAATATTTTCCTTGTCGTTTTTTTTTCTTGTCTTGTAACTATCATAAAAAATATTTATTCATAAGTAAAATTCTTTATGATATATCTAATTTATATTAAATGTTGCAGCTCACAAAAATGCCACGCAGTAAAGATGAAATAAAGGTGAAAAAGAAACTCGCAGAACGTAAAAGCACTTGATTTCATAACTTAGCCATAATTAATAATTTTATTTTACTAAGGCAGCATAATGTTGAAAGTGCCATTTAATTAAAGTTGATCTCAATTCTCATACTTTATTATTAGTGTATTATAAATACACTAATGCAATGTGATTGTTTTTTTAATTAGAATTAAAATTGTTTAAAATTGAGACTGATGTCAATAGTGTCATTATTAGAATAAGTTTTTACTTCTGTGATTTTCAAATAAAGATAGTTAATAGTTATGTGAGTTAATAAGTAAACAGGACTGATTAGACGGTTAAAAAAATTAACAGAGTAAAATATTACGTAGCAATTATCCTAACTTTGTAGCTCCTTACATACCTATATTTTGTATTATTATGTTAGAATAAGTTTGTACTTCTGTGATTTTTAATCATTATGAAAGGTTATATTATATAATAATAGCTCTATCAATAAGTATATTAAATAGGAACCATTAATTAAAATAAGCAACATAATGAAACAATATTAGTAACTTTTTTGTACTCAGAAAAATTATAATATGCACAATAGTTACACTTTTTGTTAAATAATAATATTCTCGTATCTTCATATTATTAAATAAACATATTATTGTTTGATATTAAATGATTGGGTATGGGCAACGGAACCCTAGGGGACAGAGGCTGGCTGATTTCCTGGAGAGAGAGGAACTCTTCATGATGAACTCTTTCTTCCAGAAGCCGCCTCACAGGAAATGGACCTGGATGAGCCCCGATGGTTCCACGAGAAATGAGATAGACTTCATCATGACCGACAAGAAACGGATATTTAGTGATGTCTCTGTGATCAACAGGGTTAAAACCGGCAGTGATCACCGACTTGTACGAGGCTCACTAAATATAAACGTTAAGCTAGAAAGGTCCAGTCTGATGAAGTCTACGCTCCGACCTACCAGTGCCCATATTCAAAACCCCGAAAGCTTCCAACTCGAGCTCACAAACCGCTTTGCTTGCCTTGAGAACTTAGCATCAGTGGACGAGATCAACGACGGGCTAGTGGAAGCTGTACGCACGGTCCAAGTTTTTTAGACCCCGTCGTAAAGATAGACCTCAGAAATTGGCTGATCAAACCTTAAACCTCATGGCTGAACGACGCTCGTTACAGTTGCAATCTCCCGATGACGCCGAGTCTTATAGGCAGCTCAATAGACGTATATCTAAGTCCTTGCGTCATGATCTGCGTCTCTTTAACACTAACCGTGTCAAAGAGACAATTGAGCGAAACCAAGGCTCCAAAGTGTTCGCGAAGGACAAGTCTATTGGGCAAAGCCAGCTGACGAAGCTGAAACGGGAAGATGGCAGCATAGCGTCGACCAAAGCAGAGGTTTTAGGGGACATCGAGAGGTTCTATGGACAGCTTTACACTTCGGTCGCAAAGCCCGTTGACAGCTTGATAGGAGATCCAAGAGCCAAACTGTCCCGACACAATACCGAAGATATCCCGGACATCAGTCTTTACGAGATTAGGATGGCCCTGAAGCAGCTTAAGAACAACAAGGCGCCGGGCGAAGACGGAATCACTTCAGAGCTTCTGAGAGCGGGTGGAACACCGGTACTTAAAGTCCTCCAGAAACTTTTTAATTCCGTCTTGTCCGAGGGCAAAACGCCTGAGACGTGGAGCAGAGGCGAGGTGGTGCTGTTCTTCAAAAAAGGTGATAACAGCCTATTGAAGAACTATAGGCCCATTACGCTTCTGAGCCATGTTTATAAGCGGTTTTCAAGGGTCATCACGAACCGTCTCGAACACAGACTTGATGACTTCCAGCCTCCCGAACAAGCCGGTTTCCGAAGAGGCTATATATAGTACATGTGGTCTATGGCCACATACATACGCTGCGGCAAGTTATACAGAAGACCGAGGAGTATAATTTGCCATTATGCTTAGCGTTTGTGGACTATGAAAAAGCCTTTGATTCGGTGGAAACATGGGCGGTGCTCGAGTCACTTCAGCGATGCCATATTGACTATCGGTACATTGAAGTGTTGAAGTGCTTGTATAAGAACGCCACTATGTCAGTCCGAGTACAGGAGCAGAGCACGAAGGCGATTCCATTAAGAAGAGGCGTAAGACAGGGAGACGTTATATCCGAATATTCGTTGTATCCGAAACTGTTTACTGCCTTAATGGAAGACACCTTCAAGCTCCTGGAATGGCAAGGACTTGGCATCAATATCAACGGCGAATACATCACTCACCTTCGGTTTGCCGACGACATCGTAGTCATGGCAAAGTCGATGAAGGAACTCAGCACGATGCTCGATGACCTCAACCGAGCTTCACAACGGGTGGGCTTAAAAATGAACATGGACAAGACGAAGGTTATGTCAAATGCCAATGTTGTGCCCACCCCAATATCTGTTGAAGGATCGGTACTCGAAGTTGTGGACTCGTATATTTATCTAGGACAAGTAGTCCAATTAGGTAGGTCCAACTTCGAGAAAGAGGTCAACCGCCGAATCTAACTCGGTTGGGCAGCGTTCGGGAAACTACGCAATGTCTTTTCGTCCGATATACCTCAGTGCCTCAAGACGAAAGTCTTTGATCAATGTGTGTTACCAGTGATGACTTACGGCACCGAAACGTGGTCCTTCACCATTGGCCTCATCTCGAAGCTCAAAGTCGCCCAGCGTGCTATGGAAAGGGCTATGCTCGGGGTTTCTCTACGAGATCGAATCAGAAATGAAGAAATCCGTAGACGAACTAAAGTCACCGACATAGCCCGACGGATTAGCAAGCTGAAGTGGCAATGGGCAGGCCATATAGCACGCAGAGCGGATGGCCGATGGGGTCGAAAAGTGCTCGAGTGGAGACCACGGACTAGCAAACGAAGCGTAGGACGTCCACCCACAAGGTGGACAGACGACCTTATAAAGGTCGCCGGAAGACGCTGGATGCAGGTCGCTTCCAACCGGTACATATGGAAGTCCAAAGGGGAGGCCTATGTTCAGCAGTGGACGTCCAATGGCTGAGATGATGATGATGATGATGATTAAATGATTAATTCACATAAAACATTTAGTTTTTAATTTTTATTCCTGTTTCTGATTCATCTGTAACAAATTCTGATTCATATGGGCACAAAATATTTGAACGATCATATCTCGAAAACTACTTAATAGAAATGAGTCCCTCATTCACATATATGTTTTTTAGGATACCTATTTTCATATAAACATGTGTTACAGGGCTAAAAGTGAAATTAAATTTTGACCATAGGAATCAGCCGAAGAACGCAATTTCGAAGAAATGTCCTTAACACTAACACCCACTGGACAAAACCGTGTCGCCAATCGGTCATTATGATCTTGTTCCGGCATGATGTTCAGTGAAGCCTAGGACGTATTTATCCCGCCACCTAGGTTTGGTCTGCTACCACTCCGCATCGCTTTACAACGAGATCGTGGTCAAAGGCTAACCTAAAATGAATAAAAAAAATAATATCGTCATTAAATCACGAATAAATTTATTTCCCCAAACTCTCAAAGGTAAACTATTAATTCTCTCTCTATTTGTAATATTCGTTTCAATGAATCTAATTAATCATACCCCAGATAAAATAAAAACCAACGAAAAATATCAATGCGGATCAAACTTTTCAACAGCTCATATTTTTCATTAAAATTATTACCGATCTTTCAGCCCATACAATGTTTATACGCTTCAAAAATATTTCCATTGGAACTACTCTGAATCTCAAGAAAATAATTAAATTTTTGAAAAGTGAAGCACTCATAATAAGCCTTGCACGTAACGTGTGTCATTACTTTACGCTGATACTTATAGTGGTTGTGAAGATATTAGTTTTTTTCCCCTGTTTTATAGTATTTTTTCCTTATTTTCGCAAAACTGGCTCTAGTATATTTAAAATTGGAGGTATCGGAAGGCATTTCCCAGCAATGGGATGACAAAGGCTAACATAATAAAAATAGTAGTAATCTTTAACTTATTTTTAACTTAGTTAAGTACATTCTAAATTTGTTTTATTACTTTTGTTTGTATTGTGGCATGTGGCTCGTCAGTTTTATAATACCTTACTAATTTAGTAGTTCCATTAATTTGAAATCTTACACCCATCGAAAATTCATTTGCGTGTACTTATGTACTGCATTATATGAGCTGACTTACTATGAGTGCTTCGTTTTATTTCACCATCCGTTAATAACCTTCATCCACGGCCCTCCAATGTTTATTCGCTTCAGATGTGTTTCCGTTAAAACTACTCTGGATAGTATTTCCGGTGGTATTTTAACGAAAAGTTCGGTATAAAGCAAAGATAAAATATTAAGATAGATACTGCGAGGACACTTTCCTTTTCTACAAGCTTTTATTTACTTGCACATGTCCGTTGTCTCTCTGTCTGTAATCAAATCTTGCAAGTTTAATTTGACTCACTTCCCGGTTTTAGATTGAGCTAAAATTTTGCATGCATGTAAAAATCGGATCACACGGAACACGACATCGAGCTAATCTGTTGGTGGAGCTGGAAGGTGTCCATAGAAACAAATTAAAGGATAATGTAACTAATAAAAAAAAAAACTCTTTATTTTCACGTTAACTATTCGAAAAGTGTTTAACATATGGAAAAAAAAATGTTACAGCCCCTACAAAGCTGGTTGAGATAGAAACTTGCTTGTATTTACTGAGCGTGTATAATATATCGAACTGAAAACACTTTTAAAATGTGTGCAATGATAACATTATGGAGGGCTGGTACAGAGGAATTTTCAATAAATTAATTCCACGAATTTATATTTCAAAATTCGTCAAATTGTGCGAGCGAGAGAGCGTCCCTCGATATATACGCTCTTAAGGCACTCCAATTCACCTTACACCACATGCAAAGTAGATGAATTCACGGCATCTACTCTAATACGCTATCTACTTATTTCACGTTTGTATGGCTGTTATTTTAAGGTAGGCGTAGTTGAATCAACAAACTATTGGTTCAAAGAAAAATATAGTGAATTTTCGCGTGTTTTTTCAATTCCGCACCGGATATATCCGTGTTATGAAATGGTATCTTTAACCGCGTTCCGGCCTCCGGCACGATGTTCAGTGGAAGATTTATCCCATTTTAAACACAATATTATAATTTAATATTTAGTAAATTGAGCGGAGCGGAATTAACACTAAATATTAAATAATAACTAATAAACACTTTAAACTTGCGACCCAAACTCATATTCATTTTATCGAGTAGATATTTTAATACCTATTAGTTTTTACAAAACGTATTAAAAATTAAAATACCTTAGCGATAAGTCCTGACTAATAAATTATCTCATATATTTTCTATTATCTATAAGAAAAAAAAAGTTATCTATAAGTATATCCAAGGGGGGGTTGGCAAGGTGAAAAATATTATAATTTTTACTACGTAAAATTCAAATATCCTTAATAATAAGTGCGCGAGAAGCTTGCTGCGAGCGCCAAAAAAAAATATACTCTTGACCAATATATATGTGCAAAATTTGTATTTCTACAATACTTCCCTGGAGGGTCTTGGCCCCCGTGCCATCCCCCCAAATCCGCCTATGATATATCAAAGGAAAGTGTGACTGTTTGAGTGATTTATCAACGCAGTACAGGTATGGATAATTTGACGTAGACAGGCCTAGGCGGGGTAACTCCACTTTGTGTACATACGCGTCGACCATTTGCGCCTATATTGAAATTAAATGGGTTTTATTTGTCTTGAATTTTGTCACAATATGATCTTAATACTAAACTTTTCTGTTCTAACAAAATTCTACCTATTTTTTTATGTGATGAAGTAGAAGACGAACAAGACGCTCTCCTGATGTTAAGAGATAACGCTCCCCATAATCAGTACCATGCTAGATACTTAGGATTTCACAATGATGTGAAATTCAAGGAACACTGTACCAACGTTTCTTACTCAAGAGTCATAACATGTTAAGACTCTTTAGCGCAGTAATTTTACTAGCTACAGTGCCTTCCTACCGAAGCACAGTTACTGCTCAGGCGTTAGAATAACAGGCACTGTTGGGGTACCCACCTAGACGACCTCCTGCAAAGAAAATCCACCCCCGGTATTAAATGCGTCCAAATATTTTGAACACGATGTAAATTGATGTTATGTACCTACATAAAGAACATATTATTATGTACATCTATATACGAGCACCTATTGGTAAACAGTTACATAGTATATTGTGTTTAACATCGAGTTCTAAACTTACAAAACCTCTATTCTTCAACTTAATGGGCCGTGTAAACTTGGCACAGCTCCCGTACAGTCGTACTCAGGACTAAAATGTAGGGCCAAGTATAATTTAACTTATTGCACCCTGATTTGAACAATCTGTACAATGGTTCTTTAACACAAAAGATTTCTTAAGGCCCCTGATGGGCCCATACAAAGTTAAAATCTTAATAGGAAAATCAAAAAAAATAAATTAGGTGTAATTATTATTGTCGTACTCCAATACCTATACTTCGTTTCAAAAACAAAGATAATTTTTGCAGGGTTCAAAGGATAATATCTAAATATCTTTATCAATTCGATATATATCGAATATTTATCATAATAATATATCAGATATATATCATAATATTTATCGGATATGGCTCATTCTCATTTTAGCGCAAATTTGATGGTCACACGGTTATATTTCCTAAACGGTTAAAGAAAGAGACATGCATTTTATTTAGGTGGATAAAAGATATATTAAGCTACAAAATAAATAAAGATTGTCATAATAGACACAAAAAATAATTCTAAAATTTAACATGAAAGGTCAAAAACGGGGCCATTTTTCGTATTCTCATGGTGTCACACTTTCCGTTGCAGTGAAACATTTGGGCACTATTTTAACAAATTTCGGTGTATCTGTATATAACATATACCAATATTTTCGCAAACAAATACAATTTACGGTAAACAATCTAAAAAAAGCCTTTCATTATCATTTTGAATTTAAAATGACATAATGCGGCGGTCACACGATTTTGGGTGCTTTAAATTTGCATAGTTTATCGGCTGCTGTTAAACACAACATCAACAATCCAATACAGAGTACGATTCATTTCAATGATAGCCATGTTCTGCAATCGTAGAAGTAGGATCTAGGACTTATGGAGCCGTGGGAAAAAATAAACTTGCTAAGTTTCAATTTATTCATGGGTGTACCGATCACTTGCATGGACAAAATTTTTATGCATTGTATTTTAGTTATTAAAATCAAAGCTAGCTTTTCGAAACGCCAAAATGTGCGAGATAGAGATGTAGTATTTAATTTTATACATTATATCTAAACTTTCCAGAATTTCACCATAAAGGGATATTTTTTGGAGTCCCACAAGGGAGCATATTGGGGCCAATGCTATTCCTATTATATATCAACGACCTACCACTTTGCACCAACCATGAGACAATCTTATTCGCGGATGATACAACTATTGTCGTTAAAGGTAATGAAGTGGATATATTTCAGGATAGTATCAATGCAGCTATTAGAGATGTCATAGCATGGCTGAAGGAGAATAATTTAAAGGCGAATGTGCTAAAAACAAAGATGATGCAATTTCGCTCTATAGGTAAAACTACGCTGTGCAATCTCAATGTAATGTACGAAGGCAAGCCAGTCGACGAAGTAAATACAACTAAATTTTTGGGTATTGAAATAGATAACAGTCTGCAATGGAAGAACCACGTCGCGTCTGTTTGTGCCAGAATAAATAGATTCGTTTTCGCCCTGAGGAGAATAGCACAAACAGTTTCTACTCAAGCCGCCCTGCAGGCCTATCACGGATATGTGGCCTCTGTCTTGCAGTACGGACTGATTATGTGGGGCTACTCTACAGACGCGGACAGAGTATTCAGGGCACAAAAGAAGTGTGTACGTGCTTTATGTGGAGCACATTACCTCGATTCTTGTCGTCCACTCTTTAAAAAGTTTAAACTTCTGACACTTGCAGGACTCTACATAAAACAACTGGCTCTGTTTGTAAGACACAATCCCGAACTGTACAAGACCCATAAAGAGTTCAGGCAGAGACAGCTCCGACCTAGGACAGATAATTTGCTCTGGCCACCAATCTGTAACTTGTCTCTACAGAAGAATCCACACTATATGACGGTCAAGGTTTATAATCATATTCCTGAAGCTATAAAAGCGGTCGGGGGTGCATTGTTCAAAATTAAGTTGCATAACTGGTTACTGGAAAAAGGATTCTACTCTGTGAATGATTTTTTTAAATGGAAAGACAACAACTACTAGGGACTATAGATATTATTAATAATATGACCTATTTGTGACATTTAAATATTATGACATACTATGAATTTTATTTTGTAATTATCATGTTGAATTCTTTTAATACTGTTGTATTACTGGCTGTTATACACATTGTAATCAAAATTTGAATCATTCTTTTTATATATTCTTATTGATGTATGTTTTGTCACTTCAATAAAATGAGTCAAATACAACATACGTTATCAGCACGAATTTATAAGAAAATACAAGAATAAACTGTTTTTCTGCATTAAAAGTGAAAAGAAAGTTTTTCTAAAGTATTACGTGCATCATATGTGTATTTTTTGGACATTGACCAGCTGTTCGTGAGTTATAAAATTATGTCAAATAATAATTCCCTTTCTTGCATAAAACCTTTAGTTAATAGGGAAGGCTACTCTACATGGAAGTTTAAGATGCGGATGTGCCTTATTCATGAAGAATTGTGGGAAGCCGTCGTAGGTTACCAAGATAGTAATGTATCCACCGATAAAAGGTTAAGAAATGATCAGAAAGCTTTATCGAAGATTTGCCTTACTCTGGATGGACTGGCAATAACCCACGTAAGGTCATCAAAAACTGCAAAGGAGGCATGGGACGCTCTTTCGTCCGCATACGAAGACAAAGGTTTGGGTCGACGTATAAGCCTTGAACGTAAACTCTATAGATGCAGCCTTGAAGATTATAACTCAATTGAGATGTATATAAATGCCATCATGTCTACTATACAAGACTTGGCTGACATCGGAAAAACAATAGAAGATGCATCAATAGCTGCTATTCTTCTGGGAGGTCTGAGTCCACGATATGAGCCTTTAATATTAGCTCTGGAAAATTCGAATACACATATAACTTCGGACCTTGTAAAGACAAAATTATTGCATGAATTGAATAAAACTGAATATGATAATCCTGATACTGCTCTTCGTTCCCGGATGAATCAAAGTAAATCTTCTGCATCCAAATCTAAGAAGCCTATTGTGTGTTATGACTGTAATGAGCCAGGTCATAAGCGTCCAGACTGTCCCCATAAGAAGGACAAGAATAAGAAATCTGTAAATCATAAGAATGCTCTCTGTGCACTGAATGTAAATGAGAAATTAGATAATGAGAAATGGTATATAGATTCTGGAGCGTCAGCACACATGACATCACGAGCTGATTGGATGGAGAATGTGAAGGATTCCCCTATTGGAACTGTAACTATAGCAAATGGTGATATACTGGAAACCCAAGGTGTCGGTGAAGTTTTGATTACCAGTTGCAGTGATAATTTGACATCGGTCAAAAAGATTCTTGATGTAGTTCATGTGCCAAACTTGGACTCGAATCTTATATCAGTTAAGAAGGCAGTAGATAAAGGTTTTAGTTTAGTTTTTGATAAAACTGGTTGTAATTTTTATGATTCTGATGCTTTTACTTGTAATGGAGATGTAATTTTACATGGTTCTATTTGTGGTGGACTGTATTCATTAGATGTTACAGTCAATTCTAAACTCAATGAACGATTATCCGCTTTTGAAACGCACTCTGATGTATCTTGTTTCAAGCTTTGGCATAGACGATTAGGTCACTTATGCCGCATTGGAATGGACCAACTTAAGAAGGGTCACGCGGTGGGCGTTGATTATTCAGAAGTCGATAAGGAACCTTGTATCTCCTGTATTGAAGGTAAGCAGAATAGGAAAACTTTTAAGAAAGTTTCACATAAAAAATCAACTTCAGTTCTGGAACTTATTCATTCAGATGTTTGTGGTCCCTTGCCTGAATCTTCATTTCAAGGCAATAAATATATTTTATTTTTTATAGATGATTTTTCTCGTATGACTTTTGTCTACTTTATTTCTTCAAAAGCTGAAGTAAAGAATAAGTTTTGTATTTTCCAGTCCTCTGTGGAACGGGAAACGGGAGCCAAGATAAAGACACTGAAGAGTGACAACGGAAAAGAGTATGTTAATGCAGCTTTTTCGAATCATTTACAAAATGAAGGGATTAAACACCAAACTACTGTTCCCTATAGTCCTCAACAGAACGGTATTGCTGAACGGACGAATAAGTCCATTATGGAGAAGGTAAGGTCTATGCTGTCAGAAAGTTCTCTTTCTTCTGCCTATTGGCAGGATGCAGCAGATATGGCTGTATATCTTAAGAATAGATCTCCACATCGTGCTCTCGAAGGCAAGACGGCATACGAGAAGTGGTATGGTATGGTCCCAAATTTATCACATCTACGCGTCTTCGGATGTAGGGCTCTAATTCATGTCCCCGACTGTAATCGGAAGAAATTGGATATGAAAGCATCGGAACACATCTTTGTCGGATATTCAGAAGATCCGAGAAGCTATTTCTTTAGAGATGCTACGTGTCCTAGAAGACTTGTGAAGAGTAGAGATGTAACATTCTTTGAAGATCATTTTCATGATTTAAAAGGTAAAGGTAATACTTGTAAGACTGGTAATGATTTATTGGAACCAGCATACTCGTACATACCTCTTCTGTCTGAGAATTCATTAAATAGTTCAGAGCAGAGAAATACTGTCACTGTGGAACAGTTAATAAAGCCTAATATTGCACCAGTATCAGAAAATTGTGTACCTGATAGTAGTGAGGAACAGTGGCATAATGCTGATACATCAATTTCTTCAGAAGAAATTAATTCTGATACTGAGGTTGTAGAACCAAGATATAATTTAAGACCAAGAAAACCTAATTCTTCTGCTAACTATGTATGTGTGCAGACTTCATCCTCTGAACTGGATGAACCTTTAAGCTATTCACAAGCTATAAATGCAGAAGATAGTGAAAAGTGGCGTCTCGCAATGTGCGATGAATACCAATCATTGCTTGAGAAGAAAACTTGGGTACTCGTTGATAGACCAGATAAAAAGGTTATTCCATGCAAATGGATATACAAGTTAAAGAAAAATGCGCAAGGTGATGTTGTTAAGTATAAAGCAAGACTTGTTGCAAAAGGATTTAATCAAGTATATGGTGTTGATTTCTCAGAAACTTTCTCCCCGGTTGTCCGGAGCTCCTCTTTACGCATGTTGTTTGCGTTGGCTGCAGAAACAGGAATGAAAATGCATCATTTGGATGTTGATACTGCGTTTTTAAACGGAGACTTAGAGGAAGAGGTCTACATGAGTCAACCAGAAGGTTTTGCTAAACCTGGTCAAGAAGATAAGGTATGCTTATTAAAACGTTCACTTTATGGCCTAAAACAGGCCCCAAGGACATGGTTTAAAAAGTTGACCGAAATATTGCAATGTATAGGATTTAAACAAACTCCTTCAGAAGCATGTATTTATACCAAGAAGGTTGGTAACGAGTTACTTATTCTGGCCTTTCATGTCGATGACATTGTCGTATTTTATAAAAAAGATTCTACACTTGACTCTGTCATATCTGACTTACAGAATCATTTTAGTATGAAAGTGATTGGGCCATTGAGTTATTATTTAGGTTTAAACATTGATTGGAAACCTAATGAGATAAAAATACATCAAGCTACTTATATCCGGAGCTTGTTAGAAAAATTTCAAATGGGTGATTGCAGATCTATGCATACACCTTTACAAAAGGAAAAATTAGTGCCATCTAAAGGTAATGAGGACTCTACTGTATATCCTTACCAGAAATTAATTGGCTGTTTAATGTTCCTTGCAGTCAATTCTCGACCCGACATAGCTTTTGCTGTTTCGTATTTGAGTCAGTTCAATACTAAATACGACAAAACTCACTGGATTGCGGCAAAGCGCGTGTTACAGTATTTAAAAGGAAGTATCGATGTGGGTATTACTTACAGGAAAGATAGAGGAAATTTAGTTGGCTATGCGGATGCAGATTGGGCTAATTGTCCCATAGATCGTCGTTCATACACTGGATTTTACTTCTCTTTGGCTGGTGGAGCAATCTCATGGGAGAGCAAGAAACAAACAACAATTGCTCTTTCCTCTACTGAAAGTGAATATATGAGTTTAGCGGGAGCGGCAAAGGATGCTGTATTTTTAAAGCGGCTAATGTTGGAAATAACAGGTGAGTCAACTGTTGTAACAATTTATAATGATTCGCAATCTGCTCAAAAATTAGCAATAAATCCAGTCCACCACAACAGAACAAAACATATAGACACTAGGTATCATTTTCTACGTGATTTAGTTGCTAAGAAAGTTATCAATGTTGTCTTTAAACACACAGAGGAGATGTGGGCTGATGTATTCACTAAGCCGCTAGCACGCATTAAGCATCAGAATTGTATAAAAGGGATAGGTTTATGTTAATTGTCTCATTTTGATTACGGGGGTGTATGTTGTATTACTGGCTGTTATACACATTGTAATCAAAATTTGAATCATTCTTTTTATATATTCTTATTGATGTATGTTTTGTCACTTCAATAAAATGAGTCAAATACAACAAATACCTATGCAAGTTATTACACACGACCTCAAATTTATAATTATTATCATTAATTAATTTCAATTGAATGCATGTCTTAATGTTATATAATTTAACGCATATAATATTTTTTTTAATTTAAATATTTGTACGCCCTCTGGGCAGAAACATGTTGAACTAAATATCACATTATTTAAGATCTATATGTTATGTATAAACCATGTTTGTTACAAATAAAGATTTTCTGATTCTGATTCTGATTCTGATTTTCGTCACCAGCGTGGCATCACCTTCATAGCGTTTTTTACCATGAAGGTGATTTTTAAGCCACGAAAGTGTTTTTTTTCTTTTGAAAGGGCCTTTTTACCATCTAAAAGTACTTTATCTGTTATGTTAGGGTTTTTAATACATACATACCAAATTTCTGACTAATAAAAAAGTAAAGTGAAAGGTAAAGTAATATCTCAAATTACGCATATTTTCTTTTGTAGTGAGGTTTATTGTTACGTAGAATGTCATTTTACTGTACATTTTTGATAGATTTAGTCTTTTAAAAGGGTTTTACTTGAAAAAGTTGTGAAAAAATAATGACGGAATCACTTTCGTGGCATAGAAAATTTCAAAACTGTTTTTCTTCGAAATGAAACGTACGATTTAAATCATTTATATAAAAGTTTACTCGTGTTATCTAGCTCTATACAAAATTATACATAAACATTACAAATAAGCAATAAATAAGAATTGCCATGAAGGTGACGATGAGAATCGATTCCATGAGAATGAGCCATATATAGCATAATATTTATCGGATATAACAGTTTTTGTGAATATATCAATGATATTTTCATTGTTATATAAGCTTTGAACCCTAAAAAAATTATCTTGGTTTTTGAAACGAAGTATAGATGTTAGGTGTCTACAAAAACTATAAAAATCCATCATCTGAACGTGAATTAGTTTCGGAAAGCATGTAAAACTATGAGTTCAAGCTGTTTCCAATAAAATAAGTAAGTAGTCTTACCCCAGCCCTCAATTCTTAAATTACTTTAAGACCACACCATCATCTTAGATACTTATCGTACAGTAAGTCTTGCCCCCACAGTGTCCCTGAATACATCCCAGTTCACCACACCGTCTCAGTGGACGCACTTGCCAAACCACCTGTGCTCAGTGCTGAGTTCTAATCGTACCATCTAAGATACTTATCGTAAAGTAAGTCTTGCTCCACACCCCACAGTGTCCCTAAATACATCCCTGTTCACCGCACCGTCTCAGTGGACGCACTTGCCAAACCACCTGTGCTCACGGCTGAGTTCTAATCGTGCCATCTTAGATACTTATCGTTAAGTCAGTCTTGCCCATTTTCCCTGAGCTAGTAGATTACATGGTAGTCCATGAATCATGAATACCTAATCGTTATTTATTGACAGTGACAGTGTATTTAGCTTAACATTTTCTGTTAGCGCATAAAGTATTAATCCCTTCTTCTTCTTTGGGTGCCATCTTCTAACGAAGGTTGGCGATCATCATGGCAATTTGAACCCTCGACACAGCAGCCCTAAATAGGGAGCGCGTGCTCTTGCAGTACCATTGGCGTTTTTTTTTTTTTTTTTTTTTTTTTTTTTTTTCTCTTGTTAGCTTTTGACAGTCTGTGCATTTGCCAGCTATTATTGCCATCTAATATTAAAAATGTAATTATATTCTTTTCTTAACCTTGTCGAGTTACATAATTACATAATGTTTTTATGTGCTTATTAGTTGTATCATTGAGTAAGTTTTTTACTTAATAATTATTTTTCTTGTAAACACAACAGCAGGTGGGTGTAACATTAATTTGAATTTGCTTCTAATTTTATAAAATTATATTATAGCTTAAGATTATTTATTATTATACATTTATATAGTATATATTTATCTTTATATAGATCATTATTTATTTTATGTAAATTTATAATATTATATGATATGCTAAATACAATATTTAATGATAGCTGTGATAGCTTCTCATCTGCTTTAAGTTGTTCGCCAGAAAGTAGTAGTGAAGATAGTTATTCAAGTGTACCTTCTCTCTCGGAAACTCTTGATAACCACTTCTCTGACGTGCCTAAGAACTTCAATATCGTGCACATTAATGCCCAAAGCATCCCGGCTCACTTCACTGACATGCTGGCGTCTTTTAACAATAAAAATATTCACGCTATATTAGTCTCCGAATCTTGGCTTAAACCATCTCTTCCGTCTTTATCTTTCTCTTTACCTGGCTTCAATCTTATCCGAAATGACAGGGATAAGGGTGCTGGTGGAGGAGTTGCTATTTATTTACGCTCTCATATTCCCTTTACTGTAATTAGCACTTCAACCCAACCACCACCTTCTAATGCCGGTGAACATCTCTTTATTGAAGTTCTTCTTTCTCATAGCAAAATTCTTCTCGGAGTCTATTATAGCAATTCTTCTCATAATAACTTCTTTTCCTCTTTCGAACAAATCTTAGAAATGTACTCTCCTTTATATAGCCATACCATTGTAATGGGCGATTTAAACACATGCTTGCTAAAACGTGATCATAGATCTCGTCTTCTGGAAAACACTATTAGTTCTACTAATCTGCATGTTCTGCCTCTTGGTGCCACTCATCATTTTCCGAACTCTACACCATCTCTTTTAGATTTAATGATAGTGTCATCATTAGACCATGTATCTAAACATGGCCAATGCTCAGCTGATGGTTTTTCTTACCATGACTTAATATTTTTGTCCTATAGAATTCGTCCTCCAAAATCTAAACCCACAATTATTCTGCAGCGCAATTTTTGTGGTATTGTCAATGAAGCGTTTGTTAACGACGCTAAAAACATTGACTGGTCGGATGTTGATAATGCAGATTCGATTGATGACCAAGTAGCAATTTTTAATTCATTAATAACACAGTTATATGACGTGCATGCCCCACTGAGGTCAATAAAAATCAAACATCTACCTGCTCCTTGGCTGACTGCTGACTTAAAGGCTCTTAAACATAAAAAATCTGTTGCCAAGACGAAATATAAAATGAGTGCTACAGCAAAAAATAAGGCAAAGTATACTAAAGTGCGAAACCGGTGCAACGTAGCCTGTAGGGACGCACAACGACGTCACATTTATGACTCCGTGCAGGATGATGACCCAGCTATGGTTTGGAGATTTCTTAGGAGTCTGGGAATTGGAAAATCTCGTCAGGATCCTGTTCCATCTAGCACTGATATAAATTCTCTTAATACACACTTCTCCTCTTCTCCTTCTATAGATGATGCTCATAAAGCTGAAACTATATCTAATCTTTCTAATTTTAGCTCTCCCAGTTACCCTCCTCTCTATTTTCGTCAATTTACCGTTGTTGAGGTGAAGAAGAGCATACTTTCAATCTCCTCAAATGCTGTTGGTGTCGACTGCATCAGTCGCAACATGTTAACCCCTATCCTGGACTATATTCTTCCTGTCGTCACAAGTATACTTAACCGCTCTATTTCTTCTGGTGTATTTCCTTCTCTTTGGAAGGAAGCACAGATTCTTCCGTTACCTAAGAAGTCAAACCCTAAGCTATTATCTGAATTTAGGCCTATTTCCATTCTTCCCTTTCTCTCTAAAGTTTTAGAGCGTTTAGTTCATAATCAAGTCAATGCGTTTCTTATTAAAAACTGTCTTCTAAATCCCTTCCAGTCTGGTTTCCGTCCAGGGCACAGTACGGTTACTGCGCTAGTCAAAGTGACCGATGACATTCGTTTGGGCATGGAGAACGGCCACTTAACTGTGCTAGTGCTCCTGGACTTCAGTAATGCTTTTAATACTGTCGATTTCGATATTCTTCTTGCTACTCTTCGCTCACTTAACATCTCATCAACGGTAATAGACTGGTTTCACAGCTATCTGTATGGGCGTCGGCAGCGGGTTCGCCTTGGAGATGCTTTTTCTTCTTGGTGCAACACGACTGCTGGGGTACCTCAAGGGGGTGTCCTTTCACCTCTTCTTTTCGCCATTTTCATTAATTCTATTTCTCTAAACCTTACTTCCTCGTACCATCTTTATGCTGATGACCTCCAGCTTTACTATCAGACTCCACTTGACCGACTAGATGACGCAGTGGAAGTTTTAAACCGAGACCTTCTGTCCATCTCTGAGTGGAGCAAATATCACGGTCTTAAACTGAATCCGCTCAAAACTCAGGCTATTATTATTGGAAGTTCTCGGTATATTTGTAAGATTGACTGGGTTCATCTTAGGAAAATTAATCTCGACGGAGTCACTATACCATATAGTGATAGTGTTAAGAACCTGGGTGTTTTCATTGACCGTACTATGTCTTGGGTTCCACAGTTATCAGCAACAAGTCGTAAAATGTTTGCTACTGCAGGCGCTTTGCGTAGGCTCCGGAACTTTTTACCGACAACCACTAAAATTGCACTCGCACAGTCCCTCATGCTCCCAGTTCTTGATTATGCTGACGCCAGCTACCCTGATATTACCGAGGACCAGCTAAACAAACTTGAGAGACTCCAAAATGTATGTATAAGGTTTATATTTGGCCTTCGCAAATATGACCATGTCTCCGATTTCCGTTCCAAACTCAAGTGGCTTCCTATTAGACGTCGCCGTGATGCTCATTTTCTTTTTCTTCTCTACAATATATTGCGTAATCCCACTTCCCCCCGCTATCTTCAGGAGCGTTTTGAATTTCTAGACGCTTCTCATTCACGTTCACTTAGGCCGTCAGTGAATTTGCAGTTACGTTTTCCTCAGCACAGCACTACTTTCTATGATAAGTCTTTTACTGTAAAGGCAATCCGTCTTTGGAATGCTTTACCTTGCGAAATTAGACAAGCTCCTTCACTAGATGTTTTTAAAAGCCGTGTGCATAAATACTATCATTCACTGCTGTAACCATTTTTTAACCTCTTTTCCTACCTACTTCAGTCTTTTTAATATCACAATAATTTCAATAGATACTTTACCGATATTGTTTGCGTACTTATTTCTTAGATTTATATACACAGTAATATATTGTCTTTTTGTAATAACATAAAACTGTTTATTTAGTATGCTCATATTAAAATATTGTATTGCATGATATTTGTAATATATTTAATCTGTTATAATCTATATATAATATACATATACTTATTTAGATATTTTGTTTATATATATAATAATATATATATACATATATACTATTTAGTATCTATTTTATAACATAATAATATATATTATTACATATATTTTGGATACTGTTTGTTTATTTTATACTTCACCACCTACCAGTTTCTGCCATATTATGTTACTCCCTCCCTGCACGGTTGTCTGGAAGAGATCGCTTTTAGCGATAAGACCGCCGGTTGCAACATCTTTGTTTTGTTTGTTATCTACTGTTGTAAATTGTTAATTTTCATGTGGTGTTACAATAAAGTATTAATAAATAAATAAATAAAAATTGGCGCAGATTTTTAAGCCAAGATGTTCTCCTTCTTCCTGGACTTATTTTTCCCTGTATAATGAGCTGTAATAGCCCATATTTGAGACTACGCATTATATAGTTATATTTATTGTAGCCCCGGCTCAATCATACAAACTTGGCCCCACGGTGTCCCTGAGTACATCTCTGTTTACAGCACTGTCTCAGTGGACGCAGTTGCCAAACCACCTGTGCTCACGGCTGAGTTCTAATCGTACCATCTTAGATACTTATCGTTTTAGGTTACAAAATACCTATACTGTATGTTATTTACGAGTATACTTGCTACTAAAATACCTAAATAGAGCCCTGATATCTAGTAGGATATGAAATATTATTAAGACAAGAAAAAAAAACGTTAATATACATATCTTAAGAGTCGCACTATTTGATCAATTTTGAAATATAAATTCATCGATTTAATTTATTGAAAATTCCTCAAGATCAACCCTGCATAATATTATTGCACACATTTTAAAAGTGTTTTCAGTTTGATATATTAAAAAGTGTGATTGATCTGAATAAATAAAATGGTATGGGGAGCAATATTTAAACAGATAACGATTTTACGATAATATCTTTTTTATATTTTGATTATTTCCTCTTAATTTTCACCGAGTTATTTTATAAATATGTAACATTTTCCTCCTAATGTACAATTTTGAAAGAATAGAATAGAATAGAATAGAAAACTCTTTATTGTTCACACAAATACAACAATATAAACTTAGAACTAAGATTACAAAGAAAGAAGTGTTACAATTGGCGGTCTTATCGCTAATAGCGATCTCTTCCAGACAACCAAGCAGGGAAAGGAAATACATAAAATAGAGCGACGGTGGTTATAAAGATATATAAGGAGACATAAGTACATATTTTTTATCATAGTAAAGACATGATTTTATGAATTTTTAGTTAATTTTGGAAAGTCATACGCCATTATTCCTATATACATAGACATGTTAATGCTTATTTCTTCTTGTCGCCAACCATACATAAGCGTCGTTGAATCTATAAAAGCAAAAACTTTGATTTGATATCACATACCATCTTTTTGAATACGTTTCAGAGAATCACTACAAAGAGGAGACCCGCCAACTTTGTCAATAGGCAAATAAACTCACACAAGTTGTAAAAAGTTCCAAACCACTCTGATTCCGACATAATCCAGTCACCAATCCGTCATAAAACACATTTGCCGCGTCTCCCCTCGAGAACTTTCCAAAGTGTCCGGGAAAATATTAAATGTCTCGTATTTCTCTTTGTCCGAGGGAAAACAATTTCTCGGATATAATTCAGTGTTCTTTAGGGATGTGACGCGACGCTTTTTAGACGGACTGATAATGGAATTGAATAATAGAGGTGGGTGTTACACTGACGTTTTTATTGCTGTGAAAATGTATAAAAGATGGCTTTTTATTCTGTTGAAATGAATTTTATAAAGTGCGAATCACTTTGAGCTAGTTTAAAGTGCAAGTAACATAATATTACTAAAAGTAGCGCTGTTGTGTAGATAAATTCTAGCTTGTTTCTAGCCCTATCTTCATTTCACACACGTTTAGTGTATCTATTAAACCTGTACTCGTATACCTATCAAACTTATGTTTTCACCGTTTACACGTTGGTATACATAATATTGGTATGCTTATGTATAAAATTATGTCACAAATAGTGTAGGGAAGACCGGGGGTAGTTTACTACAAAGTAGACTGACTGCCATGAACTTATAATATACTAGACTCCATAATTTCGGACGGAAAACCTAGGACTTTGACGTATTGCCGATGAATTGGCACTGTAGCTAGTAAAATTACTGGGCTGAAGAGTCTTAACATCTTATGACTCTCTAGTAAGAAGCGTTGGCGCAGTGCACTGGGTAGCACTGTACTAATTATGGGCATCGCATCGTTATCTCTTACCGTCAGGAGAGCGTCTTGCTTGTCTTCTTAGTTCGTTGTATTTTCGGCAGTTAGTCTATCTATCACTATAATGTAATATAATATATAACTATCATTTATAACTTTTTCAACTGGAAAATTTCTTAGTTATTTTTTTTCCTCTTTTTAGCCGGATTGATCATTCAACACATCACTAGGCAGTTCTTTGCGGTCAGTCCGTTTGTCGGAATAAATATCGTTCCTATACATTCTGTTACAACGTCCGTTGGGCTGTTTATTGTTCTTTTGTTTAGTTCTTTGTCTATGGGATGGTCATTATTGACAGAGTCGGATAAAGGTGGGCTAAGGGGCTAAGGATCTTAATTCCCCGCTCTCCTAATTAAAGCCATTTATACGTATCCTGCAGGAAGCTGGTCACATTTATCTTCAAAGACGTTTAATTTTTAAGCTATACAAAATCTTGGGTAATAATTTTAAAAAAATGCTTCAACGACTATGTTATCCTACTTAACACTGTCAGAGTCTTATCATAACCACAATTATTTATAGGTTGCGTGGCTACCGTATAGCTAACGTCCGTAAGACCTGCGAATGTCAGTTCAATAAAGGTAAACCTTTTTTGATTTTTTGACGTGACAACGTCTTATAATTCGATAGAGCCGGCTGCACGCACGATAAAACATGACTCATGCGGCGTTACCTCGCTCTGAGGCGTTCCATGTAAGGCTTGAAGTGCAAGCGAGAGCGCGGAACGAGCGACAAAGAAGCACAATCGGCCTTTGCGTTCGGCAGCGTTCGACATCCGTCTCTCTCCTACTTGAGTGAGCGATGCGTCTGCGTGGACAGCTGCTATACTATAGTACATTTACCTTAAGACGTTGTCACGTTCAACTATCGTCAGTAAACCGACTTTACAGACAACCAATTTTTTTTAAATATTTTTGGCTTTTCAAAATCTTAAGGTAAAATCGCGCCTACCACGCGATTTTATTGCCCCCAAACAAATTCAAGCCTGAATCCATCACTGATTGTTGCTATGATATTTCAATCATATATCGCTAACATTTTTGTGATGACAATCGACATGTAGTGTAGCGAATTTTTTTCTTTAGATTTAGGATTTATGAAATGAGTCACTGATTACTGCTATATTATGATGTTTCAATCAATAATAATTAATTAGACATCGCTCAGCAAAAAATTTGTAAGGAAATTCAACGTTTAGCGGTATTTTTTCCATGCATCGAGATTTGAACCCAGGACCTCTAGATTAATGACGGACGTGGAAATACCAATATTTTCCACTTAACCCTTTCGAGTTTGATTATATCTTAACATCGAGTGTTTAATCGAGGCTACATCGGCCTATTCAAGTATCCGGGTTATTAATTCTGTTAATTAAGAAAATTAAACGAAACCTTGGAGTATTAAAAATTGAAATATTGCTAGGAAGAAATCCTGCTTAGAAAAATATCCTGGAAATATGGACTCAATTGTAATTCAACAGCATGTGGAATGGTGATGGTGAGCCTTTGAACCCACCAAGAAGGCGTAAAGACGAATTTTAAAATATAACGTCTTGTAAAATGTGACATGGGCAATGGGTACGTTCCCAATATTACAATTGTTTTATTATGTGTATAAAAGTTTATAACAAAATTCCAAATCATTTTAGGGAATCGAATTTAACACTAAATGTGTTTAAATGTAAATTGGCGCAATGGTTGGCGGAGAAATGTTTTTATAGCATAAATGAATTTTTTGAATACAAAATATAAATAGTCATGCATACTCCATACAATGTAACTTGGCATTATTCTTAGCTATAAGTCATTATTGTATATAATGTATTAATTCATACGTCTGGAAAAGACAGGTTTCGGCAGAACAATGCATTACATTAAGATCTTTATGTACCTGAAATCTATGAATAAACAAATTCTTATTCTTATTCTAAACCTTTTGGTTTCGGGGCTGATTTTCCGCAATAAGGCCCCATGGCCCATTTTGAATTAGTCACCCAATTTTTTTGTTTTTTATATTTTTAAAAGTTTTTTTTTGTTTCATTTCTAAAACCAAAAAATCTTTATCTAAAGTATGACCCAAACACAATTTCCATAAGTCCTTTCTGACGTAGACTTTCGCTAAGAAAGAATTAAGTCACGCAGGCAAAGCTACGAGTGTAAGCTAGTTTACGATATAATAGACAGACAAACCCCCTCCTTTTCGTCGGGGGTTCAAATAGATAGATGTCTAGCCGACATAAATTTCCATAATCCCTACAATAATTTATATAACAAATACCAATGTCGTTAACGAGAATGCTGAGTTTTATTCGCGCACATGTATAGATATAAATCAAGTTCAATTTATTTTACCTTTGGTAGAGTGGATTTAATACGTATAAAATATGTGCAGTAAAGCAAATCAACACAAAGTTTAAAGTTATAGTTTATGGTTGTAATTAACAGATCAAAATGGAGGAACATTTTCCTAGAAGTGAGAAAAATCTAGAAAGCAAGCAGAATCCTTAAATCTAAATATATATAAAAGGAAAGAGTGACTGATTGATTGATCTATTAACGCACAGCTCAAACTACTGAACGGATTCGGATGAAATTTGGAATACATAATATAGGTTTCATAACGTAGACCTCCGCTAAGCAAGGATTTTGCCACGCTGGCAAAGCCGCGAGCATAAGCTAGTATATAATATACCTACCAATATAATATAGCTCGCAACGAACGTCTTTAAAAAAAATCTTTAGGTACAGGTTAGCCTGACCACGAGCTCGCCTGGTCTTAAGCGATGATGCAGCTGAAAATTGCTTATTAAACCTAAGGCGCTGTCTCCACAAGCGAGAGAATCGCGGCGAGTCCATTATAATAATCGAGCGATAATATCGCCGTGTGGAGACGGTTCCCTAGAGAGTGTATAGAAATACGTGGCACGACGATAATATCGCCGCGATTCTCTCGCTCGTGGAGACAGCTCCTAAGAGCTGATAAATCTGTCCCCGGCTGCACTGAATATCATGCCAAACACTACCTAATAATGACTTGGCGACACGGTTTTGTCCTGTAGGTTGTTACTAGCCGCGGCCAAAGCCTACCACCAATATTATGAAAAAAGAAGTTATTTTTATAATTTGCCTATGTTAGTCTTTTTTTTTACTCAGGTAAAATGCGTAACGCATCATCATCCCACGCCAGGGGGTCCACGGGGCGGTATGTGGGACTCCCCCGCCGAAGATGGGCGCGGCACGGATACTCACTAAAAACCTGGGGGTGTTCCTGCGGGAAGTCACAATGCCGGTGCAGCAGCGCCGGTACGCCGAAGCACTTATCCGCGATGCGTATTCTTAGTCTCGCTTAACTTTTGCCTTACTGTGATAAAAACCAAGCGGAAAACGGTTACATTTTTGAGCCGTTTGGGGTAGAGACTTTGGGTCCTTGGGGTCCGGGAGCTCACCGCATTTTCCAAAATTTATCTGAGCGCTTGGTCGAGGCGACGTGTGACCAAAATGCTGGGGTATATTTGGCCCAACGTATAAGTATTGCCATTCAACGTGGCAATGCTGCCAGCATTCTGGGCACTCTGCCAACTGACAGTGGTTTGGATAAAGATAAAGATAAAGATAAAGATTCTTTATTAGCATAAAACATGGTACAATTATATATAATGCATGCACAATATGATGATAAACAAATTCAGGTCCAGCATGTTTTGCCTTGATAGGCGTGCTAAAATAAGTCAAATGGTAGCATCTCTAAACATTGATTAATTATATTAGATTAACTGTAATTAATTTATATATATACCTATATATTCTAAAAAATGTCTCTATAATTTTAGCACTTGGATATTCTGTAGATCGGCTTGTGGCCGATCTGTGGTTAATAAAAGTGTTCTTTACTGCTGTAGTAGCTGTAGTATTGTTAGTTTGTTTTTCTCAATAAAGGCATTCGCCACTTAGGAAAAAAAAGCGGAAAATATAACGCTAAGAACACCTGAAGTGCCCATACTACAACGTATACTATATAACATATTCTACACAGCCGCGGTGTGAGACATAAACTGCGAGAGACAGTCGGTAGTAAAACCGTTATGGCTGTGTTGTGTCCGATTGAACAGCGGATTGGATATTAGAGGATAAATCCAATAGGGCTAATATCCCAGATGTATATCTTATGTATTGAGAAAACAATATGCTACGCATTTGTATATGTTACGGCTAAAGTAGGTTTAGCCTAACCTAGATTTAGCCGGTTAAAACTAGATGTAGCCGCACTTTGGACTTTAGCCGTGACATATATATATTTTTATACATTATTTAGGTATTGGTGGTAGATTTCAGCCGTGGTTAGTTACCACCCACTGAAAATAACCGTGTCGCCAAGTTGTATCATAACCATGTCCTTTTTTTTTTTTTTTTTGACCCAGGAAAAATGCGTTACGCATCATCACCCCACGCCGGGGGGCGCGGGGCGGTATGTGGGACTCCCCCGCCAAAGATGGGAGCGGCGGGGATACCCACTAAAAAACCTGGGGGTGTTCCTGCGGGACGCCATAATGCCGGGGCAACGGGTACGCCGAAGCACTCATCCGCGGCCCCGACGGCGTTTGGTCCTCACTGACAGGAGGACCCCTCCGCGGTGGGGTGAAGAGGAGTTTCACCCCACCCTCTCAAGGGGCGCGCGGAAACACCGCGCGCGCCACCTCGTGGGTCTGTTCTTGCGGCGACGAATACCCCCGTACTCGCCGCCTAGACCCAGGTTATGGGGGCTGGAGAAGGGCGTGGAAGATACGCCTCCGACGCCCCCTTCTCCGGGCACGCATCGGGAGGTCGGTGGTGACCTCCCGTTCGCGTTCCGCGATCTCCTTCTGCGAGATGACACTCTCGCAGAACGAAACCGCGGCCTGCCACGACTCCTCGCTCGCAACCATGGCTCTTACCATGGTTGCCAGCGAGAGTTCGTCCCCCATAACAGCGACGAGGGCACGGCGCTCACTGACCCAAGCTGGGCACTCCTCCAGTGTGTGCTGCGCCGTATCCACGTCGCTACCACAGTGGTGGCAAGCAGGGGTCGGTTCCCTGCCGGCTACGTGGTGCAAGTACTTTCCGAAGCATCCGTGCCCGGAAAGCACCTGCACGAGCCGGAAGGTCAAGGACCCGTGCTCTCTGTCCGTCCACTGCTGGAGTAGTGGACGGACTGCCACCACTGTCCAGCTGCCTGCTCGAGGGTGGGCCAGACGCGTACTCCACCTCTCGAGCAGTGCCTCGTTGGCTTCCTCCTTCCACCTCTCTACCTCCCTGGGAGACGCGGTGAGCCCGCGGAGGCGGAGCGCGGCGCGCCACTCGTAGCGCGCCGCATACAGCTCCGCCTCCAGGTCCCAGGGGGGAGATCCTGCCAAGAGGCACGCCGCCTCGTAGGAGACCGTGCGGTAACCCCGTATTACCCCGACGGCCATCACCCTCTGAGGACGTCTCAGATGGGCGATGGTTTGCTCCGTCAGGGCATCCACCCATACGGGGGCTCCATACAGAGCCATGGACCGCACGACTCCCGCGTACAGGCGACGGCAGCTGGTCCGAGGTCCGCCTAGGTTCGGCAGCAGCCGCTTGAGAGCGGCCGCCGCACCCATCAGGCGGGGAGCCAACCGGGCAAAGTGCTCCCGGAAGTTCCACCGCCCGTCGAGGACGAGTCCAAGATATTTCATCGAGGGCTCGACCCCGATGCAGACCTCCCCGACCATCTCCTCCACCAACCATGTCCTCCACCAACCATGTCCTGGCATAACGTATCAGTGAAGCCAATAAGTCATTTATCCCGCCTCCTAGTTTAAGTCTGCTACCATCTACGGTCGCATCGTCACTTTACATTCTCTCTCTCTCTCTGAAGTCGCTCCCTCATGACTGAGGATCGTGGTCATCACCAGCCGAAGATGCTGTTCCAGTGATGCGACTTATGGTTTGCCGCCATCGGTGCCTATCCATTGCTTCTCTGACGACCGAGCAAAACTTAGTTGAGGATGGGCCTTTCACTTGATCGCTCCATCTGGTGGGAGACCGTCCACGGGCTCGCTTGCCTTCCGTGTTCCCAACTACGATCAGTTTTTCAAGGCTCTCATCCCCCTTCCTGATAATGTGGCCGAAATAGGTCAGTATTCTCTGCTGGCAGATGGCATTACCTTCTACTCTGCTGGCGATTGGATTGTTGGCACTTGACATTATTCGTGATCAAATGCTAACCTATAATGAATAAGAAATCGCGAGAGGGTTGCATGAGTCGAAAGGAACCTTAACAACTGAGTACAAGACAAGCTTTAGTTTTTAGTCAAATATTGTGTCCTTTGTTTATTATTTTTCTTTTTATGTATGTTTTTTTTTTTGCCGTGAATAAAGTGTTTTCTATTCTATTTTTTAACATATACTCGCACCTAATATAAACTTGCTGAAGATAATACCTAGTCAGGTCATAAATTCTGTCACATGTTTAATATAAAATTATTGGAACAAGTTTATTTATTATGTAACCATTTATATACCAAGATGAACTTAACAAAACAGATTCTTATGACAATAAAGTTTATTCAAAATGACCTCCGTGATTTTGAATACAGGCCTTCAATCTGCGCGGCCAGTCGTCTATCGCAGCACGAACGAGGTCCATGTCAATATCGGCTGCTGCCTTAATCAAGGATGTCTTGAGTGACTCCAAATTGGGATGAGGCTTTGAGCACGCCTTTTCCTCCAAGTGTTGCCATATCTTGTAATCTAACGGACTCAAATCTGGACTGGAGGAGGGCCAGTCTTCGTGCCGGATGAAGTCGATTTCACGCGCCGCCAGCCAGTCTTGTGTGCTCTTCGCTCTATGAGCTGGCGCCGAATCTTGTTGGAATACCCAGTGCCTGTTATTGAACATGGTATGAGAAACAGGTTCCACAAGGTTCGTCAGGACTGTATTTTGATACACAACTGCATTCGTTTTTACATCTTTCTCACAAAAATGTACCTCTGTTAAGCCCCAATAAGAAACTCCCAACCATACCATGAGCGAGGATGGAAAATGACCTCGTTGGACACGCGGAATACGGTTGCTCGCTTCTTCACTACTGTGTGCGTACACCTTATCATTTTGTTTGTTGTAGCTCTCTTCTACGGTAAAAATTTTTTCATCCGAAAAAAGAATTTCTCGATATTTTTTTCTCGCGTACCGCTTCAACAAAGCGCGGCATCTCTTCAGTCTCAGGTCCATTAGACGAGCATTTAAACGATGTCCTGTTTTTCTTCGATATGCCCGAAGCCCTAAGTCTTCATTTAACACCCTTTTCACCGTGGTTCTGCTTAACCCCATCTGAAGGGCCAACAGTTTCTGCTTACGTTTGGGATTTCTTTGAATTCGCGCCTTCACAGCTTTTATCACTGCTGGAGTCCTAACAGACCGAGGGCGACCACTTCTTGACCTGTCATCTACACTAGAGTCTTCATTGTATCGTTTGATGGTACGATAAACGAATCTTTTGGTTATATTCAAATTTTTCAGTATGTCAAAAATTTGAATTGGCGCGTAACCGCAACGATGCAACGCAATAACTGCAACACGGTCTTCTTTAAGCGTCCACTCCATATATAAAAATGAGTAAAATTCTAAAAAGTATACATTTTTATTTTCATGAACAATTCGAAATTCGAATTCAATAAACTTTTTTGTGGCCAGCATTCGAAAAGAAAAGTTTTTACTGTGTGACAATACTTATGACCTGACTAGGTATATTAGATATATTATACTTGAAAACTGCAACAGTTGGCAAACTTTGGCATGAAACTATCCAAGTGCAGCAACAATGTATACGCACAATTTTAAACAAGTGAAATTTTAAAAAACACTTTTAAAAACAAGCTTTTATTATTATTATCATCTAGCACCAAAGTACTCGTCAAGACGAATCAAATGAGCCCAAACTGGGGTTTGCGTCGTTTATTTCCGAAGTTCTTATGGTCACCTTCCTGCTCCATGATCAGATCAGCTCCATGTCATAATAATATTGCCCTCTCATCCGATTCATACATGCCAAATTTCAGCTCAATCAGTAATCGGGAAGTGGATTAAATTAAACTTACAAGATTTGATTAAAGACAGACAGACAACAGACAGGTGAAAGTAAATAAAAGCTTGTAATATATTCGCACCTAATAAACTTGCAAAAGATACGAGTACATAGGTACTTGAAAACTGCAACAGTTGGCAAACTTTTGCATGAAACTGTCCAAGTGCAGCAACATTGTGCGAGAATTTTAAACAAAAGATAAACACAAAAATATCTTCAAACTTCATTGCTTGTGAAATTGACAAATTGTTTCGTGCCAAAACAAATTTTATTTTGATAGCCTGTGCCAATTTGCAGTTTTTGAACGCATCTCATCATAGATAAAACTGCAACCTTTTTTTGTTATGTTGGCAAAAGTGTGCCGCGACCTTGCGCTTGCACGGGTGTCAACCTTGACACCATTCGACAGTGCATTTGCGACCGCCGCGAGTTAGAGACGTATGCTTGCGCATCAAAGCAACGAGCTCCTGAGGGTGC
The DNA here is from genome assembly GCA_947507615.1 of Hemithea aestivaria. Taxonomy (NCBI): domain Eukaryota; kingdom Metazoa; phylum Arthropoda; class Insecta; order Lepidoptera; family Geometridae; genus Hemithea; species Hemithea aestivaria. The sequence goes on along the minus strand of OX382347.1, from coordinate 2,822,842 downwards.
GGTCGAAGCCTGGCCGATCGTCGTTCGTAATCGGCTGGCATCGAGGTCCAGATTTGACCTGGACACCATTTCGTGTGTGTGTGGTGTGTGCGTGAAAACCATTGAACTGTGAACCTATGGATTTCGGGGACGTGAGGTCCCGACGCGCCCATAGCGTTGTTCATTCATCATCGCCGGCAACATATCCCCCGCGTGCCTAAACAAGCATCAACAAATCCCTGAACGTGAACAGGGGATCCCGAGGAGGCCTGTGGACTGCTGCCCAGGTTAGTCGTAGGCCGCTTTTCTCCCCAACATAATTTTTGATCCGTTCGAGCCGGATACGTGGTTTTTCTTTAAGGTGTGTTTGCGTTCATATTTACGAGTTGGCATTGTTTAGGCATATTTCATAGTTAAAATTGTGTTCTTGTTTATTTCGAGATAATTGTTGTAGCGACGTTACGCGTCCCGACAATATATTTACATTTCTATCTTAGTTTTTGGCCATTCTTGTTAGGTTTGCAAATAACAAAATGGCGGAACAAGATTTATTTGAACGAGAAATAATTCTTAATGAAATGCAACGCATTTTAGAATTTTACGATGTTAATGAACAACAATTTCGAGTGAGAGCTAAAGATATCCTATTAATACAGAGAAAATTTCTTAAATTACAAACAAAAATTGAAAAGTCATTGTTAAAAAGTCAAACTTTTAATCGCGAGGAACAATTACGCTTCCGAAACCAATTTGATGATAGTTATTATACGATCGTTGGTCACTTAGAAAACATAAAAGAAGTTGAGACGGAGTGTAGGCGCAAGAGTCGAGCTTCTATTGTTCCGAGTCATGGTGTCAGTTGTATAAAAAAGTTACCTACTCTTCCGTTACCACAGTTTTCGGGCGAGTCCACCGAATGGACATCGTATTATGATTTATTTAAGTCAGTAGTACATAATAATGATGCCTACACAGAGTCTGAGAAATTTAGGTACTTATTGTTGACATTAAAAAACGAGCCATTTAACTTAATAAAGTCGATACCTATCACCGACGATAACTATTCAATTGCGCTCGAGATTTTAATTGCCCGCTACGAAAACAAAAGAGTTATAGCATCGAAACATCTCGACAATATTTTTAACATTGAACAATGTAGTGAGAAGTCTAATATTCATTTGCGTAATTTGTTGAATAACTATCACGAAAACATTCAAGCACTGAGTGTAATGCGATTTCCTATCAAAGAGTGGAGCTTTTTGTTATTGCATATTATACTGCGTAAAATACCTATTTCAATTCGTAAGAGATTTGAATTATCGTTGTCTAAACCTTCGGACATACCTAAAGTCGACGATTTAATTGAATTATTAGAGCGAGAATTATCGGCGAACGAAGTTATCTCATCCGACGGTAAAAAACTGAGTGAGGGCGGTTCTAGTACTACGCGTACTTATCAGCCGGCTAACAATGTGAAGCGATCTTTTGTTGCTACGGCCAATACTGATAAGAGTCACCTGAGTCACTCAGTTCCGAATGTAAACAAAAACAACGGTAATAACAATTGTGTCATTTGTGGCGATAATCATTTTAGTTTATCGAAGTGTCCTAAGTTTTTGAGTCTCACACCTAACGATAGGTACTCATTGATTAAAGGTAAAGATGTGTGTTTTAATTGCTTGGGGAAAGGTCATAGTGTTTCCCATTGTAAGTCGAGTTTTGGTTGTCGATCGTGTCAAAAGAGGCATCACACATTAATTCATTTTCCTAACGAAAATAATTCTAATTTAAATCGAGTGACTGAGACTAACGTCGCGACTCCCGCGCTGGCGTCAGAGGGTGGCCCCTCCGCGGGCACGCAAAACGCAGGAACGTCTGAGTCAGCGACGCCTATTCAATGTTCGTCATCCACTGCGCCGTATGATCGCGCGCAGACCGTGTTGTTATCTACTGCGCTCATTGATGTGTTTGATGGCAATGAGAAGCGTGGTACGATTAGGTGTTTGATTGATTCCGGATCGATGGCGAATTTTGTTTCTGAGGATTGCGTACAGAGATTAGGTTTGAATAGACGACATGTGAATGTACCTGTTTATGGAATTGGTGCTGATAAACCAGTACGTCCACGAGGGATGGTGTCATGCAACATCGCGCCAAAAAATAAAAATTCAAATTTTATTTTTATGGAGGCATTAATTTTACCTAAATTGATACCTCAATTGCCATCGGTACCAGTGCCATATACAGGGTGGTCGCACATTCAAAATTTAAATTTAGCCGATGAGTCATTTAACATTCCACAACGAGTTGATTGTATTTTAGGTGTTGAAGTGATGTCTCAAATACTGCTGAGTGACGTAGTCACCGGTCCTCCCGGTACACCACTTGCGGTGAATAGCATTTTTGGCTATTTATTGATGGGAAAGCTAGATCTTGATTCTTCCACTTCCGGTGCTTCCGGCACCCTTGGTACTTCCGGTACCTCTGGTACGTCTGGTCGCATTCAGGCTTGTTTTAGCTCATTTTCCGATGACGACAGCTTGAAACGATTCTGGGAGTTGGAATCTGTTCCAGAGCAAAAGGTTCTGTCCCCTGCGGAGCAGCTGTGTGAATCCATCTTTGAGGATACACATTTTCGGGACTCCACCGGCCGGTACTCGGTAGCCCTGCCCCGCAGGCCCGATGCCAAGCCTCTCGGTGAGTCTAAGGAGATTGCTCTCGCTAGATTTCGCAACCTGGAACGGCGTCTGGAGCGGAGCCCTAATTTAAGCAAGGAGTATAGTGAGTGTCTCCAAGAGTACTTAGATTTGAATCATATGGAGCCGGTCTCCGACCCTCCGCCGATAGGTGATTACTATGTAATGCCTCATCATTGCGTGGTTAAAGAGTCATCTCAAACCACAAGAACAAGAGTTGTATTTGATGCAAATTGTCCGAGTTCTACTGGAACCAGTTTGAACGACATTCTGTTGACTGGTCCCAAGCTTCATCAGGATATTGTTGACATCCTTTTGAAGTTTCGTGTTCATCGTGTCGCGCTTACGGCCGACATAAAACAAATGTATCGAAACATTTTGGTACATGAGTCCGATCGGGACTTACAGCGTATTTTGTGGCGCTTGTCGAGTTCCGAGCCTATTCGTGAGTTCCGTCTGAGAACGGTTACCTTCGGGGTGAATGCTTCACCCTATTTAGCTCTTCGGGTCATCAAGCAATTGGCTTATGACGAAAAATCTCGTTTCCCGCTTGCGTCTAAGGTGTTGTTAGACCAAGTGTTTGTTGATGACGTTGTTTCCGGTGCTGAAGATGAGTCACAAGCCCTTGCGTTACAGCAAGAACTCTTAGGGATTTGTAAATCAGGCTGTTTCGAGCTTCGTAAATGGCACAGTAACTCGCCTGCGGTAGTCGCAGCGGTTGAGACGCCACTTGTTCATGGTGAGCGGCGCGAAGAAGTATCCTTCGCTCCCATGGAGAAGGACAATCAAACGAAGGTCCTGGGACTTCAGTGGAAGCCTCAGCGAGACCAGTTCTCGTTTAGTGTCCAGTGCTCTGCGGATACCATAACCAAGAGAGCCATTCTTTCACAGGTCGCTAAGATCTATGATCCAATGGGTTGGTTATCCCCAGTCACATTGTTCGCGAAGCATCTTATGCAGTTGTTGTGGATATCGGGTGTCCAGTGGGACGATACTCCATGTGACAATATAGTGACGTCTTGGCGCGCATTTATACAGGAGTTGCCGCTTCTATCGCAAATCTCTATACCGCGATTTGTCTTTCCGTGCGTGAGTGGTATATCCATTCACGGTTTCTGCGATGGAAGTTCCCGTGCTTATGCCGCCTGTATATATGTAAGGCTTGTGGACTCAAATAATCAAGTCCAAACGAATCTGCTTCTTGCAAAATCGCGAGTCGCACCGATCTCTCCGTGTTTGTCGATACCGCGCATCGAGCTTTTAGGAGCAGTGATGCTGTCCAAATTGATTGAAAAGGTTTTACACACCTATAGTGATCGTTTTGCTATTGACAATGTGTACGCGTGGTCAGATTCGTCTGTTGTGTTGGCGTGGCTTCGATCCCCACCCTACGAGTGGAAAACTTTCGTTTCCAATCGCACGAGCGAGATCCTCTCTCGTGTCCCGAGTTGTCAGTGGAGACATGTCCCGTCATCGAGTAATCCGGCAGATGCTCCCTCTAGGGGTATTATGCCATCGGCGTTATTGCAGAGCGAGAGTTGGTTTTCTGGCCCACCGTGGCTTCGCGAGGAGGCTGCTGCGTGGCCTGTGCAGAAAAACATTCCTACCACGGGAGAAGAGAAACGCGAATTACCAGTTGCGTCCGCACCAGCTACGCTGGTCGATGAGGTTGAAGTGATTGGTCGATATTCAACCTTAGGCAAATTAGTACGCGTTACATCCTACATATTTCGATTCTATAACATTTTGAAATCGCGAGTGAGTAAAATTCCCAACACTACTTATCCGAGTTGTGTTACAGTCCACGAACATAACTTTGCTTTACAACGCCTAATTTATTTAGTGCAACATCAAGTCTTCCATGAAGACATCAAAATTATTGCGCAGGGTAAACAACCCTCAAACCAATTAAGACGTCTAAATCCTTTTGTTGATAAGGATAAGTTTTTGCGTGTCGGCGGACGTCTGCATAAATCCTTGTTATCGTATGAGTCCAAACACCAATTGATTTTGCCTAAGAGACATAATTTAACCTTGTTGATAATCGATGATGCGCACCGCGCACATCTCCATGCAGGTACGCAATCAGTCCAGTATTTACTATTACAAAAATATTGGATCTTGTCGAGTCGAGATGTAATTCGAAAACAAATATTTCGCTGCGTGCGCTGCTTTCGAGCACGTCCTGTTCGTCCGCAACCCGCCATGGCACCTCTACCGCCCATGCGCGTTCGCCCAGAAAGACCTTTTCTGAAAACCGCGGTCGACTTTGCGGGTCCGTTTTACGTGCGTGCTAATAAGGTCCGCAACGCTAAAATAATCAAATGCTATGTTGCCGTGTTTGTGTGCGTGAGTGTGAAGTGCACACACTTGGAGATAGTTAGCGAGCTTTCAACTCCGGCTTTCTTAGCGGCCTTACGGCGATTTGTTTCCCGCAGGGGTCTTATAACGGACATCTATTCGGACGGAGGACGTAACTTTGTTGGTTGTAACAATTACTTGAAGGAATTGTACGAATTTCTTAAAAATGACGCGGTACAAAGCTCTTTAAATTCGCAAACCTTGCAACAAGGTATCACTTGGCATTTTCAGCCACCTTATGCCTCTCATTTTGGTGGTTTGTTTGAAGCTGCAGTACGTAGTTTCAAGCATTGTTTTCACCGTGTTGTAGGTACCCAAGTGCTTACGTATGACGAAATGCACACTTTGTTATGCCAAATCGAGGCGATACTTAATTCGCGGCCTTTATGTGTGTTGAGCGCAGACGCGTCAGATCCATTGCCCTTAACTCCCGCGCATTTTCTTGTAGGCGGGCCTCTGACGGCCATACCTGACGTGCCCCTGGTAGACTCAAATCCAGGTAGACTAGTTCGGTGGCGTTGGATACAACAATGTGTCCAACATTTTTGGAAGAGATGGAGTCGTGAATATTTACACGAGATTCAACAGCGTAGCAAGTGGTACGCCGATCGCGGTTCTCCTATCTGTGTAGGTGACATTGTTGTTGTAGTGGATGACAATTTACCTCCGCTGCAATGGAGGCTCGCTCGCGTGCATGCACTCCATCCAGGTTCTGATGGCAAGGTCCGAGTAGTAACCTTGCAATCGGGCAAGAGTACTTTCAAACGTGCTGTTGTAAAAACATGTAAGCTCCCCCTAGAGTAGTTGTTGTTTTCGGAGCGTACATTAGTTCTAAGCTTAGTAGTATCTAGTTTGTATGTATATTACTTAGTAGTGTTTTCAATAGAGTATCAATTTCGAGTCTTTTGTTAAAAGAACTATATTCTTTTAAGGTGAGCGGTATGTTTCGTGCCAAAACAAATTTTATTTTGATAGCCTGTGCCAATTTGCAGTTTTTGAACGCATCTCATCATAGATAAAACTGCAACCTTTTTTTGTTATGTTGGCAAAAGTGTGCCGCGACCTTGCGCTTGCACGGGTGTCAACCTTGACACCATTCGACAGTGCATTTGCGACCGCCGCGAGTTAGAGACGTATGCTTGCGCATCAAAGCAACGAGCTCCTGAGGGTGCGGTCGAAGCCTGGCCGATCGTCGTTCGTAATCGGCTGGCATCGAGGTCCAGATTTGACCTGGACACCATTTCGTGTGTGTGTGGTGTGTGCGTGAAAACCATTGAACTGTGAACCTATGGATTTCGGGGACGTGAGGTCCCGATGCGCCCATATCGTTGTTCATCCATCATCGCCGGCACATATCCCCCGCGTGCCTAAACAAGCATCAACAAATCCCTGAACGTGGACAGGGGATCCCGAGGAGGCCTGTGGACTGCTGCCCAGGTTAGTCGTAGGCCGCTTTTCTCCCCAACACAAATTGTAATAGTTTTAAATAAACCAACTGAATAGCTAAATACCAACGCAGAGTTATTTGTGTCCAAAATCTAATTAATCATTGGTAGTCGTAAATTTTCAAGACAAGCTGAGGTGGTCCAATATAATTATAATATCTAGAATGTACAGCGGAATGTAGTCAACATTGTGTTTTCTTATAACCAAGAAAAAGACGAGCAAGATGCTCTCCTGATGTTAAGAGATAACGCAGCCTGGAAGAGATCGCTATTAGCGATAAGACCGCCAATTGTAACACTTAGTTTTTATATTGTTTTAGTTCTTAAGTTCTTTTTTGTATTTTTTTGTGTTCCGATAAAGTGTTATATCTATCTATCTGGGGGCACGGTAGTGCTCCCGCCAAGTCGAGCGCGAAGCAAGCACTGCCGTACCATCTTTACAGGAACCATTTCGTCGCATTTTCAGGCCCCTATTTGAGAACCTCTGGATAAGACCAGAACACAGAAATTTTCGTCATCCAGTAAGCTATAATTACATACTTAAAATCCAAAATTTCAAGTCTGTAGGTCATTAAGTTCCGAAGTTAAGCGAAAGCAAAGTTTCGCATTTTCGACACTCACTCACTCACTCACTCACTCACTCATGATCATCAAAATAGAACTAGTACTTCCCATAAACTCAGAGAGCTGAAATTTGGTACATACTTTGAATTTATTGTATAAGCCATAGGAAAACTAAAAAAACATGCAATTTCGGTCTCGTTTTCGAGATAATTCATCTGCATAAATAACTTTGTAATCTCATATAAATGTATAGGCACATCAACAGACAGCATCTGGTTTTGTACCCTTGTGTACCCTTCAACGGCCAAGTCACACAACATTAACTATAATAATAAAGAAATCACAGTAAGGAACCTTATACTTGGCACGACTTTGTCTAGATTTCATTACTTTTTAGAGATAAACAAGCAGCTCCATCGAGACTTGGCTAGTTTTTTTACAGAATGTTTTTGATAGGATCTAACTATCTGCCCATAATTAGCACAGTGCCACCCAGGATATCAAAATTATGAGAGATAGCCAACGCCAACGCTTCTTACTCAAGACTCATAAGACGTTAAGACTCTTTAGTTCAGTAATTTCACTAAGATCCTGTGCCAGTCTATCCGGTTTTCCTTTGACTTATTTGACAATATCGTCTGACCAGCGGGCTTGTGCTCTGCCTCGAAATATATTATGTCCTTGCCCCTGGGATACCAAATTTCCAAATTTATCCTATTAGTTTAAATCTGTTCTTAAAATTTCATAAAAGAACTGTCACAGCAACAATAGAATCGCTTTCCTTTTCTATCTGGTTATATCCGTACGATTTTTTCTTTGCAAAAGCTCTATGATACTAAAATATATTAACTGAAGTTTTTTTTACTCGAAGAAGTAAGAAGACACAATAATGACGCTCTCCTGGCGTAAAGAGATAATCCACATATAATCAATACAGTGCCTATATATAATTAATAAATAGGATATCACAATGATGTGTAAAATTCGAGGTGCACTGCATCAACGCTTCTTACTCAAGAGTCATAAGATGTTAAGACTCTTCAGCACAGTAATTCCACTAGCTACTGCCCTACCGAAGCACAGTCATGAAAGTGGTCACATAAAGTCACCGCGCGTCTGCGCCGTCCATCACACGTCTCTTTAATAGGTCCAGTTAAAATAAATCAACCAACTTTCAAGCTTTAAATCCTCTGAAACACCATAATCCATTCATAACTCATCCAGGCCATTGTGGCAAATGATCGCCTAATAGTCCCAATTAGGACATTAAACGTTTTGTCGAGAGCCTTCAGTAATTAATTTTCATTAAAATGTGCTATTACACTTAAATGGAGGGCAGGCGTTTCGTTTTATTGGTTTCAAACACCGCTAAATTAAGATTATGACGTCATAAAATTATTATTAACAGATTTTGAATTTTGGGCTTACGGTTTTGAGATATTAAGTAAGTTGAGGTACTCAGCTCTCTTCTTTGTAAATACCTATTTAATTTTAATAATTACTCTCATTTATAATAAAGGGTATTATGTTCTATTAATATTTATTGTACCTAAATGCGAAAGTGGGAGCGTTTGTTGCCTTTTCAGGCATAATTATTTGAGCTAAAATTAAGTAGCTTTTTACCAAGTATACATAACTAACTGAAAAAGTTTTAAGGATTTGTATGAATTTCGGCCGATTAAGCTGAATATTACTATTTTGAAAGCTAAAAATAGCTAAACACTTAGTTATTTTGTAAACTTTTCTGTACATTTTTAGACTCTACTTTAGGCCCATGAAACTGAATCTGAGAATTAGTTTTAATCACTGAAACCGATAAATTACGAGTACCTACTTGTCTTTAAAATTTAAATATGCTCAGCTGAGTTTCTATTTATATACCTTTAAAAGTTTCAGGATGTGACAAACCGTAATCTACAAAAATCATATAAATAATTCAATAGCTCAGTCTTGCATAAAATTGCCCGCTTGATTGTCATCCAATCAACGGTCCGCGTAACTGCTACGTCATCACACGCATGGACGGTATTATGCAAATATTACTCCAAAATGACACAGTTAATTCCAAACTAAGTAGTTTTATTTGTTGAATCATGATTGCAATATTAATTAGTATTATAATATTATTGGCTTGATAATTCTATAAGTAGGTACATTTTTACTGATCACCATTAATACCCAACTAGTTTATGCTCGCGGCACTGCCCGCGTGCGAAAAATCCTTTCTTAGCAGAAGTCTACGTCATAAAATCAATGCACGTTCCAAATTTCAACTCAATCCGTTCAGCGGTTTAGGTTGTGCGTTAATAGATCAGTCAGTCACTCTTGTCACTGACTTTGGTAGAATTAGTTTCTACCAAAGTCAGTCCGCCAATTCTTTTTATACAACGAAGTTAGAAGACGAGCAAGACGCTTTCCTGATGTTTAGAAATAACGCTGTCCATAATTAGTACAATGCTACCCAGTGCACTGCGCCAACGCTTCTTACTTGAGAGTTGAGAGTCATAAGATGTTACCACTCTTCAGCCCAGTAATTTCACTAGCATACACGCATTAATTATTACATTTCTGTAGTGATTTTGAAGTTTTATGTATATTTGTAGTGTTTAAATAAAGAGTTTTTTGTTCTATTCACGATTTCCTTTTATTATATTCAGATTTTCCTCGTAAACAAAATATCTTCACCGGCATATCGTAGCTTGTCAATATTGTTGTTGTTTCGCTCCATTAAGCAACGTCCGACCGATTCATCCTTGGATGACATGGATGAGCAAGGATTTGTGTGGCATAACAACGGGCATGTGACATCGGTTGTCTATATTATCTACTTTTAATGTGAAGAAGTATGAAGATGAGCAAGACGCTCTCCTGATGTTAAGAGATAACGCTGCCCATAATCACTACAGTGCTACCCAGGATCATTGAAATTCTAGGTCCACTGCACCAACACTTCTTACTCAAGAGTCATAAGATGTTAAGACTCTTTAGCCCAGTAATTTCACTAGCTACAGTGCCTTCCTACTGAAGCACAGTAATGTTTGCACATCACTGCTCAGGCGGTAGAATAACTGGCACTGTTGGGGTACCGATCTAGACGACTTCCTGCAAAGGAAGTCTACCCCCGGTGTATCTGTGATATACTTCTTTTATTCATTACCATGCGCCCAGCAGTTTTACCCGGTTTACAGTAGCATTTATGTTATTCCAGGGTCTAAGCAGCTATCTCTATACCAAATTTCAGCTCAATCGGTCCACCCGTTTAGGGATGAAAGAGAGTTACAGACATACATTACTACCGAACTTCTAGGCAAACGGCACTGCGCCAGCAATATCTAGTGAGTATACCAGCAGCTCGGACTAAGCGATTCGCTTCGTCTTTCATTATGAGAACGGCGAAGTTATGGAACTCGCTACCACTCTCAGTGTTTCCCGAATGCTATAACGTGGGTTTGTTCAAATCAAGAGTAAATGGGTTCTTACTAAACAAGCGTGCTACAACTTCGACTGCATCGTCACTTACCAACAGGTGAGATTGCGGTCAAAGGCTTGTTTAGTCAGCTATAAAAAAAAAACCATAAATTCTTACAAACTTTCGCATTTTTAATATCAGTAGGATAGGTTAGCCTTTAACCACGGTCTCGCGTAATGTTAAGCGACAATGTGGCTGTAGATGGTAGCAGTTTAAACCTAACAGGCGGGATAAATACCACATAAACCAAATACCTTTACAGGTATATCAGAGCTTGTCAATATTGTTGTTGTTTTCGCTACGTTAAGCAACGTCTGTCCGATTCATCCTTGGATGAGCACTTGTGTGGCAGGAACAGAAATCTACGCTTCGAGCACGTGACATATTGTTTACAATCTATTTATTACTCGTGTAATAAATTTACATAGTCTCATCTCAATATATAAAAGGAAAGAGTGACTGACTGATCTGTCCACGCACAGCCTAAACCACTGGACGGATTGGGTTGAAATTTGGAACGTAGAAAGGTTTTATGACGTAAACCTCCGCTAAGAAAGGATTTTGCCATGCGGGCAAAGCCGCGAGCATAAGCTAGTTAATATAATAAAAACGAAAGTTTGAGAGTGTGTATGTGTGTTAATTCTTCACGCCTAAACGGGTGGACCGATTGAGCTTAAATTTGGTATAGATTAAGCTTAGAGCCTTTTTCTATTCCAGGAAAAATGCGTTACGCATCATGTCCCAACTCCGGAGGGCGCGGGGCGGTATGTGGGACTCCCCAGCCAAATATGCGTGGCGGGGATACCCAATAAAAAACCTGGGGGTGTTCCTGCGGGACGCCATAGTGCCGGGGCAGCGGGTACGCCAAAGCACTCATCCGCGGCAGATAGCTTAGACCAGAAGTAACACATATGCTTCAGTACAGCGGGTGAAACCGCTGGGCCCAGCTAGTATAAAATAAAGTTGGTTCGCGCGTCTATCTGTTCCTATGTTTGCTTATATCTTTGAAAATTCATAACGGATTTTGATGCGGTTTTCATTAGTAGATAGAATGGTTCAAGAGAAAGGTTTGTGTGTATAATACATGTATAATATAGGTAGATAAACGCTGATAATTTTTTATTGTGCGCATCGAAGTGCGCGCGGATCCACTAGTGTAATTATATAAAAAAAAACATTTGACGGAAACTTTCCGCGGTAATAATTTTAAGCAACCAATATCAGGGCAACTGGTAGAAAATGCTATTGTAGCATTAAGCTAGTCCTAGCTATGTGCTGAATAATAAATAAAAAAATATGTGACCATGAGGTGGATTTCTTTTTGATGCGTTTATTTTTTAAGAGGAGAGGACGATAAAGAAGGTGTAAATGGACCGACAACGCGTCTCTAATGCCACTTGCACTGGTGTTGCAGCCGTCCATAGGCGACGGTAACCGCTCACAATCGTTAGTTTTTTGACTGTCTCTTGGTAACATAAAAAAAATCAGCTAGCTACAACGAAAAAGCCAAAGAACCCACAATATCGAAAATTATTCCGCAGCTATTTCAATTTTTACGACGTTTACTCTAATCATCTCGGAGGCAAGATGTTTCAATTTATTTGGCCAAATATTTAAATGAGGCACACACAATATCTTTTTTATTACGAAATTTTGCGCTAAGGTAAACGTTTATAGTTATTATAGCTTAGATAGGGCTCCTTTATAATATCATCTGGGACTTAATGTGACCTTTTGTAATGATGTTTTTTGTGTATATTTTGAACAATATGAAAGCGAGGTTTGTTGTTACGCCAGCTTCAGTAAAGGCGGGATACACAGGCAGAAAAGCGGTCGCGGTGCGGAACGGTTTTTTAAATAAAATTCTAATTTGCATCTGCACTTTAAATCAGAGGGCCTATTGGCTATCGTCAAATGATATGTAAAACATTGCTTAACTGAAATGTACTTATTTAGTGTTACCTAATTGTTTTCTTTGTTGCAATAAAGAGTTATCTATCTATCTAAAACACTAGAATCCATAGACAATAATGCGTACATCACTTGATTAAACATTCTCATTTATATGAGTTAAATACCTAACGCAGTAATGTAGTCAACTACAAAGAGATGTATCCATGTTAGGCTTACAAAATGAAGTAAATTTTCATTTGCCACAATGAACTACCCTTGGTTCGTGACATTTCTAGTAGCAATCAAACTTTATATTATCATCGACTCGTTTAATATGCAACAATGATGTATCCCACTACTTTTCCTTAGGTGATACATAATAATAGCATTTAAAATGAATCGAATATAGTATAAGATTTGGTAGATACTGAAAATGTCACGAAGTAAGGGTAAATAATTTTTGCATACTAAAAGTTCCTTCATTTTGTAAGACTAACATGGATACATCTCTTTGTAGTTGACTACATCAAAGTTGCCGTCAATAGTAGTGGGTGAGAATAAGCCAACCTCGGGTGTGATGTGGTCAAGTAGGCCTTTATAGTTTCCATCAGGTGGGATCTGGGATGTGGTCAAACGAAGGCCTATGTATTATTAAAAAGTATCTGTGGGAGAACTCTAAAGCTCCTAGGCTTTTCAGTGATTTTAAAGTAAAAAAGCTCCGTCTCAGTCACGGCAATTTGTTATTCCTAAGTGCACGATGTAAATTAAATCAAAACGTCGTATTTAAATAAAACGGAGCGTGAGAGAACATTGTAAATATTCATAATGTCGCATCGGATTATGTAAATAGGACAGACGCTTCAATATTTACTAGAAACTGTTGACTTCTGGCGCAGTTTCTGTCTCAGGAAGGTATTCGAGACATTTTTTAATTAATTGACAACTAGCTGTACTGAATGGTTTAGCCCAGTAAAAGGTAGCCTATGTTTTTTGCGACTGCGGTCGGCTACACCTAAGTTTAGCCGTCTAAACCTACATAGGTGTAGCCGCACTTCGGACTTTAGCCTTAATAATATTATAATCTGTAATATGATTTGTTTTCTTCATCGTAGATTTCATCGGACTAGGATTAAGATTCCTCTATTAATATTTTTGTTTACGTCATGAACTCAAAATATTTTTATTGCTGACTACTATAATTTATTATAATTGTTGAAATAAAACATAAACGTTTGTAAGCGTTTATTATAAACATCAAATTATAATAATCGTATTTTAGCGCTTATTTTTACGAAAAATAGAGGTAAATAATTGTCTGTCAAAGAAAACACAAAATCATGTTTTTAACCGCAAAGAAAAGTGATTTCATTGCAAACCAACTCATATTTCGTAATGTTTTCTATTTCCAAATGAAAGCCATTAATCATAAGTATGAAGGAGCAGCTAAGCGGTCTCACACACGCGAACTTTATACGCTTGAAACTTTCATATTGGTGTAAAAAACGCTCCTGAAAGTTGCGTTTAATTTATAACACTTTAAACTTCCGCGATCTGAATTTTTTTTTTTTTTTTATTTATGGCCCACCAACTGGACATCACAACTTAAACTTAACAACAGGTAAAAACGACCTGACCTTCTAGGGGTAGGCACGACGTGCACACAAGTTTGACGCTCAGTTTACAAGTACATATTTAAAGATGATAGTTACGTTACAAATAAATATGGGTAGGCAATATTATAAATAATTATTAAATATGAGATGAAGATAGAGGTATACCAACAAATTATATAATATCAGTTTATGTGATTTGGAAAAAACTAAATTATTTTTATATATTGAATTAATGTTAATTTTATTAATCGGGACCTATCCAACTATACCAACCTCGACATTTCGGCGTTTCGTTTTATATTGTTTTTGTAAAACTAACATAATATTATAACGCAATAATTTCCGATAAATAAAATTAACATGCGTTTGTTTTATATTTTGCAATATTGTGGTGTGGATTAAAAGTAGGGGTTTAATTATTAATATTGTGAGAAAATCGTATGAGTTGAATGAAATGTTGAATGACAACACTTTATTGAAACAACTTACAAGAAAATATTTTTCAATCTAAGCCTTCACTTGTAAGTTATTGTTCTAAAAATACAAATCAAAAGAAGTTGTATTTGATTTCGCAACAGAAAGGAAAAGAAAAGCCATAGCACTTATTTCTGTGTAAGCTTAGTTCTAAGCTTGTTTTATAGTATTTGTCTGTGCAATAAAGAGTTTTGTATTCTATTTTTAACAACTTTAATAATAATAAGAGCGGTTTTTAATCACGTGTGTGAAAGTTCTCAGGTTGTGTCAAAGTTAATTAGACGCGGGAACGGTTTGAATGAACGACGAATAATTTATGTTCCGCGGAAAAGATTGTTCCGGGTACTATAATAATGGTGGTCATATTTTGGGGTTGTAAATACATGTAGTTTTTCTTTAAAATTTGGTTATTTTTTTAGCAATCTAACTAATAGTATGGATATAAAACTATGGATGTATGTTTGTTAGCTTTTCACGCCTTAATAGTTACACTAATTAATAATCTGAAAGGGGAGTGAAGATTTGTGGCATATACTTACCGATCCGCCGCGGCATTTTGATATACTATGACGCTCCATACAAAATACTTCAAATCCCTTTGATATTATATAATAAGTAATACTTTATAAGGACGCCATATTTCATTATTTATTTTACGAGTAAACAAAAAAAAAACTAAAACTAAACCATCTTACTAATATTACATTGTACAGCACATAGCTACAACAACACATAGACAAAATTGCTAGGCAAATCTAGTGGACTATAAATACCTATTTGGCTGACCTTAAGTTAAGCAAAACTAAACTACGGAAGCGTAAAAAGCACCAACAATAAAAACACATAGTTTCTCCGTCACTCCGTCGTATTGGGTTTCCCACTTTTATTTTATAGTTTCGTTTCAGAGGCTTTACAAATTTACATTGACCCAACATTTACAATTCGAAAACAACACCTTTCCCCCCTTTCAATCGTTCCCTTACCCCCCTTTATTCATGCCGTTTCCCCCCTTTTATTCCTTTCTCCCTAAATGGGGTCAATTGTACTGGACCCCTTTAATCAAGCTTCTAAGGGTTGACTGACGAATCGCCGATTGAAGTTTCTAGAGCGGTTCTAACCTCTATAAAGGTCTAGATTAAAACAATTTTCAGGAGAGAATTGAGGTGTTTGCTTTTAGGAAGGTGTTTTAACTGCTCTGTAGGGGCGTGATACGAAATTCCATGGTATGAAAAATATCAATGTGAAATGCAGGATTCGATGGGTTTTAAAGGAATCACTGAAATTTATTTTTGTCTCAGAGGACCCGCGCGCACTTCGTAGCGTCACTTAATGCTATAATTTTTACTCTATATTATGCATGTATTATTCATAATATACCTTCCTCTTGAATCACTCCATATATTAAAATTTGCATTAAGCTCCATTGCAGTTATAAAGATTAAGTCCAGGCATCTTGAGGTTTTGGCAGGAGTCCCAGTTACAGCATAATAATTGGCACTTTTAAATCTATATTGGCAACACTGAATTTGTTAATAGTTACTATTTATGATTATTTCAATCGCAATATCATATGCCAGCCACATCGCATATGATATTCAGCCAAAACATGATAAACGCGCTATTGTCGATTAAATAATGATTATTTTCCGAGCAATTTGCGACCGCAATGAAATGGTAACGATAGGACTATAGATTACTTATAGTTTACTATGTAATAAAGACGTACAGAAGGACGACAGTAACCTTCTTTTAACCCGTCGGGCCCCGAGCGGCTTGATCGGGTCGCACCCGCGCACGCGAATTTGAACCTTATTACTTATTTTAAAGAAGCTTGAAATAATAGATGTCAATTTTGATTTTAAAAAATTTAATAAAATAATAACTAATTTGACATCTATAATTATTAAGAGACACATAAGTTTTGATAATTACAACACAAGAAAAGTACAGACAATTAGTACAAGCAATGCAGTAATCAAAAGTAAGAATTCTATTTTTATTAATCGGGTCTTTTCGCGTATCTTATTGTTTTTGTGTGAGTTTCACGAAATCACTATAAACATGACTTATATTAAGAATTATATATGAATGTGAGATTCCTTCGTGTTTTAAATTGTTGTGGTCTTCTGTATCTTTTTATTTCAAACCTATTTGTTAGATTTTCACCAGATAATGCGGTCAGCTGTTTCCCACAATGTAGAGATAGATTTGATACTAATAGCTGAAATGAATAGGTAAGTACCTATATATTTATGTACTTATATCATTTATTATGAATTTTATTATTCACACGTAATTTGAACAGTTATATAGTTACCTATCTAGTCGTACTCGTATTCTATGCTTATGTAACTACGTACATATTTATTGTGTATTGTGTACCTTATATTGTTTTCATTTATTAATTTTCGTATAGATATATTATCGTATTATATGTCATAATTTATATGTACTAATGCATAAATAAATTATGTCCATTTCTACTCGAAAAGAAGAATTGTTTTCATCATCTCAGCCGTAGGACGTCCACTGCTGAACATAGGCCTCCCCTTTGGACTTCCATATGTACCGGTTGGAAGTGACCTACATCTAGAGTTTTCCGGTGACCTTTATAAGGTCGTCTGTCAAGTAAGAAGACGAGCAAGACGCTCCCCTAACGGTAAGACATAAAGCTGCCCATAATCTCCTATTTTGGACCGTGGTAAAATAAGCCAATAAAGAAGATGATTCAAAAAATATCTAATACTAGTTGCGCCCAGCGGTTTTATCTGCTTTACAGTAGCCTATAATAATATGTTATTATCTTTACACCAAATTTTAGCTTAATCGGTACACCCGTTTATGCGTGAAAAAGTAAGTAGTTAACACACATCCATGCATTCTTGCAAATTTTCACATTATTATATTAGTCGGTTTTTTTATAATTTAAAAATACTTATATTACTAATTACATTAAATTTTGTATGATCTTAGAAAAATCACTATTAGCCTTAAAATGAATAGAGTAAGTACATAATACTTAACCTTAACTAAACACCCTTTTAAGTCTTCGCAAATGAATTTTAAATGGAATCCTTTTATCACACACCTAAAAGAAAACGTCCTTTAGGGCAGTTAAGGGCACACCTACGAGGTAACAAAGAATTAAATGTACTGTGCCACACTTAAGAACACCTGGCCCTTAATGGCTTTTACATTTACCGCTAGGGCGTTATAAATCGACGATTTGCTGTGACGATGTGTACCTACTTATAAAACTAATATTATAAAGGCGAAAGTTTGTGAGCCGCTTGAGCTGAAATTTTGTATAGGGAAGCTTAGACCCTGGTTTGGACAAAACCGTGTCCGCCAAGCGGTTCTGACCGTGTTCCGGCGTGATGTTCAGTGAAGCCAGGGAGTGATTTACCGTGGACAGTACCTACAAATAACAAATATCTCGATTTTAAGAGAACTAGACATATCTCAGAGACTGTCTACTACATGTTTCCAGCGAGTACTCCAGTACTTCGGCTATATTGCGCGCAAACCAGCTTTCTTTTTATAACAGACTAAACAAGCGTTTGACCGAAATCTCACTTATTGGTAAATGACGATGCAGTCTAAGTTGTAGCACGCTTGTAAAGCATCCATCCATCCAAAAACTATCTGATAATGTGGAGAGGTTGAAGATCACAGGCAAGGTGGACGGCAAACGCACTAGAGGTCGTAGCCCCAAGAGATGGTCCGATCAGGTGTCCGAACAACTTGACACCAAAATGACCGAAACACATGCACTGTGATGCGGACCGTCATAAATGGCGGCAAATTATCAAGCATAAGCTACGACACGCTCAGAATCGAGCAAACGATTAGAGGAAACGATTATTATATCTATGAAGCCCATTACACACGACGCTATACTATATCTTGCTATATGACTCCTGGTACCATATAGCATCGCATAGCAAGGCCTTGCTATACCTTGCTATATTATTTTTAGTGATGGCCAGGTTACTGATCGGAACTATATTTTTTAATAGTTCATTCTTTGTGATTGAATCTTGAGTCGATCATTGATATCAAATCAAGTGACTTTATTAACATTACTTTTTCATATTTACAAACGTACTCAAATATTTGGAATAACTTGGCAACAATTTCTATGAGAGCGTTTGAATAGTTATATTAATACAAAAATATAAAAAAACGGACAAGTGCAATTTGGAGTTGCCATATACTTGTGTGGAAAAATGTTATTAACATAATATATTACGAATAAATACGTATTTTAATAGTTTAGGTATTTGTTCTCTTATCCCACACAATAATGATAATTATTAAAGTTTCATTAATGTAAAGTGAAAATTACTCATAAAATAATTATTAAATACTTATTTTCATGTTATGTAGATTGTTTTTTTAATATATGTTAGCTATACTTCAACTGTTCTATAACCTTCACGGAGTTCCAGTTGCTTTTTTACGGCTTCATTATCGGATCAATTCAATGTTACCAAAATATAGCATTATCACCAGTCTTACTTACCTAATAAGTGTATGCACAATTTCCACTTTGTGCCTCCTGCGATGAATGATATAAGTTGAAAACCGTTGTTTAAAAGAAATACAAGTGTTAAAATATACAATAATTAACTGCTTTTAAAAATCGTCATAAATTAGTGATAAAACTAACCAACTTATTTTAATCTAATCGAAATTAATAAGAGAAATAATCTTAAATATTATTATCGTACTTTTCTGTACATAATTAATAGTAATAGGCACTAATAAGTCGAATATTTTTTATATAAAAACCTGTAAAATGATAATGTATGTTATTTATATTACCACCGATTTATTTTACGGTGCTGTGTAAAACTTTATCAGGATTTTGGATGAGCGTGATTGCATGTACATAGGTGAATGTGTGTTTACGTACATAGGCATGCAAGTGACTCACATATCCTATCTAAGCAGAAAATGAACGCAGTCTAACTGGAAGAAATTCAAAGTGGTTCTTAATGCGAGCAGGTGATCGAGTTTGCGTATCCAAATCATTTCTCCTGTTCGAAATCAAATCACATTCGTACGTTTGCTTCACTAGACGTATTTATTTCATGTGGTTATCTGCTATTTATATCTATTGCATCTGTGCAGGACTTGTACTGTACATCTTTATATCCGAGAAATTGGACTGTATTGTTTATGCTTGCGCTAGCAAGCAGCATCCGAGAATTCTTAAAAGAAAACGCTTTATATATTTTTCGCTTTTTTTTTCTCTCTTCTCTCTTGATTTTAAGGTGGTTTGGTCTACATGAAGAGTTTTTTTTATAAACAAGCCAATCAAAACTAACCAACCGTCAGGTTTTGGAGATTTTGTTGCTATACAGAAAATCACGACACGGGGGTCTATTTTATTTCTCCTTCCTATGCACTTTCATATATCTCGTTTCGTCAGCACACTCGTTAAAGGTACATACCACTTTTTATCATTTTAAAGCTAGTTCCTTGTTAATATTTTTAGGAAGTTGGTACCAGGAGTAGGAACGGAGATTCAATCACTTTGATTGCATATAGTTCCAATGATTCCCCAACACTACTTAAACAAAAGAATTTGACAATGTATTCTACATAAAGGATGTTTCTTTTTTTTTTCCTAGATTTTGGTTTCCTTCAAATCTGCTCCTGGTAAACTTAAAAAAAATGACGTTTCAAAATTCGTCAAAAAAATCCAGAAAAATTTATTCTAAATTAACATCGTTTACTAAAAGTATGACTTACGTTAATCAAATAAGATCAATTCATGTTGGATTTGACCGACTTTATCAGAGGATTCTCGACTACATCGGCCAAATAGCATAGGTAGAGAAGCTCATTGTCATCCGGAAAATCAAAGGAAAGCGGACTCAGGTCGTAGTCCGATGCGTTGGTCAGATCAGATCCGCACCACCCTTGAAGTTGCTGTTGTCCTGTTGTCTTTTGGCTCCTGGCTATGAAAATCGCATCCAACCAACCCCGATAGCGATCTATCATCAGATATCAAATCCTCCAAAGAAGGGGCCATGACTCCCAGTAATAGGCAATATGACAAGGACAAGAAGAACTCCAAACGTTCAGTTTCCTAGTAAAAATGTCTAGACAAACTATAAAATAATGATTTGTTTTTTTTTCTCTTTAGAGGTACCTACAAAACCCTTGAAACAATGTGTTTCCATTATTACAGATTTAACTGACAATCACTTTTGTAAAAAAAAAAACCATGGCAACCTCCTGGTATGTCTTTTTTAAAATTAAAAAAAAAATCATGAATATTTTTACACATCCTGTATAAGACTCAAAATTGACAATGTCAACAGACATGTTGCTGTAAAACCATACAATTTGGCAAATCCCATATGAACTAGATTAAAAAAAAATGCGTAGCCATTTTGTAACATGACTTAGCCGGTTAAGCGAAAGTCTACTGCAAGGTATTCAAAGGTCTAAGTTATTCGGACAAATAATCATTATGCATAAAAAGAGCTCCTATTACAAGTAAATAGGAGGTGAAATTTAAAATACAAATTAAATTACTTTGTTTCGTAATGCTAACAAAAAGACCTGCAAACACAAGAAAATATTTAATAAATATAAAAAACATTTTTTTCTAATTTGTTACACAGCGGTTAAACATTTGCTACTATTTAGTTTAATATATCGCGTAGGTAATAGGAGTTTGTTTTTTTTTGTCTCGGTAATACAAATAGGCTTAGTCATTTTATCACCTAGTCAAAATGAAAAATGGCGGATTCTACGCATCAACTGTAAAATATAGCGCGATATAGCGCTATATGTCATTTATAGCTACGTGTGTGACGGATGCCGATTTGTACTGAAGCTATGCCGCGCTATAAGAAGCTTTATAGCGCTATATAGCGACGTGTGTAATGGGCTTGACAAGCAGCGTCCGTGATAATGGTTTGGCACTTCGTGAATGGCTAGTATAAGGCCGATGCGGGAGTGACATTGCCGACCGTAAAGTATGTGTATCTATTAACTCAATTACTGTTATAAAAGTTTTATTTTGATTACAGAACTAAAATTATTATTTTCTTGACGCAGTGATTATAATCGCGGCAAACAATAAACAACGGCCGCGTAATTCAAAGTTCACAGCATATTCTGAGAACTCATTAAAAGAGCATTAACTCGCTGCTTATCGACAAGGTCGACATTATTGTGCTTACAGAACAGCTACTGTGCTAAATAAATAGTGGCAGAAAGGCGGTTGTTGATTTTTGGTCATGTAATTAATTTGCAACGATTTGCTTAAAGGTTCGTGTCGATGTATTTAATAATTGCAGAAGATTATACGAGTATGAAAATAGGAATACTTTATTTAGTTTTATAATTATTTGTTATTTGATGTGAAGATAGGAATGCCTCATCACCAGATCTCCTCGTTATCAGATCTCATAGAGTTTCACTGCTGGGCAAAGGCCTCCTTCCCTTCGTGCCATGAATCTTTGTGCTGCGCAGTTCGCATTCTCGTTTTTCATGCGATCGTTATGAGCATGTAATAAATAGTTATTTTCTCTTTTAAAATGAGAGAGTCATGAGACAGGGATTTATCCCGCGAGGGTAGACTTTCATTGCAGAAGATCGTCTAGGTGGGTACCCCAACAGTGCCTAAAAATTACTGTGCTTCGGTAGGAGAGTAGGAGGTTTCACATCATTGTGAAATCCTAAGTAGCACTGTTCTGATTATGGGTAGCGTTGTCTCTTAACATCAGAAGAGTGTCTTGCTCGTCTTCTACTTCATGACATAAAAAAAACCCGCCTTCTTTACCTTATATCTTTTCTGCGGGCTTAAGGCGTTATACGCTCAGCCGTGACATTGCCCGTAATTCACAGGGGTGAAATGGAAAAAGAAACACGGGCTCTATCTATACCTATAATTCTACGTATAAAATGAAAGCGAGAACGAAATCCAGACAAAAGTTGATAAAACACAGCTGACTCTTCAAGACAAGATGACTACATAACAGAAGATAATTTACAGAAAATAGATTGGAATAGAAATGCTATTGTTCGATATGAACCGAACCGTTTTACCGGGGGTAGACTTCCTTTGCAGGAGGTCGTCTAGGTGGGTACCCCAACAGTGCCAGTTATTCTACCGCCTGAGCAGTGATGTGCAAACATTACTGTGCTCCGGTAGGAGGGCACTGTAGCTAGTGAAATTACTGGGCTAAAGAGTCTTAACATCATATGACACTTGAGTAAGAAGCGTTGGTGCAGTGCTCCTAGAATTTCACATAATTGTAAAATAGCCTACACTAGGTAACACTGTACTGATTATGGGCAGCCGTTATCTCTTAACATCAGGAGAGCGTCTTGTAGTTTATATTCTTCATCAGATTTGTCAGGCCTAATGGAGATTTGTTTTTTTTTGTATTTTTTTTTAGAGTGATGGCAAATCCTGCAGACTAGACACGACCTTCACTTCGTGAAAAAAACGACTAAGAAGAAGAAGAATTGAGATTTGACTAGTCAAGCCCCAGTTTAATAAAATTGCACTTCAGGGTTTGACTGTCCAAATCAGTCACTGAGTCAGAGGCCGATGACTAACACTTCGGACTTCTTTCTAAACTTTTGGACTTCGTCGGGTTTTGGCTAACGCTTTTCGTCAAAACTTAGCTTTGATTAGTCAAAAACCTTTATAGGTTCAACCTGTGCATCGGGATTTGAATGGAACACATTAAACTATCGAAAAAAATCACCAAATAATAAAAAAAATCAATCAGTAAATCTTTCCTATGTTTTTGTGAATACGTTTAAAAATACATAGTAATATTTACCGACTTTATCAGTAAAATATTATTTTATAAAAAGTTTTTATAAACTATATAAAAATAAAAGAAAAACTCAACCCAATCCATATCAATTAAAGGAATATTAATCGAACGTTATTACGGAATTCTAAACAAAATCCATACATCATCGCTTGTGATTTGCGAGAAGTTATTTGTTCATGATATCAGATGGGGGCATACAATCAAGTTAGATGCCCTGAATGCGTAAATTTCTATATTGTGTTGTTACAAGCTTTTATTTACTTTTACCTGCCCGTTGTCTGTCTGTTTGTAATCAAATCTTACAAGTTTAATTTGACCAACTTCCCGGTTTCCGATTGAGCTGAAATGTTCCATGCATGTATAAATCGGATGACATAATGCAATAACATACACACACACACACATATATTACTTAATATGAAATCGAGCTGATTTTTGATGATGGAGCTGGAAGGTGGCCATAGGAACTCCGTAATTAAACGACGCAACCTGAGTACTTTGGTGCTAGATGGTAATAATAATAAAAGCTTGTTACAAAAAAGTTATTTTAAAAATGTCACTTGTTTTTGGATTTACTCAACTATGAATAAAGCTATGAACAAATATTGATCATACCAAATTATCTGTCTAAGAAGCTGTTTTGCAGAGTTTATTTTCGTATTTCGTCTTGACGAAAGCGAAAATTAGATCCCACAGTCACGTCATTTTACCTTGGAAAAGAACATTTTGAGCCCATGAATTGCAATTTTTTTTTCTTTCTGTAAAACGAATTAAAACTACGAACGTTTCGGTAAATTTAATTTTATAAACATTTTACGTATTATTTTATTAAAGACCAAACTATCTATTGGAAAAATATTTTTAAATGAATTATGTTTGAATCTTTCTTTAAGATGTTAACTGTATCAACTATTTGTATCTTTATGGTTGATGGCCCCCTGCGGCACAAAAGTTGTGTAGAATAGAAAGTAATGTTTGGAGCATTGCTCAAGTAGGTTTATACAATTCAATAAGTTGCATCACGGCAACTATCCGGATATATTATGTTGGGGTTGGAGGGTAAACAAATGTGATTCATTCATTGAATCTTTTATGATGTGTCGTTAGTGCCTCCATTTACATTTTTACGGAGTTTTCTTTTGTTTTTACTTATTGTAAATAATAGCGTAATAAGAATAGAAGCTTGGTTCGGCAATACGGTTAAGGCAAATTTACTGTCCTTTCGCTAAAAATGCTCGCCAAAACGCTCGCCCGTATCGCACGAATGCTCGCTACAACGACCGCGATTATTTTTCTGTAATGTAACATTCGATGGAATGCTCATCACAAGTATTTATAAATGCTCAGGTTTATCAGCATCTTCGTGACGCAGCGTATAAAAAAAGACTGAAATCTCTAACGTTTTCGACAATACCTATTCCGAAATTACTAAATAAGAGAAAATTACGTAAATGTATATTTTTTTCCAATTTATTCGCCAGAAATCCCTGATTAGGTTCATCTTTGTTGTCCTGATTAGGTTATTGATAGTTTTCAGAATTCCTCCTGCCTAACAGTATTCATTACCAGTACAGTACAGTTAACTAACAGTGCTTCACTTCTCTAACATTGTCTGCACTCATCCTTATTGTCCAGTACGTTTTTCTCCAGTTACAGGACAACTGGTAAAACGCTACTTTAGCATTAAGTTAGTCCTAGCGTTGTGCTGAATAGTAAAATAAAAATAAGTAATATTCATAATTATTATGATAAATTTTGATTATGTCGATAAGTACGCTAAGCCTTTGGTTTGATGTCTCCACCTATGTTACCGCTGGCTCCATCACTGCCCTGTCTTTTTTTATGAAAAAGGTGATAAACAAGCAGACGGCCCACCTGATGGTGAGTGGCTCCCGTCGCCTATGGATACCTGCAATACCAGGGGTACTGCTGGTACGTTGCCTACCTTTCAAGACTCTATTCACTTGCCTTTTGAAGAGTCCCATGTTAAAGCTCAGCAGATGACTCACCATTCTTGTGTCCGTAGTATCCAGTCCCCGAGGAGGATCCACTGGTGGAGGAGCCCTGTCTCCTCACCCTCGGTCACCGCTGGCTCCATCACTCCCCTGTCTCCTGGCAGATGACTCACCATTCTTGTGTCCGTAGTATCCAGTCCCCGAGGAGGATCCACTGGTGGAGGAGCCCTGTCTCCTCACCCTCGGTCACCGCTGGCTCCATCACTCCCTGTCTCCTGGCAGATGACTCACCATTCTTGTGTCCGTAGTATCCAGTCCCCGAGGAGGATCCACTGGTGGAGGAGCCCTGTCTCCTCACCCTCGGTCACCGCTGGCTCCATTACTCCCTGTCTCCTGGCAGATGACTCACCATTCTTGTGTCCGTAGTAGCCAGTCCCCGAGGAGGATCCACTGGTGGAGGAGCCCTGTCTCCTCACCCTCGGTGACCGCTGGCTCCATCACTCCCTGTCTCCTGGCAGATGACTCACCATTCTTGTGTCCGTAGTATCCAGTCCCCGAGGAGGATCCACTGGTGGAGGAGCCCTGTCTCCTCACCCTCGGTCACCGCTGGCTCCATTACTCCCTGTCTCCTGGCAGATGACTCACCATTCTTGTGTCCGTAGTAGCCAGTCCCCGAGGAGGATCCACTGGTGGAGGAGCCCTGTCTCCTCACCCTCGGTCACCGCTGGCTCCATCACTCCCCTGTCTCCTGGCAGATGACTCACCATTCTTGTGATCGTAGTAACCAGTCCCCGAGGAGGATCCACTGGTGGAGGAGCCCTGTCTCCTCACCCTCGGTCACCGCTGGCTCCATCACTCCCCTGTCTCCGGCAGATGACTCACCATTCTTGTGATCGTAGTAACCAGTCCCCGAGGAGGATCCACTGGTGGAGGAGCCCTGTCTCCTCACCCTCGGTCACCGCTGGCTCCATCACTCCCCTGTCTCCTGGCAGATGACTCACCATTCTTGTGTCCATAGTAGCCAGTCCCCGAGGAGGATCCACTGGTGGAGGAGCCCTGTCTCCTCACCCTCGGTCACCGCTGGCTCCATCACTCCCTGTCTCCTGGCAGATGACTCACCATTCTTGTGTCCGTAGTATCCAGTCCCCGAGGAGGATCCACTGGTGGAGGAGCCCTGTCTCCTCACCCTCGGTCACCGCTGGCTCCATCACTCCCCTGTCTCCTGGCAGATGACTCACCATTCTTGTGTCCGTAGTATCCAGTCCCCGAGGAGGATCCACTGGTGGAGGAGCCCTGTCTCCTCACCCTCGGTCACCGCTGGCTCCATCACTCCCCTGTCTCCTGGCAGATGACTCACCATTCTTGTGTCCGTAGTATCCAGTCCCCGAGGAGGATCCACTGGTGGAGGAGCCCTGTCTCCTCACCCTCGGTCACCGCTGGCTCCATCACTCCCTGTCTCCTGGCAGATGACTCACCATTCTTGTGTCCGTAGTATCCAGTCCCCGAGGAGGATCCACTGGTGGAGGAGCCCTGTCTCCTCACCCTCGGTCACCGCTGGCTCCATTACTCCCTGTCTCCTGGCAGATGACTCACCATTCTTGTGTCCGTAGTAGCCAGTCCCCGAGGAGGATCCACTGGTGGAGGAGCCCTGTCTCCTCACCCTCGGTCACCGCTGGCTCCATTACTCCCTGTCTCCTGGCAGATGACTCACCATTCTTGTGTCCGTAGTAGCCAGTCCCCGAGGAGGATCCACTGGTGGAGGAGCCCTGTCTCCTCACCCTCGGTCACCGCTGGCTCCATCACTCCCCTGTCTCCTGGCAGATGACTCACCATTCTTGTGTCCATAGTAGCCAGTCCCCGAGGAGGATCCACTGGTGGAGGAGCCCTGTCTCCTCACCCTCGGTCACCGCTGGCTCCATCACTCCCTGTCTCCTGGCAGATGACTCACCATTCTTGTGTCCGTAGTAGCCAGTCCCTGAAGAGGATCCACTGGTGGAGGAGCCCTGCTGCTGACGCGTCTCCTCCTCACCCTCGGTCACCGCTGGCTCCATCACTAACACATCACTTCACTGCACTACCTGGAATAAGGAAACTTATTTGAGACTGTGGCCAAGGTTTGTGTTTTTATCGAAACAGAGGCTGAGAGAAGAAATTGAAGACGTTGACTTGCTCTGACTATGACTCGAGTAAATAGAACACAATATTCACACACACACTTTTACACTCCTTTCTTTGACACTTTTTAACCCCCGACGCAAAAACGATGGGGTGTTATAAGTTTGACGTGTCTGTCTGTCTGTGTGTGTGTCTGTCAGTGGCATCGTAGCTCCCGAATGGATGAACGGATTTTGATTGACTTTTTTTTGTTTGAAAGTAGAGTTAGTCGAGAGTGTTCTTAGCCATGTTTGGTGGAAATCGGTTCAAGATGGCCGCCGCTACAAAATGGCGGATAACTTTTTTCTTCCACAACCCCCTCAATATGGGTATCAAATGAAAGGGCTTGACTAGTAGAATACAACGCACTATGACAAATTTAAAATCCAAGATGGCTGCCACCACGAAACCGCAAATTACATAATATGTTGAAAGCGTTGCGTTGGGGGTTTTTTAAATTAATTCACTTGTTGTTTTACACTTCTTTCTATGTTATCTTAGCTCTATAAGCTTATATTATTGTATTTGTGTGTGAAATCAAGAGTTTTCTATTCTATTCTATTATAACGTAACACTGGCATTAAATTAAAAATTTAAAAAAACCCCCAACGCAATACGTAATTCACCATTTTTTGATGGCGGCCATCTTGGATTTTAAATTTTATATAGTGGACTGTAATCTACTCGTTAAGCCCTTTCATTTGATACCCATATTGAGGGGGTCGTGGAAGAAAAAAGTAACCCGCCATTTTGTAGCGGCGGCCATCTTGGACCGATTTTCACCAAACATAGCTAAGAATACTCTCGACTAACTCTACTTTCAAACAAAAAAAATTAAATTAAAATCCGTTCATCCGTTTGGGCGCTACGATGCCACAGACAGACACATACACACACACACACACACACACACACACACACACACACACACACACACACACACAGACACGTCAAACTTATAACACCCCGTCGTTTTTGCGTCGGGGGTTAAAAACGAGGGATGCCAAAAGTATGAAAAAGACACGTGTTTTAGGTGGTTGGCTTCGAGCAACGTCGCCTTTGGGGCCGCAGAAAAATGCTTAGGCTGTATTATATCTAGTTGTTTTAGTGGGTTTATCGCCAGTGCCACTGGTGAAAAGTCCCGCATAACCGATAAACTCATGCTGCAAAACATACTCGTATATTATATTTTGAAAACACCCATTTGAGAGTAACTAATCAATGCAAAATATCGAAAAACTGCATTCGATTTCGTAGATAGGGTTTTTCAAGATTTTGTTATCTATATTCTATTAGAGAAGAGGGTAGATAAAACAAGATCACTCATACAGAAAAAAAGGATTTTATGAATTTTAAAACAAAAATTTACCTGAATAATTTCAACTTGTAAAACAAAACTTCGTGCAAAGTTAAAAACCCCGTACACACGCGTTCATTACACAAATTAGAAAAATCCGCACTCAAATTACATTCCAATTTCAATTTTGAATATTCACTCGTGCGTCAAAAAAACCTCACAAAAAAAGAAATACGAGTAATTTCCGCCACATAAATTCAAAATTTGAATTTAGAATAAAGTGTGAAATACGTTGGAAAACATTACACAAATTCACAATGCAAATTTTAATTGTGATATTCGTCCGCGTACGAAAACCGTATTCGAAATTCGAACATTCGAAATTGTGCGACCGCTTTCGACGCTCGCTGCAATAAACTGATGCTGTTTTTGAACGCGACTATTTTAGTTTGTAATAGGGGTGTCACTTAGATAAATTGACGAACGTTGTATTCATCATTCTTGCCAATTATGCTTATTAATGGTTTGCTTGGTTTATTTCTTAGTAGTGTTTAAATTTGAGTACCTAGTAATGTTTCACTAAAGATAACGAATTGGTCCACAAGACAAATTCATGCGTGAATTGAGTATGCATTTTTTATTGAAATACTGCACTACTATCCCCATTTTCTTGGGATTTATATTCAACAAAACGTGTTACTGATTTGCCATCAATGACAAAGTCAAATTACAATCACTGTTTTAGGATGTGAAGAGTTTTGAGCGGTGGAGCTTCCGCCTAAGCCACATATCTTTCGAAACACGGTAGTGGTATTTTTTTACATTTTAGGTTAACCTTTGACTAGGATCTCGCGTGATGTTAAATGTCGAAGCGAACGTAGATTGTATCAGACTAAACCTAGAAGGCGGGATTATCTCTCCTTGGTTTCACTAAACATCATGGCGGAACACGGACATAATGACCGCTTGTCGACGCGGTTTTGTCCAGTGGGTGGTAACGAGCCACGGCCGATACCTACCAGTTAAATCGATTATAAAAAGGTGACAACCCTACAGATGCCGTTTGGCAATAAATGTTATTTTTGCCAGTGTTTCATACTAATGTCCGTTGTGAAGCGTATCCTCGCGTATTGTTCGTTTGAAATACGAACTTCTGTAGTAAGCTTCTTTTGAACTTTATTACTGGCCTATATAATATTCTAAATTTAAATTTGACAGTTGTAATCCTACTTTATGAATGGACAATGGTCGTTGTGATAAATTTTGAATTTGTGATGGAACACGTTCTATTTATTTATTAATACTTTATTGTAACACCACATGAAAATTAACAATTTACAACAGTAGATAACAAACAAAACAAAGATGTTGCAACCGGCGGTCTTATCGCTAAAAGCGATCTCTTCCAGACAACCGTGCAGGGAGGGAGTAACATAATATGGCAGAAACTGGTAGGTGGTGAAGTATAAAATAAACAAACAGTATCCAAAATATATGTAATAATATATATTATTATGTTATAAAATAGATACTTTTTTTTTTTTTTTTTTTTTTTTGTTTTAGCTCTATATTTCCCCCGTGTGTGGGACAGGGATTTTATTTTCCTTTCTTTTATCTTCATCCTCTTGTTTTTTCTTTCCTTGCGCTAATGTGCGCTATCGCTATTTATTTTTTAAATTCACTTTTCTTACTACTTCTTCCGCATATGTCAAAAAATCTTCGCGTTCTTTTCCTTTCATTATGTCTACTATTGTTCTTGCTGTCACTTCCATCCTAATCTTTTGCTTAAGATCCTCCCGCTGGCGGCCGAAGACTGGACAGTCAAATAGAACGTGAGGAATCGATTCTTGTTTGTCGGGATCGCATGTACACGATGGGCTCTCCTTGCATTTGAATCGGTGCAGGTACTCCGAGAGCCCGCCGTGCCCAGTCAGTATTTGACTTAGGACTCCCGACAGCTTTAGATTCCTCACAATTCTATACGCTCCAACCGCGCACGGGAAGAACATTTTAGTTACTCCAGCAGTAGTTCCAGTCGTGTATCTACGACTCCATTCGTCAAGCGACTTCTGGCGAATCTGTCGCTTGACGAATGATATCGGACATTTGTCATAATCAGGCAACTTCTCGAGTTTGAGTGCAGCGTCCCTCGCGAGTTGATCGGCCCTTTCATTCCCTTCCACCCCAATGTGTGCCTTGACCCAAAAAAGCCTTAGTTTTTTGCCGAGAATTTCAGCTCTTTTTAAATTCTCTCGCACTTTTGTCGCTATGGGGTGGAGGGAGACATTGTTAGTTACGGTCTCGAGGGCCGCTCTGGAGTCGCTAAAGATGTCGCACTCTTGTATGTCGCTCTCGACCGCGAATTCAGTCGCCCTATTGAGCGCAAGTAGCTCCGCCTGGAAGACGGAGCAGAACGGTTCCAGCTTGAGTTCCTGCGACGTGACTTCTTCGTGGTTGATCCATACGGACAGCGCGGCGCCCACTTTACCTTCTATTTTCGAGCCATCCGTATAGATCTCCACTCCACACTCCTGCTGGCTCCGCTCCGCTTCGTCCCCCATTTTGGCGAAGTTCAGCTCGGCATGTAGCGCGGGGTGAGGAGTGTCCAGGAAATCAACCGGAAGCTCGACCTCTCGGTTCTCCAGTAATCGCTGGGGGTAGCCTTTTCTTGTTTCATAAAGATTGGCTGCTTCTTGGATCCTTAGATCCAAGGGAAGCAGGCCAGCGATTACTAGAGCCGAGTTTAGAGAGACCGTTCGGTAGGCTTTTATGATTTTCTGGACAAATCCCCGCTGCACCATGTCGAGCTGCTTCCGTACGCAAATTTTTTGTGCTGCTGGTGCCCATACGCTGGCCGCGTACAGGATGACCGGCTCTATGACTGCCACGTAAATGGTCCTAATTACCTCCGGATTGAGCCCCCAGTGGACTTTTGCCGCCCTCGCGAGTCTCTTGTATATATCAAGGGCCTTGCGACAAACGTTTGACACGTGCAGTTTAAACGTGAGTTTCTCGTCCACAGTGAGACCCAATATCTTTATGGCGTGAGTGAGTTTGACGCGTTCCCCGCCCATGTTCAGGACCGGGGAGTCAAATTTTAGCTTATTCGTCACAACCATAGCTTGAGTTTTGTGGGGTGCGAATTTCATCTTGTTTTTGGCTCCCCACTCACGAACCTGTTCGAGGGTCGAATTAGTCCGCCTCTGCACTTCTGCACCTGTATCTCCGGCGATAATTAGGACCACATCATCCGCAAAAGCCTGGATGTATTCTCCCATGTCCGCGACCTCCTTCAGTAGTGAATCCAGCAACAGGTTCCAGAATGTTGGACCTCCTACCGACCCCTGCACACACCCTTTGGAAGTGGTTCTCCGGCATTCTGTTCCAGCGTATCTGACCCGTACCTGTCTTCGGTCTAAGTAGCTGTCAACAAGGCGCCTCAAGTTAACTGGGCATTCAGTCTCGGCCAGTCTGCATTTTAGAGCAGGCCACCAGGCGCTGTCGAAGGCTCCCTCTATGTCAAGCGATATAATGGCGACGAGTTTCTTTTCGAGTAGTTTTTGCCGTATGTATCGTATCATGACATAGAGGGAGTCCTCGGTACTGCGCTGCGGGGTGAACCCAAACTGTTGTCTGCTCATGCCCGGCAAGATGTGCCACTTAATGCGCCTCATCAGCAGCTTTTCCAGCATCTTTCCAAGGACAGGCAATAGCCCAATCGGCCTGTACGACTTGGGATGGGAGTAATCGCTCTTCCCGCACTTGCGGAGGACTACCACAACAGCTTCCTTCCAGGCAATAGGGAAATAGGTCAGAGACAAGCATTTGTTGAAGAGCGTTAGAAACAGTGTGGGATCTCCAGAAATGGCCGCTCTGCAGATGTCTGCTGTAAGTCCGTCGAGCCCGGGCGCCTTTTTCGGGTTGAAACTCGCCGCAGCCCATCTGAGTTCTTCCGCTGTAAAAGGTGGGTCGCAAGAATCTGCGTACTCCTCGTCATTTACTTTTTCAGCTAACTCTCTGATAGTTCTGTGAGCTGCGGTGTCTTCCACGGGATTGTCCTCCGGATAAAAGGTGTCTGCCAGTAGACTCGCGGACTCATTACCTTCCAACATTTTTCCATTATGAACCAGCGGAATGTCCTCACATCTTGCGGTTGTTCGGCCAATTACTCGGTAGATCCCATCCCACACTGTCTCCCGGTCCTGTCTCCCATAGTACTGTTTCCAGCTGGTGGTCTGAGCCTGTTGTGCCTCCAGGAGGTACTCCGCTTTAGCCATTAGGTACTGATCGACGACCCACTGCCTACGAGTCGGCCCTGCATTACGGATTCTGCGCTTTTTGCGCATCACGTCTCTCTTCTTTGCGGATAATTCCGCTGTCATCCACGGCAATCCTATTTGTCTCGTTTCAGCTATTTTGCTTATTGTGTCTGTGCAAGCTGTTTCTATAGTTTGTGTAATTTTGTTAATTGTTATGTCCAAAAGTTCAGTGTTATCTATATTTTGTATTTTGTCCGTACTAATCTCCTCATCCCTCCAAATTTGGGCCAGTTTCCCACGAAACTGGTCCCAATTTGCCTTCCGAGTATTAAATTTACGCGTGGTAATTTTAATGTCTGTACCCTTTGCCTGCTGAAGTTTTAGATCAAATAGGATTGCCGCGTGGTCCGAGACGGTGATGTCGGGCGCGATTCTCCAATTCGCAACTGTTCCGAGCATGCCGGTGGAACATGTTGTTATGTCAATATGACTGCAGTACCTAACTCCCCCCCTGTGCGTGTCGAAGGTCGGTTCTGTACCATGATTGAGGACATGCAGCTCCATCTCGTCCAATATTCCCATAATTTCTTCCCCTCTGTGGTCATTTTCCCTGCTCCCCCACCACGTGTTCCAGCCATTCACATCCCCCCCTAGTATCACATTATCCCTTCCAATCTCCTCCACAGCTTTCGCGATCTGCACAGCGTATGGGTCTATTGGTTTGTCTCTTTCCAAGTAGATCGACATCACCACAATTTCCCAGGCCGCTGTCCGAAGTTTAGCGACTGCTATGTTTTCTGTTGTTAGCGTTGGGCATTGGGTGATGTCTATCCGCTGGTCAAAGACTAAAATGGCGGCCTTCACAACTCGGTCGGTGGCTCTATTGGTGCACTGTACCACTCTTACTCCGGGGTATGTCCTCATCTCCCCAACCGCCCCGATGTAAGGCTCTTGGATCAGTGCAAATGCTGCCTTCCGATTTGTCGCTTCTGTGATCAGCTCTGCTGTCGCGATCTTGCTACGTTGGAGATTGGATTGAACAACGTGATACTTTCCCTCTCTCCCAACCGGGTCTACTGTGCTGTTGTTGGCGTGGGTGCCTTTAGCAATACTGCACTGTGGACCGTGCTAGTGCATCCCAACGCCTCCTAACGGGACAATCCTCGTCGAAGGCGTTGTGATCCACTAGGTCCATCTTGGCACCCACGCAGTTAACGCAGCGCGGCCGCTTCCCCTCCAACCTTTCCGTGCAGTCTGCCTTCAAGTGTGGCCCCCCGCAGTGGCTACAAACGTCCACGGGGTCGCGGCAAAAGCGCTTTCCGTGGCCGTAACCCAGGCACCGAGCACACTGGATTAGGGGCGATTGATCCGACACTCGAATTCTCTGCAGATCCACATGCACAGTACCAGCCTCTGTCAGGCGGCTCCACAGTGTCGGAGACACTTTAAGCACAATGTGCTCTACGTGAGGGTTTCTTGTCCTTCTTCTGTACTTAACCTCCATTCTGTCCTCTTTCCTTGCTAATCCTTCGAACACGTGTCTGTTCTGCGTCCGTATTCCTTTTAATACCTGCTCATTGTCGTTATATTTCATCACATCTTTGAGGATGACGAGCGGGTCTTTATTTTCAATTTCCTGCACGCTTAAGTCCCTTCCTGCTGCCTTAATTTTATCCTTAACTCTTACAATTTCCTCCCTTGTCCCACACCCGATTATTACCTTCCTGTCCTTTGCTTTCCTAACATTTTCTATTTTCATTCCATTCTCCTTTGCATTTACCGCTATTCTTACTTTTTCAAGAACTTGGTCTCCCGTCTCTAATTCATCCTTTGAGCTGACTACTACCGAATGGACGGTCCTCCCTCCCGCTGGTTTCCCTCTAAGTGGGCCGGCCACTACACTTGCGTAGCTTCCATTGGTTACTTCTTGTCTTTTCCCCAGCATTTCCTTTAGCTTTTCCATTTCTTCTTGATTTTCTCTCAGTAGTTTTCCATGCTCTTCTATTACCTTTATTATTTGACTCTCTTCATGTTGCCTTTTATCGTTACTCTCTATTCTCGAATTGTTCTCTACTTCAATCCTGTTATCCCCACTTTGCTCTTTTTCTTTTTCGTTCTCACTATCTCTCAAGAGCTTGAGAAGAAACTCTAAACACTCGTGTATTGCAGCTTTGACTTCCTTTTTCATTTTAGTATGTTCCTCCATTTTCTTTTTAGTTTCTTTAACTTTCCCCCTCGCTTCTATCATCCGTTTAGACCCAGCCATGATCTCTTTAACTTTCTGAGCCGTGCTTTGAGTAGCCGGTATGGTGAAAGCGGTTGCTTTTGCTTTTGTGAAGGTCTTCTCCAGCATGCGAGGAGCGGTGGCGGCTATGGACGGGGCGGTGTAGGCCGGTGTTTTCAGCGACTCGAATTCCCCGGACAACCGCCTCACTAAGCC
Source organism: Hemithea aestivaria (assembly GCA_947507615.1). Taxonomy (NCBI): domain Eukaryota; kingdom Metazoa; phylum Arthropoda; class Insecta; order Lepidoptera; family Geometridae; genus Hemithea; species Hemithea aestivaria. The sequence goes on along the minus strand of OX382347.1, from coordinate 2,787,427 downwards.
CTCGCCGGCCGGAGGGAACCTCGCTGTGGCGGGAGCAGGGACCCCCGCTGTAGCGGAAGCAGACGCTTCCTTGCTTTTGGACGGTCCATCATTCTTGGGCCGGGTCATTGGCGGGGTACGAAGAGGGTCAAACATTGTTATTTAAGCTAACTCTATACCAGATAAATTAATAAATAAGTAGCTAAAACAATAAATAGTTAAAACACAATAATAATAGCAGAATATGTATAGCAGTCAATTCTTAGTTAATGTTTGTTCTCTACAAACTGTAAAGGGGTTTATAGGGAGCTTGTCATAATAATTAGATAATTTATATATAGTCCTAATAATATAGGTTGTCAATAGACGACAACTATTTACAATTTGAAATACACATCAAAACCAAGGCAAAAACCTTGGTATAAGTCTAAACATAAACTATATTATGTTCAATGGTTATATTAGTTATCCTCACCGCCTTAACGGGGATATTATATATCTTTCAAACAACAACAACAACAGTTCTAATTCAACGATGCTATAACAATGCAAACCCTATGGTTTATTAGTTAATAATATTAATTAATTAATTGGTTCTTATGTAGGTTGTAGATTTCGTTATTATGTAGGTATATGATGATCAAAATATACTTATTATATTAATATTTGTCTAGTATGTCGATTGTCAATGTGCCAGACGATAGCGTGGTCAAACCTTAATCTAAGTACATCATTATTAAACAATTAGTTATAATTATTCTTGTTTTTTGTTAAAATTATTAAGATTTGCAACAATTACAATGCTCGGTTAGGAATAGTGTCTTTAATTTTGCATCTGATTGCTCGTCACTGTTCTCTCGTCGACTAGCTTCTACTATCACTCTTCAACAGCAAGCGAATAGCGAATTGTAGATCTAGACTTCTCTTCTTATAGTTTTGTAGATTGTATCTCTTAAGTTACCCGTGGCGCCACCTGGCAGAAAGTGCGTTAATTGATGTGGCACGATGCTGTGTTAAGATGAATGGTACGCGCAGGAGCTTGTCAAAGCGATCGATCCAGGATGACGAATATAATGATGTTAAGCGTGCAGTTGTTTCTAGTGTAAGCACACAGATGGCGTTGTTATCAAAAGTTGGCACAAAAGGGTGATGTGGCAAGGTGATAACAAATGCAATAATTCTAGAATTTCACTGTTAGCTGTTATGATAAGCTAAAGACAAGCACAGCTATTCTAAATCGATCCAGTTTGTATAATTTTCTGTAAATCTGCACGCATAAGCACTATAAACTGTTTATTACTAAGTGCTCTGTATTGATCGATATTTTCTAAATATCACAACGCTAACGATTGCAAATTAGTTATTAATGGTAATTCACACACTGTTATCACTTTTTGTTTGGTTTTTGATCTTGGAAATTTGTTTTTATATTTTAATTTTTAATGTAAATACTGGAGCAACTTTAGATTATAATACTACGAGTGGCGCCCTCTTGCGAGTTCAAAATAGATACTAAATAGTATATATGTATATATATTATTATATATATATATATATATATATATATATATATATATATATATATATATATATATATATATATATATATATATATATATATATATATATATATATATATATATATATATTATAACAGATTAAATATATTACAAATATCATGCAATACAATATTTTAATATGAGCATACTAAATAAACAGTTTTATGTTATTACAAAAAGACAATATATTACTGTGTATATAAATATAAGAAATAGGTAGAAAAATACTGAAGTAGGTAGGAAAAGAGGTTAAAAAATGGTTACAGCAGTGAATGATAGTATTTATGCACACGGCTTTTAAAAACATCTAGTGAAGGAGCTTGTCTAATTTCGCAAGGTAAAGCATTCCAAAGACGGATTGCCTTTACAGTAAAAGACTTATCATAGAAAGTAGTGCTGTGCTGAGGAAAACGTAACTGCAAATTCACTGACGGCCTAAGTGAACGTGAATGAGAAGCGTCTAGAAATTCAAAACGCTCCTGAAGATAGCGGGGGGAAGTGGGATTACGCAATATATTGTAGAGAAGAAAAAGAAAATGAGCATCACGGCGACGTCTAATAGGAAGCCACTTGAGTTTGGAACGGAAATCGGAGACATGGTCATATTTGCGAAGGCCAAATATCGTTCTATCTAAATTCAAAATAAATTATGTTCTTAAAAAAATGTCTATATATTTTTTATGTTGTTAAAATTCAACCAGCAGATGACTTTCGTCGATTTGTAAAAGACTTTAAGAAGAATAAACATAATAAAATTGTAGAGATTAGGTTTTTAAGGTAGCATTTATAAATTATTTAAGACAGGTTAGGGTTTTTTAATTATTTAAGACTAATTAGGTAGATTTATATAGATTCTAAATATTATGCGATTGTAAAAGAAAACCTCTATGTAGGTCTTAGGTATATATAAATCTTAATACATTTTCAAAAAGACAATAATATCTTACCAACCTATACACATTTTCGTAAATAAAAATAACCGGAAAACTAATATTTTCAGCGCATTCAATATCAGGGCACTTTGGCAAGTTTCCCATCGGACAGTTTTTTCCTATGTTATGAAAAACTGGCTGTTCCTAATGTCTAAATTAACTAGTCTGCGACACACATATCTTGAAAAAAAAAAAACGTCATATCAAATTTTAACTAGGTTTGGCGCCAAATTATGACAGGAGATATGGAGAGTGCTCCTCAGAACTCCACGGGTTAGTTCCACCATCACCCTTTTACTGTCGAACATCTAGGCAAACGGCACTGCGCCACCAATATCTGGTGAGTATACCTACAGCTCGGACGAAGCGATTTGCTTCGTCTTTCATTATGAGAACGGCGAAGTTATGGAACTCGCTACCACTCTCAGTGTTTCCCGAATGCTATAACGTGGGTTTGTTTAAATCAAGAGTGAATAGGTTCTTACTGAACAAGCGTGCTACAACTTCGACTGCATCGTCACTTACCAACAGGTGAGATTGGGGTCAAACGCTTGTTTAGTGTACTATAAAAAAAAAAGACAGGTATCATCTCTACAATAGAGATGTGTCCAAAAAAGATTAGTTTATCAAATTAATAAAAATTAGGTTTATATATAGGCTTTGACCACGATCTCGTGATGTTAAGCGATGATGGCAGCAGACTAAACCTACAAGGCGGAATAAACCCTACCAGACAAGTTCTTTTTGCTGTATAGATTTTAATAAAAAAAATGCCTGAGATAAAACGCACTGAAATTGCATGAAGCTATGGCGTCACAGTGTGCACTTTAAACTTTATGTCTAAGCCATTTTCTTTTTTAATTTTAAACCAAAAATATAAAGGTATCTTATATTTAAATTACACATGTTAATGACAAACTAATTACCTTTATACGTTTTTAATATTGACCTTGCCAACATCCCTTTTAAGTTATATTTTTGGAAAAAATATAATTTTAGGATAAAACTGTAAAAACTAAAATAATTAAATTGTATTATAAATACGACACGGCTGTACTCACGTTGTCTATTTGTTGAGATACGTCTCAACCACGGTTTCGGACAAATACGATGTCCTTCATCAGGAGTTCACGCCTGCAGTAACCGACGCTGACTGTTTTATAATATGGATAACACTCACGGTAGTTTCCAAAATCGTAATTAAATTGTATTCAAATTCAAAGGGTATGTATAATTTGCTAGAAATTCGTCTGATAGTTACTGTACAGTTCTTCATACATATAGGTGTAAAACGTTACAATGTATTTTATCTGCCAGATGTACGGAATTTAACATTAAATTATTCATAAATTTTGTAAAATTAATTGTATTACATAAAATTACATTATTTAGAACTACATTACATTAAATTGAATTACTTATTACAACAAATTTAATTAAATAGTTAGTAGGTTAGGATGAACTGTGTGAAAGAGGATATTATGTGTGCTTGAGTAAATGAAGATTATGGCGGATGATAAAGTAAAATGGAAGAGGGAGACGTGTTGCGCCGATCCTATCTAGTGTGGGATAAGGATAGAGAGATAATAATATTATGTAGCTACAAAAAATAAAGATGCACTCATAGTAAGCCATGGCATAAATGCGAGCCAATACGAGCCAAACTCGGGCCTGCAATTAAGAGGCGACAGTGAGAAAAATCCAACGTTAAGGCCTCTTTGAGCTTTAAATTTAAACACTTTCACTGATAGAATAGGGGCTAAGTTTAGACTCCGTTAAGTGAAATCAATAATATAGATATATCGAATGGAAACTAATATACCTCCATATACTGGGCTATAGGTGTAAATTTTAAATGAGGTTATTTCCAGAGCTTCGCAGCACCTACCACTTCCTTCCCATTCATATTAATAATATTATTATTATCACATAAAATATTATTCGCATACTAAATATAAATATATTTCGATTTTTTTTTTAAAGCTTTTTCAGATTTCAAAAAACCTTTTAAAGATTTTTTCAAGCTTTACAGAACTCTGAAATATTTTTTTAACTGCCAAGTTAAAAGAGACCAGTATATTTTAAAATTATTTTTAAACAGCATATTTTATTTCCCTTTTCCGTTCGTGTAAGCTTTTATAAATTTCCAAAAGCATTTCCTCGTCAGCGGCGCTGTAAGCAGCTGAATAAACAACGTACAGAGTTCACGGTGGAGTGTGTTGGTGGAAAGGACAGGGCCGCAGCAAGTATAGGCATAGGGTCCTCCCTCTTTGGTTTTTTCGAGTCCCATCATCATCATCAGCCTATGTTCGTCCACTGCTGAACATAGGCCTCCCCCACGACACGCCACTCAACTTGGTCCTCCGTCTTTCTTTCGAGTCCCATATTTTCTCAAAAATCGTTATATCAATTAATAGATCCGATAGAAGCTACACTTTCATAAATTGTCATCAAATTAACTGCAGACCTTTGAACGTTTGAGCAACAGAGCGTTTAGAGTTTGGGGAGCTGAACTCTTTTTCAACTAGCTGATCCCATAACAACTACATTTTTTGGATTAAAATAAGAAAAAGAAAAACACGATCCTATTGCTTATGCAGGTACGACTCAATTTTATTATTTCACATATTTGGCCTACGGCATGGCAAAAGCTCCCTTACCGTCCTTTCACTTTTAGCTGTGTTGGTTTATGGGCTATTTCCCCCCATTCCACAGGCCTAAGGATAGTTTAATGCTGTACATTTTTCAATTCTATTTGAATCACATTCAAAGCTTAGTATGCTAAAATGAATAAATGGTTTAGATAGTTTCAAAAGTATTAAAGTAATTTTCTTTAGTAAATACAAAATTTTGGCTTATTCAAAAAATATTGCCACATCACAATATAGATAGATAAACACTTTATTGCACACCAAAATTACAAAATAAACAGTATAAGCATTACATTTGAAAATTAAATAGTGTTACAATTGGCGGTCTTATCGCTAATAGCGATACTACAAACATACACAAAGATACTTCAAAAATTAAAAAAAATCTTTATCCATGATGAATCCAGGAGAAAACTTCAAGCCCCTTTGCTTCCCTTACTACGCCCCTGTCGTAGAGTTGCTATTAACGATGCAGGTAGAGCTTACGCTAGCGCATTACATTTTGCATTACCTATTCTACCTTATGAGTAGGTCATACCTATGTTCAGATCGCCTAGCTAAAGGCTTGATTATTTAAGACCTAATTACTACAGCTATCACACTTACATAATATTACATAAGGGGCTGCGCAGACGACAGACTATCCATGACGCACTTTTTAGTCTGTGAAAATAGAACCTATGCAATTATATGCAGTAACGCGCCGGACTTTTTGCGCGTCGTGTGCGTTACTACATATAATTGCATAGGTTCTATTTTCACAGACTAAAAAGCGCGTCATGGATAGTCTGTCGTCTGCGCAGCCCCTAAATTAAAAAAAACTCAAGTTTGAATCAAGGGGTATTTTTGCTAAGGGGTCTAGATCCAGAATATTAAGAATTTTTTTTTATAAAATAAACACTTATTATTAAAAATAATTTACACAATCTATTTTTTTTCTTTGAACATTTAATACACCATTAAAATCGGCTATTTAAACTATAATATCTATGCCAAATTACAATCTAATTTTATTAAATCATTATTTTTCGTTTAGTGGTATATGCGTGAAAAGGACAGACAGACATAAATACAAATAGACAGACAGACGACACACATACGAATTTATGATAATAGTATAGATTTGTAGTCCCAGGTATTCTGAACATAATCAATAGTAACCATAAGATTTTATTAGCATTAAAATTGTCATTAGAACATCGCAAGGATTCCGTTGGAAGTTCTTTATTGTTTTGGATTGTATCCAAACATAACGGTTTACGACTTTGCCTATTATTTTAATAAAACTTGGAATTGAAGAGGTAATTGCCGTAACAGCTTGTTATAAGTATAACAAGAATTCTATAGAATAGAGAATTCTATAGTAGATTATTTTTAACCCCCGACGCAAAAACGACGGGTAAGTAAACGGGGTGTTATAAGTTTGACGTGTCTGTATGTGTGTGTGTCTGTCTTTGGCATCGTAGCTCCGGAACGGATGAACGGATTTTTATTTAGTTTTTTGTTTGAAAGTAGAGTAGAGTAGTCGAGAGTGTTCTTAGCCATGTTTGATGAAAATCGGTCCAAGATGGCCGCCGTTAAAAAATGGCGGATTACTTTTTTCCTCTACGACCCCGTCAATATGGGTATCAAATGAAAGGGCTTGTAGAACTAATACAACGCACTATGATTAATTTATATTTCGTTGGGGGTTTTTTTAATTTTTTAATTTAATTCACTTGTGTTATTATGCAAAATAGTAAGAAGACGAGCAAGACGCTCTCCTGATGGTCAGAGATAACGCTGTCTATAATTATCATTCACAAACATTTCACAATGCTGAAAATAGGTGCACGGCACTAATGCTTCTTACTCAACAGTCATAAGATGTTTTCCTACAACCATGATCGTTTTTTCGTCAGAACTGGATCTGATACTTACATTCAATGACACTTATTAAACTACATAAATATGTTAATAATTATCTAAAGGATTAACAAAACAAAATTTCAGCAAAGTAAATTCTAAATACGAATTTATATAATTTCAATGTTTGTCGTATCTTGCGAGCAAGAAAGTAAAAACTTAACGTTAAGAAATAATACTCTAAATACTACATTAAATGCTGTAGTTGTTACGTATAGTATGTTAGATAGTGCGTCATTGGTTATTGAAACGGTTTTTTATTTTCCATTTCCGTTGACGTCATCGAACTGCAGTGACGTCAGCATAGTCGTAGTTTTATCAGGGTCCAGTATGGGTTTTGAAAGCTTTCCCCTGTGGCCGTAGCATAACACACGGGATCCCGACGAAACTTCAAGAGTAGAACTGTCATCCCATACATTGTACTTTTGTCAATGATGAAGGAATAGTATGGATGGCCTCTTTTCGTTTTTAGTATATAAAATGATATCTCTCAAGCGTGACAATTTTTCATTTGTTTTCTTGTAGTTCATTAGTGCATTGGCTGTCAATCTTGACTTTTTCATACATTTGATTGACCGCGGTTGACCGCAAAACTAACACGCAAAAGTAGTACTTAGGGCCGCACTGTGACTTTTGTGAATGCATGGGATGACAGTTGACTTGACAGCAAGAGGGGAGTGCTAGAGAGGTTACCCCATTGAGATAGAGTTCGTTAATCTGAAGGCTGCCCTCGTCGCACATTTCGACATTGACATAATACTAGCAACTCCCGTCCCACTGTCAAGAGTAATTTACGTTTTTTTTTTTTTTCTTTTTAATAATATGGCAACATGTGCATTTTGCCAGTGTCGAGTAAAATTCGTGAATGTTCACGGGATATTAAATTATGGTCTCCACTTTCGTGTTTTGCCAGTGTCAAGTTAAATGTTATTTTTTAAGTAATAAGTTAGTTAGTCAGGTCAGAGTCAGAGTGAGCTTAATAGCTCGTCTAGTCACGTGAGTCTTCCAGTAAAATGGGTGGAATTTTACTGAAAGTTCGGAGGAGTTTTGGAGGGGGCACCAAAATTCATATTTCAGCACCATATCACTTGCCTACATCTGTGCACATTCAAAACCACTTAACACGCAATATTCCACCATTATTACACGCTAACAATCAAATTCTACACGATTATTACGCAAAAGACGTGGAGCTAATGATATGATCAAGGCTTGCCGCCAAAACTCTAATTTACGTTTGTAAGGAGCACGATGACATTGGGAGTAGCTGCAAATTGTATGCAATGATAGTGCAAGTAGCAAGAGTAGCGTCTTGATATATGTCAGATTACTCTTGACAGTGGGACGGGAGTTGCTAGTCTTATGTCAATATCAGTGTCATATTCTGAAGTAAACATTTGGAACTATAAAACTGTGCGTTCAGTGAAGCCAGGGAGGTATTAATCCCGCCTTTTAAGTTTAGTCTGCTACCATTTTCGGCCATATCATCGCTTAAGATTAGGCGGGACCACGGTCAAAAGGCAACCTATAACGAATAAAAATGTAATTTTGATGATTTTAAGGGTTTCGTACCTCTTTAGAGAGAGGAAAAACAAAACCCTTATAGATCACCCTTAAGATCATTCGGTCTTCCATCTGTCTGTCTGTCAAGACCCTTTTACCAGTGCTTTTATTCTAGAACGCGTAGAGTTATCGTTGAATTTTTTCAAAGAAGTACGATGTTTCATAATCTAATTTCGTTGCCATTTTCAGGATTTTAGGTACAAATGTTCGGAACACACCAAACTTTAATACTACAAAATTCGGATACTATTTTTAAACTAAACGATTCGTATTTGAATTCATCTTTGTGAATAAACGGAATAAACTCACTTGTATTTACTTCGGCTTCGTGCCGACCGTTTCGATCCTGTACGAGGATCTTCTTCAGGGAGTAGCTGCGGTTACCGAAGTAAAAATACAAGTTATACAATGAAGTAAGAAGACGAGCAAGACGCTCTCCTGATGGTAAGAGTTAACGCTGCCCTTAATTAGCACAGTGCTTCCGAACGCGCTGCGCCAACGCTTCTTACTTGGGAGATATAAGATGTTAAGACTCTTCAGCCCAGTAATTTCACTAGCTACAGTGCCCTCCTACCGAAGCACCGTAACGTTTGCACATCACTGCTCAGGCGGTAGAATAACTGGCTAAAGTGAGCTTTTTCCGTTTATTTACAAAGATACATTCGGATACCTCGAAATTTCTGTCAGTTTCACAAAACGCGCATTGTCTTACTGTCATCGCGTACTAAAATAGTCTTCATTCACAAACAGTGGTACATTAACACACGCATCCGTGCCAACTGACTAGTTCACGAGGTGTTACAATGGACTGACAGACACACACTATTTCTAAAGATTTGGGTTAAATATATTTTTTTATAAATATTTCAGGACATTTCACACAGCGCCACCTAACCCCAAGCTTAGCAACTTAATGCTTGTGTTATGGTGGTTAGGATAACGGATATAATACTTATATACTTTTCTTTTTTAAATACATTATACTTATATTGAAAACCACCCAGACCAGAAACAAATACCTGTGGATTTTTTTTTTTTTTTTTTTTTTTTTTTTTTTTTTTCTTCCTTTGTATCTGCCATCAGTCATTGCGTCAGACTTTTATCAGATTCGTTGTGTGATGAGCATTTGGCGTGGAATGGGCTCAGTATGGTCAATGTCCAGTTGCTGACCCATCTCTAGGGGAGAGCACATGGGCTCTCTTAAGGCGCTTGACTGTTGCTTGCTGTAACAGGTTGACAGCTAGGGGGTTTGGATGTTGCCCCAATCTCTGTTTATATTTATTTGTATAAGATTGAGCTTCCTCTTCCACTGTTTTGATGTTAAGGTAGTCGTGAATTTCTGAGTTGCGGGTAAACCAGGTGGCACCACTAATGGTTCTCAATATGGTGTTTTGTGCACGTTGTAGGCAACTGATGTTAGATTTGCTGGCAGTAGACCAAAGTTGAATTCCATAAGTCCAAATAGGTTTAATGACAGAACAGTATACCCTTAGTTTATTGTTCAGTGACAGAGTGGACTGTCTACCAAGAAGCCACAGTAAGTTTTTAAACCGGTAGTTCACATCGTCCCGTTTTTGTTTAATATGGTCTTTCCAGGTCATGCGTTGGTCGAGATGAAATCCAAGGTATTTCACACAAGTGGTCTGTGGCAGCGGATTCTGCCCTAGGCTGGTAGTTGGACAATGCTTCTTTCGGAGAGTAAAAGTGATGTGATGGGATTTGGGGGCACTTGCTTTGACACGCCACTTTTGTAACCATCCATTTGTTAAGTTGAGTTGATGTTGGAGTGCTTTGCTAGCCTCATCTGGATCACTATTGGACGAGAGGAATGCAGCGTCGTCAGCGTACGTAGCCACAGTCACATTGGGTGCTTGCGGTAGGTCATGGGTAAAGATATTGTATAAGACCGGCCCGAGGACAGAGCCTTGAGGCACTCCAGCTTGACATGTGTGGAAGGAAGATCTGGCATTTTGGTGTTTCACTTGGAACATCCTCTGGTCAAGGTATGAAGCCATTAGGTGATAGAATTGATAAGGAAGAGCCTTCTTAATTTTGCTCAATAATCCTTTATGCCATACCCGATCAAAGGCTTGTTGGATGTCCAAGAAAGCCGCAGAGCAGTACTCCTTTTTCTCAAGGCTCTGTCTAATGGTATTGTAGACCCTGTGCACTTGTTCTACAGTGGAGTGACTCTTGCGAAAGCCAAATTGATGATCTGGAATTACTTTGTTAACATGAAGATGTGGAATTAGCCTGCTTAGTATGATTTTTTCCCAGAGCTTAGACAGGACTGGCGTTAAACTAATAGGCCGATATGACGTCACTTCATGGGCAGGTTTTCCTGATTTGTGAATCATCACTATTTGCGACATTTTCCAAGCCGTAGGGAAATGATAGGTTCTCATAGTAGCATTAAATAGGTTCGTTAGAAAAACAATGCATTTCTTTGGAATTTCTTTCAAGATCTTTGGAGTTATGAGGTCAAATCCAGGAGCTTTGTTAAGATTTAGACCTGCAATCTCCCTGCGCAACTCTCCCGGAGACGTTGGGCGTAATGGAGGGCTGAGCTGAAAGTCTTGATTGAGGACTGCATCTATTTCAGGGTCTTCTAAGCATTCAGAGTCATTTGGTTTGAAAACATCTGCCAAGTGTGCGGCAAATAGTTCGGACTTTTCGGAATCCGTACGTGCCCATGATTGTCCTGATCTGAGGGGCGGTAAGCATCGTTGGGGTTGTACCATAGATTTGGTTGCTTTCCAGAGGGAATATGGCCCATTATTATTTGGGGATAACGATTCTAGTTTTCGTTTGAGGGATTCATTAGAAATTTCGGCTAGCATGGTTTTGAGTTCCACAATTGCATGATTCAATCGAGTTTTGTCTTCTTTCATGTGTGAAAGCTGCCACACTCTACGTAGTCTGCGTTTCTCAGCAATTTTGTTGCGGATCTCTATAGGAATTGGTTTAGAAATCTGTGTAGACATTTCAGGAGTGTTTTTCCACGCCGCAATCTGTATTAGATTGGTGATGTATACGCAGGCATCGTCAATGTCATCAGCAGATTTCATTGGGATGTTGAGGTTGATACTCGATTCCAGATAGTCCCGAAAATTGATCCAATCTGTTTTAGGATTGTGAAGATTATCGCTGGTTGGCTCACGATTAATGACTGCAGTACTTAGCATCATAAGTACAGGGGTATGGTCAGAGGATCCATCAAGGCTAGACTCTACATTAATGTGAAGGCTACTAATGTTTTTGGTGATAAAAAAGTCCAACAGATCTGGAATTTTGCGACAGTCAGTAGGCCAATAGCTCGGTTCACCAGTAGAGTAGGGTATTAGTTTATTGGCATCCACACTCTTTTTGAGCTCTCGACCTCTAGTTACAGTAGTCCTTGAACCCCAGTAGGAATGTTTTGCGTTCCAATCTCCTCCAGCTACGAAACGATTTCCCAGAGATTGAAAGAACTCTGTAAACATTGGTTCCTTTATTGTGTGTCGCGGAGGACAATAAATTGCAGAGAGGTTTATATCGCCAATGTGGTCTTCTATGCGCACAGTGGTAGCCTGTAGGTGGTAAGTGGAGTATTGTGGCAACAAACAATGTTTCACACAATTTTTTATTACGATAGCTGAACCAGCATGAGCTCCGCCATCAGGGTGCGAGGTCAAATATACACTATACCCTGGAATGCATATTTTGCTTCTAGAGGTTGTATGGGCTTCAGAGATCAAACACGCGTCCAGCTTGTTGGACTTAAGAAACACTTCTAGTTCATGAGTATTAGGCGCGAGACCATTGATGTTCCAGGTGGCTATATGAAGCATGCTATTCATTTTGACAGTTTCTGGACGAGAGTCATTATGAGCCCCAACATTGAGCTTATTTGTTGTAGTAAAAGGTCAATCTTCTCACTCTGTTTGAGGAGAATGTTCTCAATGTTTATTGTTGGTGGGTTCTCAGTTCTTTGGGTTTCTGTATCATTGTTGATACCATTTTGTGTGTTGATAGCTTGTGCATAGGATTTGTGGAGTGTGTCATGGTCTTTCTCTGCATAATGTGGAAATGATATATGATTTTCGGTAACAGGGAATTGTTGACTGTGACCAGCTTGTTGGCGTTTGAGTTGAGGTCTTTCTCTTGGCTTTGAGTTGTTAAGTCTCCGAGCAAGGAGCTCCTTATAAACTTGGCAGCCCTTATAGTTTGCCGGGTGGTCACATGAACATAAGGCGCATCTTGCCGGAGTGCTTCTGTCTTTTTTGGTGCAGTCAGAGGTTTTGTGATTTTCACCACACTTTACACATCTGAATGGTCTCATACAATTATTCTTTGAGTGTCCATACTCTTGGCAACGCTGACATTGCACAATGCTTTTTGATTTGCGTGGATCCTCTATTTTAACTTTTTGGTTGAAAATATATAAGATCTTTTTAGCTGCAGGATTTTCATTGCATTGTACGAGGTTAACAAAGAATGTGGATGTGGGTTTCTTGTCCGGTCCATATCGAGCATTTATTATTTCCCCGGTCACTTGGTTGCCCGTTGCTTCAATGGCGCTCACTATCGCTTCATGGGGAGTGCTGTGGTGAAGGTTTTTTATTACTATACGATAGCTTTTTTTGTCCTTTGGAGTAAAGGTATATCCAATTAACCCATGTTCTCTAATAATGGTTATTACCTTCTTGTAGTCTTCTGCAGTAATAATAATAAATACCTGTGGATGAAGAAGAATCTACTAATCGTATCGGTAGTAAAACCGCCTCTATATTTTTTCAGTCGCTTTAACCTTGTAGGCGTATTTGCTGTCCTGGGGGCACGGCAGTGCCCACGCCAAGTCGAGCAAAAAAAGCGGCACGGCCGTAACATCCTTTTCTGGAAGCAGTTCAGACCATTTTCGACCCCCTATAACTTCGTTGTGGATAAAACTAGAAGCTTCAATTTTTAACAATCGAGTATGCATTGTATAAACACGATTTATTCCAAATTTCATTAAATTTGAACTAGTCGTTTAAAAATTATAACTAGTCAAAGTTTTGTAATTTTGTCACTCACTCACTCACTCACTCACTCACTGACCGATCATCAAAAGTCTAAGGCACTTCCAGCAAACATAGAAGGTTCAAACTTGGTAGATACTTAAAGTTTATTGTATAAACCATAGGAAAACTAAAAAAACATGCAATTTTGGTCTAGTTTTCGAGATACATAAACTGCATAAATAACTTTGTAATCCCGTATAAATGTATAGGATTACAAAGTTACATTTGCAGTCAACGGTAAAAATTGCATAAAATCCCAATAATAATGCCATAATATATATGCCGGAGGACAGATGGCGCTGCCGTCTCGTAAACATTGGCTCATTACTGTTTTATTGTTAAAAATTAATGAAATAGAGAAATTGCAACAAACTTGCATAAAAAGTGATCAGTACTGTGTGATAATCAAGTGACAGTGTTTGTGACTAAAATCCCCGAGTGAATTTTGAACTATGCAAAATATTGTAAAGTCATAACGGATCTCAGAATCCCTATATAATTTAAAAATATACATATTGCAATAACTCACCCGTTCAACTTGGGAACAGTGAATAAATTTCCAAAATTCTGCACTTCAACCAAAAACTATCCTTTTCTTTAAAAATTATAGTGAATTAACTGTTAAACTGACACAACTGCAGTGAGTGAATCTATATAATATAAACACTTCTTGTTATCATTTTTTGCACTCATTAAACTCGAAAACAGTGATTTAAATAACACTTGCACCTCCTTCACATGAGAGAACTTATATTACTCAAAAATTGTTATTTTATAATACAAGTGCAAAAATAAAATTAAGAAGTCTATTAGACATATTTTGATGAACATTTTTCGTCCAAAGTTATTTTAATGTACCTTCTTTGAAATAAGCTACAAATGTCATTATAAACAAAATTTTAATGTTGCTCTGTGCAAAAATTGACAATTGTTTAATAAAGTGCCATCTACCGTGATCTATACGCAACTCTGTGAATGAACGATAACCAAGTAAACCACACTGCGACTTGACTACTGCTTACTAAATTTAGAGAGTTGACACTAAACATGCCTGGAATGATTGGATTGTGGTTGACTTAGAATCAGGAGTAAACCAGTTCAAATCTCAATACATGATAAAAATTTTGCACAAAAAAATAATTGTTGAACGCTTACAAATTATTAAAAATGAATTTCTTAGACAGTATAACCTTTCGTAAGAAGAGAACACGCTCTGTAAATCTGGATGAGAGCGAGATTTCTACCGAAACGGCTGACGGAACAGCCGCAAGTTTGCCAGATGTATCAGATGATTCCATTGAAGAAACTCAAAAACTAAGACAACGGATTGAAGAACTTGAAAGCGAATTAAAAAGTGCTCAAACTTTAATAGAAGAACTATTTCAAGAAAACCAGAAATATAAACACAAAAATATTAAGAAAAAAGACTCGCCAAAAACGAAATCGGAACCAAACAAAATTACATATGCAGACAGAACGAAAAATAAACCAGAACCAATTCCTTCTTCTGAAATCATTGAAACACAAACTGGAACAAAATCCGCAGTATTTACACAAAAACCTGAGGCACAAGAGACTGAAAATACAGTCAACGTTTCTGCTCAGCGTAAAATATGTCTATTAAGTTGCAACAAAAGAAATAATATCTTGTCAGCTGCAGAAAACAACTTTCAAAACTATACTGAATTATGTCATCACCTTATCTCTAATGGCAGTATAAAGGAATTGACCCAAGGACTGGAAAATAAACTATCTGATTTTACTATGAACGATTACTGCATAATTTTAATAGGAGAGAATGAGTTTAAAACAACAAAAGACTACTTTGAAATGGTTTTCCATATAAGAGAAAAACTCATAAACATAAAACATACAAATATAGTACTTTGTCTACCGAATTATAAATATGGAGGATTCTCAGATATGTATAACTGGAGAGTGGAAAATTTCAATAATTTATTATACTTGGATAATTCAACGCACGAATACGCCTATATATTTGATTCAAATAAAAAAATAAAATATGAAAACAACATGTTTCATACAAAATATGGAACTGTAAACAATCAAGGCGTTGATATCATGTTCAAGGGCCTTCAAAGACTAATTACAAAGATTGACGAGTACAATGAGTTTAACGTGCTTAAGACACGGGAAAACGAATGTATCGATCACACTCAAACGCAAAAGGAAACTGAAGATGACTTTTTTCGTTCCTGAATATCTACAAATCCTTCATCAAAATATTGCTGGACTCATAAACAAGGCAGACACGCTTACGGTTGTTCTTGAAGAACTTAGTGAAAAAGACATAGATGTAGATATATTATGCATAACGGAGCACTTCATGATGTCAGGCCAAGAATCAAATCTACACATACCAAACTACACCTTAGCTACTTCCTTTAGCAGAAAAAATAGTAAGAGGGGCGGATCATGCATTATCGTTAAGAATCATCTTAGCTCTGAATGGAAAGAACTAACGGACACAAAAAATATTTCTTCAGATAATGTTTTTGAATGTTGTGGAATTGAACTATTGCAATACGGAATAGCAATTATATGTTTGTACAGAGTTCCAAATATTAATAATATAAATGTATTCTTTCATAAACTAGAAAAATTACTACAAGTTTTGAATAAAAGAAAATTTGTACACGTTATTATTGCAGGTGACTTTAATATAGATATTTTAAAACATAATAATGTCACTTTAGACTTTGAATGTTTACTTATGAATTATAATATGAAATTAGCTATAAAACAACCAACTAGACTTATAAGCATGACATGTATTGATAATTTTGCACATAATTGTAAACAACCCTGTAAGACTGAAGTTGAGGAGTTCGCGTTATCTGATCACACTGCACAAATGCTTAAATTTCCAATTAAAAGAAAATATAAAATAAAACATTGGTGTATTAAAAAACGCGATTATAGTGCATGTAACATTAAAAAATTTCAAATGTGTCTACAGAAATTAACATTTTCGGAAATGTACAATTGTAATGATCCTGATTCAGCATATAAAAGTTTCATAGAATTATTTCAACTTTTTTACAACCTTTGCTTTCCATTTATAAAATGTACCATTACAGTAAAAAAGAAGCCTAAGTGGGTGTCTCGTGGGATTAAAAAATGCAGCAAAATAAAAAGACAATTATTATGGAAATCTAGAACTGCACCAACAATTGACAATAAAGTAAAATTTTTAAACTATTCTAAACTATTCAAGAAAATAATTAAACTTACTCAGCGTGCACAAAACGATTATAACATACAAACTTCAATTAATAAATCAAAAACAACATGGCAAATTATAAATAGAACTAAATCGAACTTACCTAAACATAATATTACAAAAATTAAAATTGATAATAAATATATAAATCACCCCATAGAATTAGCAAACAGCTTTAATAATTATTTCATTGATAAGGTTAAACCAAATCTTGAAAATTCTAAACATGGGTCTTCACTACCTTCACAAAGAAAAGACTCTATGTTCATGGCACCTTGTATTCCTAATGATATAAATAAAATTATCAAATCGTTAAAAAACACAAAAAGTGTAGGTCACGACGGCATCTCAACTATGGTAATTAAGTCTGTTAATGATATTATATGCGACCATTTATCCTATATTATTAATTTATGTATATCTACGGGTAAATTTCCTAATGATTTGAAAATAACTATAATTAAACCTCTATTTAAAAAAGATAATAAAGAAGAGATGCATAATTATAGGCCCATAGCATTGTTGTCCGTAATATCAAAGATATTTGAAAAATATTTCTATGGTGAACTGAGCAATTATCTTGAAAAAAATAAAATATTATGTAACGAGCAAAAAGGTTTCCGAAAAAATAAGACCATAAATATGGCCATCTTTGATTTTATCAAAACTGTTATGTTAAGTGTTGATAAACGAGTCCCAGTCTGTGCAATATATTGTGATATGACACAAGCTTTTGACTATGTAGACCATAATATACTTATTAGTAAACTCGAAGCTTATGGCATAAGGGGGAACATCTTATCATTATTTAAGTGTTATTTAACTGAAAGAACACAACTAACTCATATATCTAGAATTAATCTTAAGACCAAGCATGAAGAAATTTACAAATCATCTGCCCGAAAGATTTTATATGGTGTCCCTCAGGGCAGTGTACTCGGTCCGTTGCTTTTTATAATATATATAAACGACCTACAAAAAGCTACACATCACCCTATGACTCTATTCGCAGACGATAGCACTGTTACTATAGGATGTAAAAATGTTCAACATTATGAAAATGAAATCAATGATACCCTAGCATCTATTGTTACGTGGCTTGAAATGAATAATTTAAAAATTAATTTAAATAAAACAAATATTATGCACTTTAGTCAAAGACAAAATAATATATCTGACATAGACTTAGCATACTATGGACATACTGTAAAAGAAGTAGATACAGCAAAATTTCTTGGCTTAAAAATTGACAAAAAACTAAATTGGAAAATACACATAGCCGAATTAAGTAAGAGAGTAAGCAGTCAAGCCTATGCTCTATATAAACTAGCATCAATAGTAAATCCTGAGGCCTTGCTTTCCTCTTATCATGGTTTGGTTGAATCTATTCTCAGATACGGGATAATATTTTGGGGAAATTCCACTGATAAAGAAATTATTTTTAAAATGCAAAAACGTTGTCTACGTGCTATGTTTGGATTGTTAACTACTGATAGCTGTAGGCCATTGTTTCAAAAATATAAAATATTAACCCTTCCCTCATTATATATATTTGAAATAGCCTCTTTTGTAAAAACCAACCCACATTTGTTTCCACGTGTATCAGATATTGTGCAACGAAACAGAAGAGACAATAACCGACTTTGTCATCATGCCTCAAAAACGGCACTTTTGAGGAAAAGTGTTATATGTATGTCACCTATTATTTTCAATAAGTTACCCAAATGTTTTAGAGATTATACAACTGACATTTTCAAATCTAGATTAAAGAAATTACTACTTGAAAAATGTTATTATAATGTTAATGAATTTTTAATTGATAAATTTTAAATTAATGATTTTTTATTTATTTTTTTGTATTTGACATTTTTATTGTATATTATTATTTTGACATACATTTATTTTAATTTTTATAATTACTTACTTATTATTTATAAAAATATATTATTCATAATTTTATAACTTATATTGACATTTACAATTAAAATGAAATTAACGTTATAACATATACTATAAGTTTTTACGATAAGCACCCATTATGTCTTCATTTTGTGCGTCTGTAAAGGCAGAACATGTTGGCCACTAAATTAATTAAGATCTATATGCATGTACCCATGTTTCTATGCAAAATAAAAATCTTTATCTTTATCTTTATCTTTAATGTATAAAGCCAGGGAGGGATTATCCCGCCTTCTAGGTTAAGTCTGCTCCCATCTACGGGCGTCGTCACTTAAGATCAGGCGATATCGTGGGCAAAGGCTAACCTATAACGAATAAAAAAAAAACTAAAATAGTGAGATGCCACCAAAAACATTACTTGTAAAAAATACCAAGTCTCGCAACTGCAGTTCTTCTACCGTAAAAAGTTGTGAGATCCATGTACTGCCAAGTCGGTAAAATCTTTTGTGTTTTAAATTAATAGATTGACTTGGCAATCGCACTATTGTGTCGGTATATTACTTGAGAGATACATTGTGTTTTCATGCGATGGCCAAGTCGATCTATTAATTTAAAACACAAAAGATTTTACCGACTTGGTAGTACATGGATCTCACAACTTTTTACGGTAGAAGAACTGCAGTTGCGAGATTTGGTATTTTTTACAAGTATGTTTTTGGTGGCATCTATTTATCTGTAAGTTTTTAGTTCGCCCTATTTTCTAACCTACTTCACATTGCGAAGAAAAGGGCCTACATTGTTATGGACCGTTTCCACACGGGCGCACACGCATCAGCTCATGTATTATTCATAAACGGCGGATAGTGTACAAACTGATATAATTTCCTTTTTGTTATCATTTAGGGCGGAAAATCGGTTTGTGGGCTTATTTTAATTTTATTTTCGTTTGTGAAATTCTTTTGACGATTTCTGAGCGGTGAGTTAACATTGGGAATTCGATTCATTTGTTTTTTTTTACAAGCTTTATATTACTTTCACCTGTCTGTTGTCTGTCTGTCTGTCTGTCTGTCTGTCTGTCTGTAATCAAATCTTGCAAGTTTGATTTGACCCACTTCCCGGTTTCCAATTGAGCTGAAAATTTGCATGCGTGTGTAAATCGGATGACAATGCAATATTTTTATGACATCGAGCTGATCTGATGATGGAGCTGGAAGGTGGCCATAGGAACTCCGTCATAAAACAACGCAACCCCATCGAGTTTGGGCTCATTTGATTCGTCTTGACGAGTACTTTATGATGCAAGATGATAACAATAATTAAAGCTTGTTTTTAAAAAGTATTTTTTTAATTTCACTTGTTTATCTTTCAGACCACACTTTGACATAGACATAAGACCAGCAACTCCCTTGCCACTGTCAAGAGTAATCTAAAATATATCAAGACGCTACCAACCCTTAAACTCCCGAGCGGCTCGATCGAGCCGCAACCACCACATTCGAATTTAGGCTTTAATTATTTAGGAATGCTAGAAACTAATAGAAATGCAACTTAGACGCGTAATCCACTAGCATGAATTTAAGAAACTTCTTTTAACTATGGCGCCATACGATTTTAAAAATACTTCATTTTTATTTAACCAACGAGCCCTCATTTGTTGGCAAAAAGTGTATTTTAGTTTATTTTATTACTATATTTTATTAGTTTAATATAAATTATACGGGATTTTATGAGATTAGAATTTATTTCTTAAGTCCGGTGTGTCACTAATGGATCGTGAAATTCGATAAAAATAGATGTGCCCGCTGTTTTACCCGTCGAAACCCCGTTACTATAGTTTAGGACTTAAACATATACCTATAGGTGTACAGTCAACTACAAAGAGATGTATCCATGTTAGGCTAACAAAATGAAGTAAATTTTCATTTGCCACAATGAACTACCCTTGATACGTGACATTTCTAGTAGCAATCAAACTTTATATTATCATCGACTCGTTTAATATGCAACAATGATGTATCCAACGATGTATCCCACTACTTTTCCTTAGGTGATACATAATAATGGCATTTAAAATGAATCGAATATAGTATAAGATTTGGTGGATACTGAAAATGTCACGAAGGGTAAATAATTTTTGCATACTAAAAGTTCCTTCATTTTGTAAGACTAACATGGATACATCTCTTTGTAGTTGACTGTACCTAAAAAAATCAAGTTAGCATCTGACCGTCTCGCGTGATGTTAAGCGACGAAAAGGCCGTAGATTGTAGCAAACTAAACCTTGCCTAGTGCAATAAGCCCGCCGATTGTTAACCTACTTATTACATACTAGCTGACCCGCGCGCACTTCGTTGCGCGTGAGAGTCAATTAATAAAGCGAATTTGGTGCTGCTATGTTCACTATGATAGTATTTCCATCCCCGTGACTTTGTAAGCGTAAAATAAGGCATGGCTATATATTATTTGCTCCCGCTGTGGGTAGCGAAGAATATCGGGTTGGGTATTTCTATGCAGTTTTGTTCGCTACCGTAGAAACCAATCCTATGTCCTTTCCCAGAGGTCAAATTATCTCAGTTGAGCGGTAGTTTATCGCCTTCATAAATTTTCACGCCTCTTTTCAGGAATTAAAACTATTTGTGGTCCTTTCCCGGTAACTCTTTAACTTATCTCTACTGTAATGTACCTCAGCTAAATTATTATTCGTTACTAATTTCTCACACCATCCTTCCCGCGACTCAAATCAATTCCATGGTTCCTGAATTCCCATTAAATCTCTGATCCTCCTTCCCCCTCCTTTAATACTTAGTCTCCTTAAAGTTAATTTCTGACATAAAAAAACTATTCATTAACAGAACTTAA
Source organism: Hemithea aestivaria (assembly GCA_947507615.1). NCBI lineage: Eukaryota > Metazoa > Arthropoda > Insecta > Lepidoptera > Geometridae > Hemithea > Hemithea aestivaria. The sequence continues at coordinate 2,765,794 of OX382347.1, read as the reverse complement.
CAAAATATCAGCTCATTTTCGGTTCAGCGGTTACTAATTTCCATGCAAACGTTTTTGTGAAAAAATTCCTGTTCTGGTGAGAATTTCACAAAATCCCTTCTTATCGGTCGCCTACGTTACATAAAGAATACGTTGTCCAAATTTTAGCTAAAACGAAGAAGCGGTTACCTTTTCTACACAAACTGGATCCCTCTTTCCTCCCCTCAAAGGTTGATTTCTGGGATAAAAAGTATCCCATATCTTTTTTTAAGACTTAATCTACCTTTGTATCAAATTTAAGCGCAATAGGGTCAGCGGTTCTAAATTTCCTATTAATTTCTGTCAAAATAAATATTTAATGTTCCTAAACACAACTCAAACCATGATTTTACAAAATTTCGATTCAATCGGTTTAGTTGTTACGGATTTGCATACAATTGTTTTTTGTAAATAAATCCCGTTCCAGTGGGAATTTAGCAAAAGCCCTTCTCGTGAGTCGCCAAAACCACCTAAAAACACGCTATCCAAATTTCAGCTCAAATAAAGAAGCGGTTAACGATTTCTTACGCAAACTTGCACCCCCCCCCCCCCCCCCCTTTCCTCCTCTTTAATGTAGATTTCTGGGATAAAAAGTATCCCATTTTTTAGGACTCAATCAACCTCTGCACTAAATTAATTTAAGCTGAATAGGGTCAGCGCAGCGGTTCTAAATTTCCCATACAAACTTTGACCCCCCCTTATAAGTTAATTTCTGATATAAAAACTATTAAAAATTTCCTTAACAAAACTCAAACCATCATTTTACAAAATTTCAGCTTAATTGGTTTAGCGGTTACGGATTTGCACACAAAAGTTTTTTGGGAATAATTCCCGTTCCTGTAAGAATTTCACAAAATCCCTTTTTATCGGTCGTCTTAGTTTATGTAACTAAGAACACGCTGTCCAAATTTCAGCAAAAACAAAGAAACGGCTAACGATTTTTTACACAAACTTGCACCCCCCTTTTTTCCCTTAAAAGTTGATTTCTGGGAAAAAAGTATTGCATATCATTTTTTAGGATTAGATCTACCGCTGTACCAAATTTAAGCTCAATAGGGTCAGCGGTTCTAAATTTCCCATACAAACTTTGACCCCCCCTTTACCCCCCTTAAAAGTTAATTTCTGACATAAAAACTATTCAATGTTCCTAAACACACTTCAGACAATCGTTTTACAAAATATCAGCTCAATCAGTTCAGCGGTTACAGATTTGGATACAAACGTTTTTTAGAATGAATTCCCGTTCCCGTGGAAATTTTGCAAAATCCCTTTTTATCGGTCATCTACGTTACATAAAAAATACGCTGTTCAAATTTGAGCTTTAAAAGATGGCCGGTTACTGATTTTCTACTCAAACTTCTACCCCCCCCCCCCCCCTCTTCCCCCTTCAAGGTTGATTTCTGGGATAAAAAGTATCCCATATCATTTTTTAAGGACTCAATCTCCCACTGTACCAAATTTCAGCTCAATGGGGTCAGCGGTTTTAAATTTTCCATACAAATTTCGACCCCCCTTTACCCCCCCTTAAAAGTTAATTTTCGTCAAAAAAAAAATAATGTTCCTAAACACGATCTAAACAAACGTTTTACAAAATTTCAGCTCAATCGGTTCAGCGGTTACGGATTTGCATACAAACATTTTTCGGGAATAATTCCCGTTCCCGGAGGAATTTTGCAAAAATCCCTTTTTATAGGTCGCCTTCGTTACCTAAAGAACACGCTGGTTTAAATTTCAGCTTAAACAAAGAAGCGGTTACCGATTTCCTATTCTAACTTTGACCTCCTTTATCCCGCCTTAGAGGTTGATTTTTGGAATAAAAAGTATACCATACAATTTTTTAGGACTCAATCTACCTCTGTACCAAATTTCAGCTCAATAGGGTCAGCGGTTTTAAATTTTCCATACAAATTTCGACCCCCTTTACCCCCCCTTAAATGTTAATTTTCGTCAAAAAAAAAAATTAATGTTCCTAAACACAATCTAAACAATCGTTTTACAAAATTTCAGCTTAATCGGTTCAGCGGTTACGGATTTGCATACAAAGGTTTTTCGGGAATAATTCCCGTTCCCGGAAGAATTTTGCAAAAATCCCTTTTTATACGTCGCCTTCGTTACCTAAAGAACACGCTGGTTTAAATTTCAGCTTAAACAAAGAAGCGGTTACCGATTTCCTATTCTAACTTTGACCTCCTTTATCCCGCCTTAGAGGTTTATTTTTGGAATAAAAAGTATACCATTCAATTTTTTAGGACTCAATCTATCTCTGTACCAAATTTCAGCTCAATAGGGTCAGCGGTTCTAAATTTTCCATACAAACTTCGACCCCCCTTTACCCCCCTTAAAAGTAAATTTCTGACCAAAAAACTATTTGATGTTTCTAATCACAATCCCAACTATCGTTTTACAAAATTTCGGCTTAATCGGTTCAGCGGTTACGGATTTGCATACATTCGTTTTTCGGGAATAATTCCTGTTCCTGAGGGAATTTTAAAAAATCGCTTCTTATTGCACGATGAAATCTTCTTACAAATACGCTGTCCAAATTTCAGCTCAATCCGTCCAGCCGTTTGGGCTGTGCGTTGATAGAACAAAGTGTACGAACGATTTTATATAATAGATAAGTAAATCTTTAGATAGATATAACTCTTTTATTTAAAAACCGATTTAAATAAAACCAATACTATTTACAAATTAGAGAAATTTGCAACGTTTTAGCGAAAACTGCATACAATTCGGTTGTGCCGTTTTATCACACATAAGTAATAACCTTTTTACAAATAAAGCCTAATAAAACTACTCTGGTAAATTTTCGTTTATGGCCACATCGATAGATGGCGTATTTTTAGTTTGTCGCACTTTTTGCTTTTTGATTTTTTTGAATTGAATTTACTTTATATTCTATTACTTTTACTTCGAAATTTTGATGTAAATTAGGGGCGATGTGTGCGATATAAATGATTATTATTTATTTTATTATTTTATTTTACGTTTCCCTAGGAAAAATTGACAAAATGTTTTACGATCTAGATCGCGCAAGCGACTTTTTCGCGTCGTTTTGTTCATATGCGTATTTTCACAGTTCACCTTAGTAAAGGATCACAATGAATGGGGAGAAATTTCCATTCTTATTATATGTATGGATATGGATTATAGTAATAGATAGATAGATAGATAATCCTTTATTGCAACACAAAAATGTACAATAACAACTTGAAACTATAATATAAAACGTGTTACATTTGGCGGTCTTATCGCTAATAGCGATCTCTTCCAGACAACCGTGCAAGGAGAGGAGAGCAATTGTAATTCACATGGGTTAGGTGGTGTGTTTAAATTTACAAGATACAAGGTGTAATAAGCACTTTTGTATATTTTTGGTTTGCAATAAAGTATCATTCTATTCTATTCCTTGATGCGGGGTATTTCCCTCTCTGGCTTCACTGAACATCATCCCGGAACACGCTCATTACGGCGGCTTGAATACATGGGTTTGTCCAGGGGGTGGTAATTAGCCACGGCTGAAGCCTACCGCCAGATCTCATCATGTCCATTAATTTCGCTGGTAACATCCCTTCATTTCGGAACACAGTATTGCCTGCACATTACTGCTTTAATGAGGTGAATAATTTTCAAAATGTGGAACTTTCGGCTGGACGCCACCGTGTTTCATAAAGCACGTAAAACTGTGGGTCCCGGCTGTTTCCTATAAGATATCATATAAGTTTCCTATATGTAGAAGGCAGTTAGAACATGTCGCAGGCTCTGTAATAATCTCGGTGACCTAAAACTGAAACTGCAACTTATAGGGTAACCACACAATCTCTAAATTGTGACTATGATTTGACTCTGACAGTAATAAGTAGGTAACTTAGTAGAGTATAACCCCCAATATAATATAATTTAATAGTTTCTATAATTCAAACGGCCCTATCCTTTCAAAACGTCCATCAAGAAAGAAATCATAAAGTTTAACAGTCTCGCCGTAACTCCACCGCTTGTGTTGGCCTGACGCCAGTGAAACTAAATATTTGCTATACTAGTGCTGTTTTGAGGGTTGACGTTTGTTTTGGAAGGATTACGTTTATTATTATTTCAAAATGTACTAAACTTATATATATATATATTTGTGCGCAAAAAAAAAAACGACTTTCGACTCCAACTTTAGATTAATAAGGCAAGATACTGTACATGCGTGGGCATGTGCGGCGTGGCATGGACCGCTCCAATTAGGTTCATGGACATAATTTTGCTTCGGCGCGGCAACCGACACTCTCCAATCCAGCAACCTTAAGTTTGGCATAGCAACGATAGGGTGATGGGTGGAAATCCGGGATGGGCGCCCGAAAAAGATTTAAATGAACTGTGTGAGAGGATATGCGTGCTAGTGGATGAAGGTATTGCGAATGATAGAGTAGAATGGAGGAGAACAACGTGTGCCGACCCTACCTAGTGTGGGATAAGGGCATGATGAATGCTAGCGCGTATCGTGTCTTCCCTTTTATTTTAATCTAAGACGCCAAATATTTTAGGATACTTTGGAGTCAACTTTTAGAATGAATTTTCATCTTACATATCTCAAATTCCAACTGTACTTTTTGTATGGCGAATTTATATCGGACTATCTTATTGACAATGTTCCAAATTTAAGCCTAATCAGTTCTGCACTTGAAATTACAGACAGTCAAACATTCACATTTACAATATTAGTAAGATTTCAAATTGATTAAAATTCCGTGCACCTTTGCACATGCGGTTTTGTTACATCAAATTTGAAACAAACAACAATAAACTACACATTTTACATATATACAGACGTATTAATGTATGTACTTTCATCTGTCACTCGGTTAAGATGTCTTGACATGAACTAATGAACAAATAAATATATATTTTTATTGTTATTTCTTGAGACTTGAGACTGAAGATAAGTGCTATTTTGAGATATTTGAAAGTGCAGTTTTCACTTTTTATTTTACTTTTCCCACTAAAATCATCTCGCGTATCATAGTAAACTGAATTTTGAGTTATAAGAGTAGTGGACATAGCAAAGCTATTCGCACTTAATACTAAGATAATGTTTATTGCAAATACGTAATTATGATTTAAAGAGAACAGCTTAAAAATTAACCACTTGCTGGTGCCAACTGTTTTGAGAGGCGACTGTAGCCTGGTAAACCAACAATACCCTATGTTTAATATAGCCCAGTATTTTCGCTGTGTTGTATTTTGTAATAATTATGACAATAAAGAACTTTGAAAATCACATCAGTAAACTGAATTGTTTTATAAAGCTGTATATCCACGGGTTATGTGTTATGTTTTTTTTTATATACTAAATAGGCCTACGTTTGTCCACATCCCACCTGATGGAAATCGCAGATGTGATTCTGGATCACGCAGATGTGTACCTAGGATACGCACAACACGTCTTCCTCCTCCATTCTACCTCTAGTCTCTCTTCTAGTCTTCTAGCACACATATCGTAGCGTCCGTGGCCCAATGCCCATTGGTCCGGCTTGTAAGCTGAAGGTGGCAAGCGTGAAGGAGTAACCTGGGTTCAAATCTCAGTGTGACAAATAATTTCGCCTGGACGCTACCGTGTTTCGGCTGGCACATAAAACTGTGGGTACCGGCTGTTTCCTATTAGACAAGTAAGAGGCAGTCCTCAGGTCATGTTGCAGGCCGTAGTAATCTCGGCGACCTGAAACTGCAACAGGGTAGTTAGCCACACAACCCATAAATTGTGACATGACTCTAACAGTGTAAGTAGGATAACCTGTTCTGTTGGAGTATAAACCCCAATTATTGCTATTATTATTATCATTCTATCCCACAGTTCATCCAAACCTTTCCTGGCCAAATCCATAAGCTACTTTTAATAACGATTTTTCCATGGTCTACCTTAATAACATAATATTTTGTGTTTGTCCTCTTTTCTAATCTTTAAGCACTCTGGCCAGTTCGTTACTTCTCAATGACTCCGCCCCATTCATATTCAAATTAATTTATGAGCATCATTCATACCTATTTTAATACCACACTCAATAAATCAGAACGTCTTCCGCGACACAGCATAATAAAACTGGACTGTTGGCGACGGAACTCGGTACACAAATAGTGTGCCAGGTGGCTCGATTATTCTAACACTGGATAGATGATAGATATCTAGATGAACACTTTACTGTACATTTTTTTTACACAAATAGGTACGTAAGAAGACGGGCAAGACGCCTTCCTCAGGGCAAAGAATAGATACTATTAGGTACCTCAGGGTAAGAAACAACGCTGCCCATAATTAATACAGGGCTACGCAGGATTTCACAATGATGGAAAATTCTAGGTTCACTGCACCAACCTTACACTTAACTTCTCATGACTCTTTCATAAGAAGTTAAGACTCTTCAGCCTAGTAATTTCAGATAAACATTGTATTGTACCTAAGAAAATCAAACGTAAGGACGGGTTACTTTGACTTAAAGAGGGTTAATTAAGCTTAAGATGTTGTATTTCCCCAAGCGGCTGAGATAGAGGCCTTTTTTTGACCCAGGAAAAATTTGTTACGCATCGTCATCCCACGCCGAGGCGCGCGGGGCGGTATGTGGGACTCCCCCGCCGAAGATGGGCGCGGCGGGGATACCCACTAAAAAACCTGGGGGTGTACAAAAAAATCCAAAACAAAGAGGTAGTACGTATTTCTAAGTAACACTGAACTGTAATCATCATCCTGAGATCTTCAAATTGTGAATGGAACTAAAGTTCTTGTAATCGTGTGTATCCACAATGAATGAAAAAGTATGACACAAATACAAAATATTATCACGTCTTCACATTCGAAGCTGGTGAAATGTTCACAAGCGCCACTATTCACTGGTCGCCGAACAAAAATAGACAACAAATAAACGCACTATTGGCCCGCACACAAAAATGCTGGACAAATCTGTCTGGACAACACAAAAATAACTTCATATATTCACATCTTCACAGTTCTGAAGGAAGTGAAATAAATAGGGACAGAAGATAAGACTCATTCATTTAACAACAGATTACTCAACCATTAGAGTGCGCATTGCCGGAGGTATACCCCTGACGATATGCATTGACGCTGCATAACACACGTCATTTATCTTTGAACCATTGAGTTTCTACTTTGAACAAGTCAATCAAAACTAGCCAAACGCCTCTCACAACCCGCCAGGTTTTGACGATTCTGTTTTCATACAGAAAATCACATAAGCGGGGTCTTGTTTAGTCTGTGTCTAGCGATAACACACACGCACACAGACGCGCGCTCGTAGATTTAATCTCACTGCAATCCAATTAATCTGTAGCCGTCTTTAAGGTCTTAGATCTGGTACGCAATCAAATCTATGTGCTTAATAATTGCTACTGTATCAACAGTGGTGTGGTTGGCAATAATGACTCCTAGCCAAAAACCTAGTAACAACTAAACAAGAAGTTTGCAGCGAAATTGCAAATTATGGTTTATACTTCTTCTTGAGTGGCAATGAATACATTTTATTCTTCCTTAAACATTATAATGTTATAATAATTAGCCAGGGGGATTTATCCCGCCTTTAAGGTTTAGTCTGCTACCATCTACAGCCGCATCGTCGCTTAAGATCAGGCGATATCGTGGTCAAAAGCTTACCTATAACGATTAAAAAAAATAGAATTGGGTTTAAAATTTCAATATAGAGTAGGTAACAATACAAAGATTGGACTGGAAACAACTGGTCCAAAATAAAATGGAAAATACTAGGTATTGATATGAACATGATATGAACATACATATAATCACGCCTGGTTCCCGTTGGGGTAGGCAGAGACTATTTCCCTCCACTTGGTACGATCCTGATACACCTCTTTCGCTTCCTCGACTTTCATCACATTCTTCATGCACGCTCGCTGGTTCTTGGTACTCTTGACCTGGCCTTTCCTTGATATGAACATCTACACCAATATGTACCGTTCTTCTTCATTTATTCATTTCATGTTAAAATTCAAACTAACATTTATCAAGCAAGCTCACAGCTCAAACTGAGCAAGTACGAGTAGATTCATGATAGTGTAGATGTGTGTAACAATAGCAAACGGACGCATACGTTATCGCTACCATCAGTTATGCAATCCAGTTCCAATAATAATAGTTTTAGCGAGATATTGGGTTAGACTGCTTTTGCTTCGTCATGAAACGCTTTCATCTTGGTATTTGTTTGAAAATGTATATCTTAAACTAAACTTTAGTTTTTAACCCTCGACGCAAAAACGACGGGGTGTTATAAGTTTGACGTGTCTTTCTGTCTGTATGTGTGTGTGTCTGTCTGTCTGTGGCATCGTAGCTCTCAAATGTATGAACGGATTTTGATTTTTTTTTGTCTGAAAGCAAAGTTAGTGTTCTTAGCTACTCGTATGTTTGGTGAAAATCTATCCAAGATGGCCGCCGCTACAAAATGGTGGATTACTTATTTTTTCTGCAATCCCCTTAATATGGGTATCAAATAAAAGAGCTTTATTTGTAAACGCACTGTAATAAATTTATATTCAAAAATGGACGGCACCACAAAACGGCGTATTACATATTTTGAAAGCGTAGTGTTGGGGGTTTTTAAAATGTTTAATTTAATTCACTTGTATTATAGTGTAGCGCGGTCAATGATTCCGATTTAATCCTTAAAGTATGCCTTGAAATAGGTTATATAATATCAAACATTGCTATCCGACCTGGGGACTTATTGGCTAATTCTGACCTACTACGATTGATGACAAATTCAATGTACATTGGTGCGTTTGTTATTGGTGCGTTTATTAATGAGGAGGTTTAAGCAAGTAATGTGCGCATAAATGTCTATGGTTTCTAGTGTTTTACAAGTCGTTTGGCGATAGCCAATAGGCCCTCTGGTGAAATATTGTTTTGTACTGAAAAGAAAATTATCGCGAAACTCAGTAATTCTTAGTTTTTTTTTTTTTTTTATAGAGAATAGGGCTGCGTTTGACCACAGTCTCACCTGTTGGTAAGTGATGACGCGGTCGAAGTTATTTGTAATCAGCGCAACGATTCTCTCTGAATTATATTTACAATCAATAGCTACACCAATATCTGTAGGTACCATAAAGGGTCCCATATCCTCTATATAAACAACCTCAATTCCCAAGTTCGTCACAACGTTCTTCCTTGTAGATTACCTCATAAATCGAGTCGCCAATACATCCTGTGCATCCCCTGGCCTTAAATCCGGACCGCAAACAATGGCGCCATTCTGTCTCTTTCATTTTGGGGAAATTGATCCTATAGCCGTCAATGTACAGTGTTAGATGGAGTAGCCTATATGTTGTAGAAAAGTGTGACCAATTTATGACCACCTTTCTTGGCATCTTACGTTATCCATCGTCGACCGCATTTTTACTTTCCATCAGGTGGGATGTGGTCAAACGTAGGCCTATTTAGTATATTTCTTTTTTAAACCAAGATTTTTTTTAAAGGTTTCCCTAATAGGCTAGCTCTACTTGCGAGACACTGGCCTGCAATGGTGCTTCCCCTGAATGGCGCCATTCTGTCTTTTTCATTTTGAGGAAATTGATCCTACGAGTATATCCGTCAGTGTATTTCAAATGCACAGTGTGAGAAGAAGTAGCCTATATTATTTTATAGAAAAGTGTGCCAATTTATCGTGGTACAGTCAACTACAAAGAGATGTATCCATGTTAGTCTTACAAAATGAAGGAACTTTTAGTATGCAAAAATTATTTACCCTTACTTCGTGACATTTTCAGTATCCACCAAAATATTCGATTCATTTTAAATGCTATTATTACGTATCACCTAAGGAAAAGTAGTGGGATACATCATTGTTGCATATTAAACGAGTCGATGATAATATAAAGTTTGATTGCTACAATGTCACGAACCAAGGGTAGTTCATTGTGGCAAATGAAAATTTACTTCATTTTGTAAGCCTAACATGGATACATCTCTTTGTAGTTGACTGTACATCTATCCGCATCGACCGGGCCGAAAGAATTTTTGTATAGCAAATCTTATTCGGATTCGGACGATTCGACTCCGACAAGTGTGCGAGGTTTCATGAGATTTCACATAAAGAAAACACACCTGTAACTAGCCATAAACTTGTGCTAACCACAAATTGCATGATCCAACACGACCCTAAAAAGTTAACTTATTACACACAAAAACATTAATCTACGATCTACAGTAAATCGCAACATAAATTAGACACAGCACGTAGTTACAAATCTCATTAACCCAAAGTATACGACACTTCTGGGAAATGGAGTTCCAAAATGTTTTTATCACCCATTGAGTTATTTACACTCGTACTACTAGAGAAGTCTTCATCTTTGTACAGGATCAAAACGGTCGGCACGAAGCCGAAGTAAATACAAGTGAACTTATGCTGTTTATTTACAAAGATAAATCTAAATAATCACGAATCGTTTAGTGTAGAATTAGAAAAGTCTTCTCCTGATCGTACTACTAGAGAAGTAGAAGATTCCTCTCTCGTGACCACGGCTCATGTAACTGAACCAAAACGTTGATGCTAGTTTTGATAAATATGTTTTTGTAAATGTTACGCGATAAGTTCTGACTAATAATATTAATAGAAAATAATTATTTCTAGATAAGTTATACCACACGCAAGATTTGTTCTTGTTATTTAAAACATAAACTGCTAAGTTATTCATTTGGACTTTGCTGTATTACTCAAATTATGAGATTTAGAATATCACAAACGTATAAATAAAATCTTTCGCAAAAATATTTAATTTCATTGGTGTACGTCAAGCACAGATCATAGAGCTCAAGGTACACGGTGGTTAAATTTATTACATTGGGCAGGCATATAATTATCGTTTAACACCAGCCAAGCATCGATCTCATTTCGTTCATATCCATTTAAGATACGCTATATCATTATAACGCGTTCAAGAGCAATTAAGCAATTAAGTAACAGTGTGAAATGAGACCAGATGGCCGCATTTGAACGGGACACGATATTAATGTGTAGCATCGTCTCTATCACATAATACATGTAACTCCATGTTATCACCTCGCCTCGTAGAATATTACTTTATGCTCATTTCCTAAGGTTTAGCGGCTTTTGCGAGATTGATTCGATAAATATAAGCTTTTGTTGACATTTTCCCCTTCATGTGCGAGATTAAACAGGGTTTTATCTAATGGAGGGTCTTTGTACGAGCAGAAACACCTTTTCTCGAACAAATTCTTGTCAAGTTATAAAAATTTACTTTTAATTATTATTATTTAACATTATTTAATGTAGTGGTATGCCTCTGTTACAGATGGATGTTACCATTTTAATAAAAATAGTTGAAAAAATCAAATTTTGTTTGGCGGATCATTTCGCTAGACGTTTGACATACATACATCTCAATACTAGCTGCTATATTTTTATTAAACTACACACATAACACAATTATATCCATAGTTTTAAAGAAGATAATGATTTCAGAATCAAGTAAATAAACTTCCGAATTGCAAACCTCCTCCTTTTAAAGTCAGTTAAAAACCTAAATCAAATCATGACTTTTCCATCCGAAGTAATCCTTTCGTTTTTTGTTCATTAACCTTTTCACTGCCTCCATTATAATTTACATTGACTTGAAAAGGGGATCAAATAACAGTTATAAATCTTTGCAACTGAGCTAGGTATTTCCTTAACTCCCACGTGGTGACACTTTTGCCCACTAAGCGCATCGTACTAATATTATATTTAATACCACAATGTGTATTATAAATACCTAGTAGGATAATGCAATGCAGTGTGTGGATGTACATATGTATGTTTGTTACCTCATGCCATACGGCTGGACTAAGCTGAAATGTCTCATACAGGTAGAGCTTGTAATAACAAAACGCTGGACATAGATAGAACTAAAATAGCGAAAATATAATGCGTGACGTGAATTAAATAATGTGGGACAATTTATAATGTGGGACGTGAATTTATTGTTAATTACGCCTAGACGGTTGAACCTGTATTTTGGGATGGATATAATCATAGAACTTGGAATAACACAACAAGGAAAACCGCTAAGTGAAGCTAGTTTTCATAAAACGTCATTGTCTAGTTGAGTGGCACAAACTTCTCTCCCTAAAATATGGCGGATTTTTTTCGAACAAAATGTACCTACTTGATGTCACATCTTTAAGATTTTTATCAATGTGACTTAGAGAGGTATTAAGAATTCATTCGCCTTAATCGGTACAATATTGGAATGAATCTAATGAGTTTCTTTATCATGGCAAATTGATTTGTATTGTATGAAAGATAAGGTCTTTTTTCCTCCAAATTGAGTATAAGAAGTTCTTGAAAGAAATGATAGTTCTAGCATTATGTTTTTCCATTTAAATGCAAAATAGTTTTGCAGTGTTATGAACTGATGGAAAAAGTACAAAAAATACTAGATAAAGTTTGATTGGAATAGTAATGAAGCAGTCATAGTAAGCCCATTCGTATACTCATACACGCATTTCGTCGGCATTAATTATCTAGCGTGCTGGACAAGTGCCCTCTTCGTATCATCATCATCATCATCTCAGCCATTGGACGTCCACTGCTGAACATAGGCCTCCCCTTTGGACTTCCATATGTACCGGTTTGAAGCGATCTGCATCCAACGTCTTCCGGCGACCTTTATAAGGTCGTCTGTCCACCTTGTGGGTGGACGTCCTACGCTTCGTTTGCTAGTCCGTGGTCTCCACTCGAGCACTTTTCGACCCCATCGGCCATCCGCTCTGCGCGCTATGTGGCCTGCCCATTACCACTTCAGCTTGCTAATCCGCCGGGCTATGTCGGTGACTTTAGTTCGTCTACGGATTTCTTCATTTCTGATTTCCTCTTCGTATGTTTGTATTGAAAGATAGTTTAAGAAGTGTTAAAGGGACGGATGAAGGCGCGTGCGACGAATTGGTGTAGCGGGTGGCAGATGGCAAGTGCGGAACTAATTTCTGCACCCGCTCATTGAACACACCTTAAAGAATATTATTTTACAAGCAGTGTTTTGGGTCGGTGCGTGATGCGTGTATATGAAAACAATCGTTGTGACACACAACTGGGCTTACTATAAGTGCCTCATTTATCAGCAAGCTCAGTCCAGTTGTTTATTCTTCCACGAACAGACTTATGAGCTCCTGAAGTAATGGAATGAGTATGTTAGAGGAAGTCTGCTAGTGGCTGTTCAGTAACTGAAAAATTAATTAAAGATTAAATTATCCTTATAAATAATGTTATATTAAGGTAGAGAAGGTAGAGAAATGTGGGAAAAATATTTACTAACTGCGTAGAAGTAAGTCAATAAATATAATGTAGTATAATGGAGTGCCGTAAGGTTTTAACTTCGGAACCCAGTTTCAGTGATTCGATTTTTGTGAAACTTTTGAAATGTACTATATTATGTCAATACCAAGTACATACTTAAAGGATACGTCACACTGAGGCGGCACGGCGGCAAAGCGAACTGGCCGCGATCCGAACGCGAACGGTCGCGAACCGAAACACGTCACACAGGACCGGTCCGCAGTTCGCGGCGGCAGGCGGGCAATGGATCAGGCGTGTTTGGTCACATTCTCAAATGGACATAAAAAAACGCGGATTGTCATATTAGCAGAATGTCGCAGTAGCATTATAATATTATTGTCATAGCAGCATATCATCAAAGTAGCAATAAGATATTGTAGCAAATATTATCATTTTGGTTTTGGTAATAAAAATACTTAATAATAATAAATAAATAAATAATAAATATTTCAGGACGTTTCACACAGCGCCACCTAACCCCAAAATAAGCAACTTAATGCTTGTAATATGGTGGTTAGGATAACGGATATAATACTTATATACTTTTCTTTTGTAAATACATACTTATAATAGATATTGAAAAACCACCCAGACCAGAAACAAATACCTGTGGATCACACAAACATTTGTCCCATGCGGGAATCGAACCCGCAACCTTCTGCGTTGCAGGCGGGTATTAGCTCACCGCACCACAGAGGTCGTCAATAATGGTAATTACTATTGGTAGCGCAAGAAAACCGGGGGTAGACTTCCTTTGCAGGAGTTCGTCTAGATGGGTACCCCAACAGTGCCAGTTATTCTACCGCCTGAGCAGTGATGTGCAAACATTACTGTGCTTCGGTAGGAGGGCACCGTAGCTAGTGAAATTACTGGGCTAAAGAGTCTTAACATCTTATGACTCTTGAGTAAGAAGCGTTGGTGCAGTGCACCTAGAATTGCACATCATTGTGAAATTATGGGTAGCATTGTACTGATTATGGGCAGCGTTATCTCTTAACATCAGGAGAGCGTCTAGCTCGTCTTCTTACTTTTAAACATAAAAAAAAGAAACACACACACATGTCAAGACTTATCAACTCTTACGTTGCGTCAAGAGTACTACCGCTGTCATTGCAAAGAGATTTGTAGCTTTTCTCAATATTATTGTGCATAAACAGAGTAGTTAACAAGTGTTTTTTTTAAACAAGCTTTTATTATTATTACCATCTAATATAAAAGTACTTGTCAAGATGAATAAAATGAGCTCAAATTTGATGGGTTTGTGCCGTTTAATAACATAGTTCCTATGGCCACCTTCGAGCTCCATCATCAAATCAGCTCCATGTTATAATAATATTGCATTGTCATACGATTTATACAGGCACGCAATATTGCAGCTCAATCGGATATAGGGAAGTGGGTCAAATTTAACTTGCAAGATTTGATTAAGACAGACGGACAGACAGACAGACAACAGATAGGTTAAAGTAAAGAAAAGCTTGTAAAAAGGGGCGATAATAGAAAGAATACTCTTAATAATCCGCTCTTGGCGAATGTATTTGCCTCGTATGACAATGTGCGAAAATTACATTTTTCGTCAAAATGGCATTTTGCGAATGTGACCAAGTTCACCTGATCCAACAGAAAAAGCGGTTGACAGTTTACAGCGGTTTGACACTGAATAAATTATTATTATGACATTGAAACTTCAAAAGTTCGCGCTTCTAGATTTTTCTTAGATCATTATACCAGCCAGATACGTAACAGTTAGGCGTCTCCCGCCACCAAAACAAGAAGCGCTGGGCATAAAACTAGTTTAACCCTAGATAGCTAACGTTATTGGACTACCTTGATAAGCTAACCATTCGACTTTTTTACGAACATTTTTGAAAGGCTTTTTTTTATCAATTTTATAATAATTTAAGTATTTTTTGATGTGATATGGTAAAATGACATATTTATGATAGAATAAATAAATAAATAGTAAAATACATTTATTAATTACGCATATATATGAAAATATATTGAAGCATTCGATTATTTGAATAAAATCGGCCTTTATGTTTCAGATGTCTAATTTGTGAACTTTTTATATAAAAGCAGTATATTATTATTAAAATCATAAAAAATATACGAAAATCACTTTCTAAATAACATCAAAAAAACATACATGATTTGGAAAAATTTTGGCAAAATTCAACTTTATTTCCGCCATAAATTGAAATCCTGCAGATGCTCATAAAATAATTTTATATTTTTTTAGAAAAAAAAATTAAACTATTTTCATTTATTTAAGGCTTTGGACAGCTTCTAGAATGGAGTGGTTTAAATATCTGACCTTCATATTTGGTATAGGTACCTCATCTAGCCACTATAGTAGGTAGGTATCTAATACCTACTAAATATTTCTTCAAAGCCCTTATAATGTTTAAAAACTATTTTTTGTTACTGTTTAAACTATAATTATTCTTCATGCAACTGCTCTTTAGTTATTATTATCTCAGAAGCTAGAAAATCAGAAGGTATGGCCTTTAAGACCTAATCACAAATCCATACTGAGGCATAATTGAACCACGCAGCTAAAATATGATGAAGAATGTTCTATTTACCTGCCGAAAGGTAGAAATCTGGCTGTTATAATTTTTATTGTATGTTATTTTGTATTTATACCCCTTCCACGACAAAAACAAGCTTCTTTCACTTTGCGAAATACTCTGAATAATTGAGTTACCTCAACCATAAAAATCAATCATTTTCGCCAAGATTATACGTCATCGGCATTTAAAAATCTTTTTTTTCTGCATTCGCAAACGTCTATAACTAATATTTTACGTTTTATATAACAAACAAAACAAAACAATAATGAATCTAAAGAAATTCAAACAATATTAAAAATCAACACATATGGAAAAATCACACATAAGCTAACTATTCGACAAAATTACGCACATGGTATTGATATCTCAAAACTGCAATTACTTATCAACTAAACTGGAATGCTATTTGATGCGTTTCGGGGGCTTATAAATTGGCCCGAAAATACAAGTCTGTAAATAAAATAGCAAAAAAGTTACACTCAAAAATTCATTAGGTGTTCGACTTTTTTACGCACATTAGCTTTCTAGGGTTAACACTAAACAATTCGTGAGTTGTTGCTTGTGAGTTTTTGAGCTTCTTGTCAACCGTTTCGATCCTGTACGAGGATCTTCTTCAGGGAGTAGCTGCGGTTACGCGCCGGCGTCCGCGCCCCGCTCCTCGTACAGGCACGAAGCCGAAGTAAATTCAAGTTAGTGTATGCCGTTTATTTCCAAAGATGAACATAAAACTAGTTGGCACAATTCAGGTTGTCTTTTTGTGTGTCGTTTATATTTATGTGTACTCGTGTGCGTAGTGCGTAATCATTAGTGATATCATTATAAGTATTAGTGTGCGTTTCCTTTCCCCCTGCAGAAACTAGCAATTTTTTCACATAAAAATTAGATCTGGCTTCGTTTCCTGTTGGTTTAATTTTTCAAAGAGAACAAAAGAAAAACAATGTGAATTTGACATTACTAAAAATGTGACAAACAGGTCGTTTGAGTAGTATACTTTTTTAACTGATGAAATGTCGCTAGATATTCATTTGCCAGCTCTTCAATTTTCGTAAGGTAGTTTCGATAACTATATTACGGCTCATCAGACCCTCTCTACATCATGTGGAATGAACAATGAACAACCGTTCAGTCACCATAGGGTTCTCAGTCGGTGTGTCACATCTCCATCATCAGTGCAGCTCGATAACACAAAAAAAAACCAGATTTATTATATATTACCATTATGCTACAATTATTTAGCTAATTCTGCGTTATAACTGAGTTGTAAGATTTTTTTTACATAAGTAAGATAATATTAATTGAGTTGCACCTTTGATTTTTAAGCCCAGCAGCGGGAGAGTACAAGCTTAGCTTTAATTATCATAATTTTTCATTGGAAATTTCCATTAGATTCATGATTAAAATCGCACCGAAGTTGTAATAAAATACAACTCGTTCTACCGCACCGCGTGCCGTCGCGGCACGGACGGCGCCCGGTTCGCTCTGTGTGACGGCTTGTATTGACTTCCCTACAATACAGCGTCCGCGAACGCATTCCGCCGCGGAAAGCGGTCCAATTGACAAGTTGTCAGTTGTCATCAACGCGATCTGCCCGGCGCGGTAGACCGGACCGCGCCTGTTCGCGTCCGCTTTATGTGTGACGCCTCACATACAAACTAGAACATTACAAAAATTCCGTCCCGGTTCGCGTCCGCTTTGTCCGCTCAGTGTGACGTAAGCTTAAATGTTTACTCATAAATTTTTGCCAATATCGACTCGCTGACTTACAATATTTCAAACTATGAGCGCTAGGAATTTTAAAATTCACACGAGGTTACAGGTTCACTAGACAGAATTTTGCAAAATTCAACCTGAAAGGGGTTGAAACGGGATGTTAAAGTTTGTAGGAAAATCGTTAGAGCTGCATCGATTGACTTGTAATTTGGTGTCTCTTCACGGCATAGCAAGTAGAAACATTAAATAAAACCGGTCAAGTACGAGTCGGACTCGAGCACCGAGGGACACAAACCTACGGGTTTGTACGGAACCCTAAGGAAAAGTGAGTATAATATTATATTAATGTAGGTTTTGATTCATTGCGAGTACTTGCGAGTTTTGTAAATATGCGGCTAAAATTACTGTTTCATTTGATTGCGTTGACATAGAGGTTTGATTTTTTTTCAGCTTAAAGTTATTATAAAGCTGAGTATTTGATATGAACTTCAATTTAATACCTGTACGTGTTGAGGAAAGGGGTAGTAAATACAAAATTATTAAAAATATTCTTTTACATGATGTAACCAAAAATTTACAGTTTTCGCAATTTTTCCTATCACTATGATCTAAGACGTTGCTGCGTACCAAATTTTAAGATTCTGAGTTACGGGAAGTACCCTGTAGGTTTTGATTCCCTTGAGAGTAGTCGCGAGTTTGAAAATACGGCTAAAATTGCTGTTTCTTTTGAATGCGTTGACATAGAGATTTGTTTTTATTACAGTTTAAAAGTATTATATAGACCTTAGTATTTGATATGAATTTCAGTTTAATACCTGCACGTGTTCACGAGAAATGAGGTAGTAAGTATGAAATTATAAAACATATTTTTATATATGATGTAACAAAAAATTTACAGATTTCGCAATTTTTCCTTTATTTGTGCTCTAAGGAATTGCTTTTTACCAAATTTCAAGATTCTAAGTTCACGGGAAGTACCCGGATTTGATTTTCTTGAGAGTAGTAGCGAGTTTAAAATTGCGGCAAAAATTGCTGTTTCTTTTGAATGCGTTGACACAAAGGTTTGATTTTATTACAGTTTAAAGATATTATAGACTTGAGTATTTGATATGAATTTCAATTTAATACGTTTACATAGTAGGTATAAAATTATTCAAAATATTTTTTTCATATGATGAAAATAAAAATTTATGGTTTTCGCAATTTTTCCTTTATCTGTGCTCTAAGGAGTTGCTTCGTGCCAAATTCCAAGATTCTGAGTTCACGGGAAGTACCCCGTAGGTTTTGATTCCTTTGGGAATGTCGAAAATTTGCTGAAATTTCCGACATATTCGACTATATCTTTTGATTACGTTGGCCTAAAAATTTGAATTTTTCACAGGTCTAAGAAGCAAAGGACCTTAGTATTTTCTAAAAATTTCAGCTTGTTACCTCCACGCGTTCCTGAGAAAAAGGGTCTTGACAGACAGACAGACGGACGGACAACAAAGTGATCCTATAAGGGTTCCGTTTTTCCTTTTGAGGTACGAACCCTAAAAACGAACAATGTCTAACATTTAATAATTAATTATCTTAAAAAAGTATCGTCCTAAGTAAGTTTAGTTGAAATTTTACACAATTTACTTTCAAACCCCAAGTTTCACAATTTAGCATACTTTGTGACAAAAAACCACCGAACCACCGAGCTAAAACGGCGCAGTTCTTAAAAGGTATTAAAAACATAATGCCTCTATTGCCAGAACATTTCGATCATTAATCATACCACCCGCGAAGAATATAAAAGTCGCTTTACTCCAAAAGGGGTCATTCCACGGGATGTAATGATAAAATCGATATCTACCTGGGACTGTATACAAGCTTTATTTAATTTCGGAACTTGCACAGATGGGACTTTTTTCAAGGGCTGAATGTTTTTTTTTTAATACTTTAATGTACTACGATATAATATTTATGAACAGATGGGACATTTTTCAAGTGCTGAAAGTTTTTTTTTAATACTTTAATGTACTACGATATAGTATTGACAGCTAAAGCTATTTTATGCATAAAAAGTTGTATACATGTAATAACAACCTATAGTTTTACGGTTATTTAAAAAAAATCTTTACTTAAACCGAAAAACTTAAATGTTCTTAAAACTTATAACACGAAGTTAAAGGATATTTTTTGATTTTGTCTTCTCAATATATTTTTTGTTTGTTATTTATAAGTCAGCTTTTAACCACGTACTCACCTGGTCTTAAGTGATGATGCGACCATAGGTGGTAAGGTGGCAGTGGTAGAAGACTAAACCCAAATAGATAGATAGATAACTCTTTATTGGAACACAGAAAATATACAGAAATAAACTTAAAAATAAAACACAATATTATAATCTATGTGTTACAACAGACGACGGAACAGATGACGGAACGGACGGAACGGATGACGGTGTGTTACAGATGACGGAATAAATCCCCCCCCCCCCCCCCCCCTTGATTAAGCTTTGAATATTATACGTTGAGCCAAAAGGGGTCGTTCCACGGGATGTAATGATAAAATCGATATCTACCTGGGACTGTATACAAGCTTTATTTAATTTCGGAACTTGCACAGATGGGACTTTTTTCAAGGACTAGAAAGGGTTTGAACGTAATCTCACCTCCAGAAGGGATAAAATAAAATAATCTGAAGAAAATTAAAATTATGTTCTTAAAGAACAAATAATACGACACGTTGTAAACAACACCCTTTAGTTTATTTAGTTATTTCATTTATTTACACACAAACTTTGAACCCCTATTTAACCCACTTAGGGGTAGAATTTTCAAAAATCGTTTCTTATTACTTGTCTGCAGGGTAAAAGAAACCTATGTCCCAAATTTTGTCCTTCTAGGTCCAGTGGTTTTCTCTGTGCGATGATGAGTCAGTCAGTTTACCATTTTATATTATAAGATGATAGTGTAGATTATGTCATTTAATATTCATTATTGGTGTTTTTTATTTGTCGTATAATATTATGCGACAGGTTTTTGAATAAACATTTTGTAACTACTCATAATATTATGTAATTTAATTACTTTTTTGAACTTTTTATTTAGATATGCATTTTTTTTCTAAATTAAATTAATACTATTATAGACGACGATAACCACTTATGATCAAATGGGTCGTGTGCCTGCGTATCGGTGTCTAATATTTAAAATATTGGTTCATTTAAACCATTTAAAAAATGCAAGCAATTCTACAAACCTGGCAATGTTTTCTTTAATTAGAATATTATTTTTAGTTAGATGCATTTTAATACTGGTCGATGTTTTCATTCACTACAATCCCCAAACAGAATTAGGCAGTTACCGAATAACTATAGGTACAATATAATATTCATTTTCGGATTCATTAACATTAGAAAGCACTTAGCATCTTATTACGAAACTATTTCTCATAAATAGGGCCCGTCAATATGGAGCCCTAAATAGGTTGTAGTCTGGGACCTTATGGTACATTTTGTAACGAATACCATTGATATTTATTATGATGATTGATATATAGGAAGGGATTTATCCCGTCTTCTAGGTTAGGTCTGTTATTGCTTAAGCTCCATCTATCGCTTAAGATCAGGCGACATCGTGGTCAAAGACTATAATAAATTTAAAAAAATATGTGACTAGTCAAAGTCAAATCATATCTTAATTATAAATAATTAAGTTTTATTTAATACATAATATTATCTTATGATGTTGTTTGTATGTTACAGGGTCCGGTCGCTAACATTTTTACACGCCAAATCGTACCTGCTAAAGCAACATGATAGCGTAGCAAGACGACAGCTACTTGTAGGTAAGTTATATAATATAAAGCTTTATATAATTTGAAATAGCCCACTTGGGAGATAGGTACAAAGACATAAAGTTGCATTTTTAGGCTTCTGTAGTTAACCGAACGGTATGGATTTTTAAGGTTTGAAATTTTTAAATTGTCCGCAAGCTCCACGAAGATGAAGAATTGCATGGACATTAACTCAATCGCGAATCACGACCTTGAAAATGATTCTCTCAATATTATTGTTTTTAGCGATAACACCGATTTGTTACACCTTTTATAATATTTTATTGTACATAATCCGAAGCTCTTGTAGAGTATATTGTAGCGTTTAGAAAGAATTATTGAATCTTATCATTCCTAAGTACCTAAATAAATGTAATAGTAAGTTTAATATCCGTTGTCTCCTATCCTAGAACTACTTGATAATGTGACACGCAACCCCTAACAGGGTTCGGTGTCATTTGACGCAATTATCGTAGGGCATAATACACCTTACTTGGAAAAACAACAAGTGAAATACCTACTCCACAATGATATTGAAAGCTAGTATTGTTTCATGTTAATTTTATTAATCGGGACTTATCGCGTAATTATTTTTATGTTAGTTTTAAAACATTATAAACCAACCTCGACGTTTGGGCTCAGTTACATGAGCCGTGGTCACGAGAGGACTAGAGCGGCGACGGTCCTGCGGCGTCGAGATAGTTAATTTTTATGTACCCTCACTCAGTCAAAAGTGTTTTCAGGGTAATCACGACACACAACACTATTGGTATCCTCCGGTTCTCGTAAAGCTTGACCGCTATCTCACTATTTTGCAAACAAATATATAATAATAATATTATAATTGGGGTTTATACTGAAAATTAATTAATTATTGATTTATTTTTCCGTAAACATAGGTATTAGGTATACACTGGTGTCAATTGTGTCATTTTATAGCATCTCTAGTTCCAGCGGGAAGCCTTACAGAAATTCGAAGATATTATAGAATTTTTTTTAATTAAATTGGGCACTAAATCAATTTTTAAATTAATTTAATTACATTAATTAGAATTAAAATAATGTGGATCAAAGGCAGAAAGATGATGATGAGTCATAAACCGTGCTGTAATATACTAAAATACAAACGATACGATATTATTAATATAAAAAAATCTATTTATTCTAGTTTTTTCCTCCATAAAATATAAAAATGCGAATAAAAACTGCAATCAAAGAATGCAAATTTTTTACATACTCGTATTTTCCGCGGAACTACTATTTTATTGTCGACTATTACAATAATAAAAAAAACATTAGGTACCATATTAAAATTAATTTGCAGACCTTTGTGGAAAGTGGAATTATGTAAAAACTAACTGCGCCCAGCGGTTTTACCCGCTGTACTATAGCATAATATGTGTTTTTCCAGGACCTAAGCTATCTCTATACCAAATTTCAGCTCAATCGGTCCACCCGTTTAGGCGTGAAAGAGTAACAATCATACATCCTTATTCTTAGGAACTTTCAAGTTTATAATATTAGTAAGATATACCTAGGTCAAATCAGCAGACAGAGACGGAAAATATGAACCAACGAGTGACAGAATGAGACAACACATACATATACTAAGTATGAACGTACTAGAGTAGTACTTATTTCTAACACAATAAATTATAATAATAATTAAATTTTAGTCGTTTAGTATCGATTGGGATACTTCATAGGTTCTATTTAAATTTGATAGATATCAGTCGAGCTGTTTTTAGAGAAAATATTATAATAATGTAAAAACAACAAAGTTAGTAATTTTTAAGATTGCCAAATAGGTAAAGTAATACAGTTAGTTTTAAGTAATTAAGTAGTTAAAACATTATTAATTTTCTTTTTAACAAATCTTTAGCATTTAGATATCTAGCTCAGTACGTTTCTTTGAAATTATTTGGTACGCAATAAAGGATTATTCTATTCTATTCTTTATAACCACGGCTTTCCCTAGAAAAACCAAAGGAAATCTTACTAATATTATAAACGTGAAAGTTTGTAACAGTGGATGTCTGGATGTCAGGATGTCTGGATGTCTGGATGTTTGTTTGTTACTCTTTCACGCCTAAACGGGTGGACCGATTGAGCTGAAATTCGGGATAGAAATAGCTTAGACCCTGGAATAACACATAGGCTACATAAGTACATACTGCGGGTAAAACCGCTGGGCGCAGCTAGTATATTATATTTTCCTTTGGTTAATTGGAAGAGATCGTTATAAGCGATAAGACATTTTGTAACACGTTTTAATATAAAATGTATTTTTATATGATGTTCAATAAAAACCAATCTTATATAATTCTAAGCAATTTCTCTAGCCACTAAACCCTTCCAACCGAAACGAATCGCGGCAGAAATCGTCAAAGACACAACGTAATTCTAATCCAAAGATTCTACAAAGAATCCTCTACAAAGGAAATCGTTCGGCGTTGTCAAAAATCCAAAGATAGACAATTGTTTCATCTATTTACTAAACCAAGAAGTTTATATTCAATGGCGTTTGCGCGGTAAACACTAAACTGAAGCAAGAAAAATGACGTCATGGTTGTTTGCTATCTCACTAACTCATACTGAATAGGTACGTAGATTGCTTTTCACGGCAAAGAGGTCTCGGAATTTAGCAAACTAAATTAAATTTTAGCGATGATTTCCTACTCGTACTGTACTTCATGTCCAAAATAGAATAGAATATAATAGAATAATACTTTATTGCGTACCAAATAATTACAAAGAAACAATTTTTTTTTATTTGTTAGATTAAAAGTAAATACCTATTTAATTAATAAATTAAATATGAGAAATTATGAGAAGTTGAAAATGTATAAATATTTTTAACTTAAAAACGCGCGATAGTGCCGCCCCTTTTGCAAAAAGCACTCTAGGTTGAAGATAGTATTTTGTTTTTAATTTGAGTGATGTAAGTGGCAAACAACCATGACGTCATATTTCTTGCTTCAGTATTGGTGTTCACGTTGCAACCTCCATTGAATATAATGTTCTTGTTCCATCTATTGAGTAAACCAACCGCAACATACTCAAAGAAACAAAAGATCGACCCTCCGTAACTAAGTTTACTCGGAGTCGTCAAATGTCACTGGACCTTAGAACATATAACCACGGAAATCACTACACGATTTTGGAAACTACTGTGAGTGTTATCCATTACAAATACGACACCTCCACCTAATGAAGGACATCGTTTTTAAGGAATATAGAAGGATCATAGTTTAAGGTCCTTATGCATGATATTTTTCTTTTATTTCATTTAGCTTGCTGTATTTTTTGTATGTCAAAAAATTATTTTATACTTTTATTTTAGTCGACAAGGTCAATATTTTTAAAATATAATTAGTCCGTAATTTAAATAATATTTGACCGGTATTTTTTTAAACTGCGAATACAATAAATCATGGCTGAGCTATAATGCTTATAAGTTTTTGGGTGAACACGCTATGTCACAGGTTGGTACGTTTTGTACTGGCTCACATATTTATCAAACATCATCATCATCATCATCATCAGCCTTCAATAGCCCACTGCTGGGCATAGGCCTCCCTTTGAATATGCCATTCTCCCCTGTCTCTTGCCGTCCTCATCCATCCATTTCCCGCCACTCTTCTGATGTCGTCGGTCCATCTAGCAATCGGTCGACCCGGATTCCTATGTCCTAATATGGGCCATCATTCTGTCATTAAGCGACACCACCTGCCATCACCACGTCTAGCCACGTGACCTGCCCAGTTCCACTTGAGTTCCGTAACTCTGGTACCGATATCCTTGACTTTAGTTACTCGTCGGATTTCAGTGTTACGAACTCGATCTTGCAGTTTGATGCCGAGCATGACACGCTCCATGGCTCTCTGTGCGACTCTAATTTTGTGCACAGTCTCTTGAGTGAGCGTCCATGTCTCGGCACCGTAAGTCATTGTAGGCAGGACACATTGGTTGTAGAGACGGGTCTTCAGGCATTGTGGTATGTCTTTGGATCGGAAAATGTCCTCTAGTTTTCCGAAGGCAGCCCATCCGAGTTGTATTCTTCTACTGACCTCTCCCTGCTTTGATGCTCTCTGCCGAAAGATAGAACATGCCCAAGATACGGGTGAATCCTGAGAGACATAATTTTACGTGTCTGGGGGAATAAACTACCCGTAACATAAAAATTCTACCCAAGGGTATTTTTTTTCTGTTAGTTTAAGGTTTAATCTACTTAATGCATGATAGATATAAGGTAAAATTTAGCTGCAAGTATCTGAAAAAAAATGTTAAAGCCCTGAAATTTGATTACCATGGGGTGTCCCTTACACTTTTTTGGAACAAAATATATTTTTTACACCAATTTATAAACGGAATATTATTAATTGCTGTGATCTAAGCTGTAAAGGGTGAACTGTTATATGATTAAAAAAATACGCGAAGGCTGTACACAGCGTAGTTTTAGAAAAAATAACAAATTTAGGTTTGTCCCCGGACAAAAAGTGATTCTCATGGCGCGCGACATAACTACTCACATTTCACAAGCCACAAGACTTAGAAGCTTGTACGCACGCTGTTGGCTAACTTCAATTGCGCTCTAAATCGTGAAGAAATGTTACTCCTCTCGTGGTTCTAAACTGGATTTACGAAGGTGAGAAATTGATTACCGTGGTTTTGGTTTACTAGATCATTGATTACCATTTCCATGTTTAAAAATATATTTTTATCCTTTACGGTTTTTTGACTAGGGTGTGCAGTTAGGAAAAGGGTATTGTTTATCATATATTTTATTATTATTGGTCTATAATTATGGTATTTAAAAATATTGACAAAAAACTATACAATTTTGATTTCCATGGTATTGATTCTCATGGCGTTTTACCACGGTGATCAATTTTCCCCTGAGTTTTCTAGCGCATTCTTTCACTTTTTACCCAACTACAGCGAAGCCGCAGGTGTGGAAGTGATTTTGACAGTTTATATTTGTATATTTAATTATTTCAGATGTTTTCTTTATATTGTATACATCAGATTTTTTTTATATTGTACTATAGTAGGCAGCCGCTCTGGCTTATGCGGCACCATTATATCTTCACATTAAAATAAGTCGTTCAGCGAGCTATAGAGAGGGCTATACTCGGGGTTTCTCTACGTGATCGAATCCGGAATGAGGAGATCCGAAGACGATCCAAAGTCACTGACATATCTCCGCGGATCAGGAAGCTGAAGTGGTAATGGGCAGGTCACATAGCACGTAGAGCGAATGGGTCGAAAAGTGTTCGAGTGCCTACCACGTACAAGCAAACGCAGCGTAGAACGTCTCCCACAAGTGTGGCAGACGACCTTATTAAGGTTGCTGAAAGACGCTCGAAGCAGGTCGCTTCCAACACCGGTTTTATATATGGAGGTCTAAAGGGGAGGTTTATGTTCAGCAGTAGACGTCTTATGGCTGAGATGATGTATGATGAAATAAAATAAAAACGGTCAAGTACGAGTAGGACTCGAGCACCGAGGGTTCCGTATAAACCTACGGCATTCTACGGAACCCTAAGGAAAAGTGGGTATAATATTATATACAGTAGGTTTTGATTCCCTTGCGAGTACTTGCGAGTTTGAAAATATGCGGCTAAAATTGCTGTTTCTTTTGATTTCGTTGACATAGATGTTTGATTTTTTTACAGCTTAAAGTTATTATAAAGCTGAGTATTTGGTATGAATTTCAATTAAATACCTGTACGCGTTCTTGAGGAAAGGGACAATAAATACAAAATTATTAAAAATATTTTTTATATGATGTAACTAAAAATTTACAGTTTTCGCAATTTTTCCTGTGCCTGTGATTTAAGACATTGCTGCGAACCAAATTTCAAGATTCTGAAATAACGGCAAGTACCCTGTAGGTTTTGATTCCCTTGAGAGTAGTCGCGAGTTAAAAAATACGGCTAAAATTGCTGTTTCTTTTGAGTGCGTTGAGATAGAGGTTTGATTTTATTACAGTTTAAAGGTATTATAGACCTTAGTATTTGATATGAATTTCAGTTTAATACCTGCCCGCGTTCATGAGCAATAAGGTAGTAAGTATGAAATTATTAAAAATATTTTTTTATATGATGTAACTAAAAATGTACAATTTTCGGAATTTTCCCTTTATCTATGCTCTAAGGAATTGCTTTTTGCCAAATTTCAAGATTCTACGTTCACGGCAAGTACCCTGTAGGTTTTGGTTTTTTGAGAGTAGTTGCGTGTTTAAAATTTCGGCTAAAATTGCTGTTTCTTTTGAATGCGTTGAGATAGACGTTTGATTTTATTACAGTTTAAAGATATTATAAACCTTAGTATTTGACATGAATTTCAGTTTAATACCTGCACGCGTTCATGAGAAATAAGATAGTAAGTATGAAATTATTAAAAATATTTTTTTATATGATGTAACTAAAAATGTACAATTTTCGGAATTTTTCCTTTATCTGTGCTCTAAGGAAATGCTTTTTACCAAATTTCAAGATTCTACGTTCACGGCAAGTACCCTGTAGGTTTTGGTTTTTTGAGAGTAGTTGCGTGTTTAAAATTTCGGCTAAAATTGCTGTTTCTTTTGAATGCGTTGAGATAGAGGTTTGATTTTATTACAATTTAAAGGTATTATAGGCCTTAGTATTTGATATGAATTTCAGTTTAATACCTGCTCGCGTTCATGAGAAAAGGGGTGGTAAGTATAAAATTATTCAAAATATTTTTTTCATATGATGAAATTAAAAATTTATGGTTTTCGCAATTTTTCCTTTATCTGTGCTCTAAGGAGTTGCTTCGTGCCAAATTTCAAGATTCTGAGTTCACGGGAAGTGCCCCGTAGGTTTTGATTTATTTGGTAATGTCGAAAATTTGCTGAAATTTGCGACATATTCGACTATATCTTTTGATTGCGTTGGCCTAGAAGTTTGAATTTTTCACAGCTCTAAGAGGCAATGGACCTTAGTATTTCCTATAAATTTAAGTTTGTTACCTCCACGCGTTCCTGAGAAAAAAGGTCTTGACAGACAGACAGACAGACAGACGGACGGACAACAAAGTGATCCTATAAGGGTTCCGTTTTTTCCTTTTGAGGTACGGAACCCTAAAAATAAAACGAAACTATGTTCTGACTGCAATTTCAGTCCAGATTAACCTCACTAATGATAAATGTACAATCTGATGACAGCTTCTGGAGTGAATCTTGTCAGTGACTGTGACTGAGAACTTTATCTCATATTCTAGGACTATTTATTCAATATTTTTACATTGTTTAAGACAGCAATACGTTGATTTTATTTAGTTAACATGATTATTATATAGAAAGCCAATATAGACCTTTTTAATACGTAATGTTTGGTGTATATTTGTTTGGATCACCGTTTTTAATCATTTCTATTTTATATGATTAGTATGTAGAGGTCAATATTTAAATAATAACATAGAATTCAAACAAAATAATTTTAATTTTGATTCCCATGCCACACTTTATTGATTCCCATGGCACCAAAAATTTAAATTTAAATATCTTCTGAACAAAACAAGTTATAATGATGCCTATTTGATAGATGTGCTTATAATTATGGGTAATTTGATGTTTTACATGTAAAATTCAATAATACTTTGATTTAAAATCTGCCACGGGAATCACTTAAATACGCCCGATCTCAGGATTTACCCACACACGTTATGATCAACCATTTCCAAATTCTCGCCTCCAACCTGGATAGGTGAATTTGAGGGGCCAGAAATGGTTGACATCACCCTCGTCTAAGACGAGGGTGATGTCAACCATTTCTGGCATGTTCATCTTGAGGCCAACTTTTAGAGATTCATTATAAAGATCTTGTAGCATGCATTGGAGCGTAGTAGGGTTTTCGGCGAACAACACTATTTCATCTGCAAATCTGAGGTGCGACAAGTAAGAACCATTGATATTAACACTAGTATCGTGCCATGCTAGCGTCTTCATTATGTCCTCTAGTACAGCCGTGAAGAGCTTCGGTGAAATGGTATCTCCCTGTCGCACTCCCCTTTTGATGGAAATAGGGTTGGTTAGTGTGTGCAGTTATCAAGCATACGATTAAAAAATAAGAGTTCAATATTTTTTTATAATCTACATAATGGGCAATTTTTCTTTTTGTCAACTACCCTATTGTCCGAAACCGTGGTTGAGACAGTTCTCAACAAAATAATTACGTGAGCCATGTCGTATTTGTATCAGGAAATACTAATTTCTATGCAATATATTGGCCAGTTTCTGCGGCGGCAGAAGCAACGCACACCAATGATGATATTTATTTATTGATAGACAACGCAATACACATCTAAATCATATTTATCATGCTTAATGTCATTGCACTGAAAAATATCACAACTGTGAATTTTCAATAACGGCATTACGCACGCACCCGACCAAATCGCTAACCACTGGCTTAATAAATACCTATACTTATACACAGGGATATCCTGTATTGTTACAATTACGTTTATGCCCGGCTGTTTATTTTATTTGACAACGGGGGTAACCTGACCCTGACAGTGACGTATCCAGTTATATGTCTAACCTAAGCACTGGACAGAAATAGCTAAATCGAAGAAAATTGCCCTTTCCGTGTAGAAACTTGTAGCACAACTATCGACAGCTAGCTTTTACCCGCGCGTGAAGAATTCCTTTAGATTTATTGTAGAGTGTCACGGAAATAGTCCGTGGACAAATATTAAGACAGAAAAGAAAGAGAAATGAAAGATGGTATTTATTCGACAATAACTATAATTATAAAAAAAATAACTATTTTTAATTATGAGCGTTTGAGTCCGGCCTAAGGTCACTTAACACAACAAGTACCGCACTCCCCTGGTGTAGTTCTCCGCAACAGCCGGTGTTAACCCGCGGTATTCCGTGGGTGACCGGGGTAGTCCGTTGACGTCCGAGGCAGCCCGGAGTAATGTAG
Source organism: Hemithea aestivaria (assembly GCA_947507615.1). NCBI lineage: Eukaryota > Metazoa > Arthropoda > Insecta > Lepidoptera > Geometridae > Hemithea > Hemithea aestivaria. Next base: position 2,735,389 of record OX382347.1, on the reverse strand, counting down.
ATGACCGTGGTAGCCCGGGGTAATGTAGATGGCCGTGGGATACCGTGGTAGTCCACTGGTGGTTTAGTTCCGAGGTGGAACGGTGTTCCTGGAAGACCCAGGGGAAGTATATATAAGTAAGGTGCAGCATTAAAATTTAGCGTTGGTAGCCACACACAGTATTACTGGTAAGCGGGGAGCAGTACGACTTGGCAAAATCAAATTAGCGTATGCTAGGTGATATGAAATCTAAGTGAAAATAAAGAAGTAACAAAATGCGTGGCAAGCAGCGCTGATTATTGTGAAATAATACTTAAAGCAAACTTATTAATAAAAGTAAATACATAATCTACAGTATTGTTTACTATACGTGAGAATATTCTGGAATTAGCATAAGTCTTATCAAAATTAATATGTATAAAGATTGATATTTATTATTACAATGTTAAATTGAGATGTCTTTAGAAAGAGTTTCTATTTTAATTATCTTTCGTTTTGCTGGAGATAAACAATACTATAGGTTAATTAACTATAACGTAGGCAATGCATAATCACTGAAATGAGAACCATAAAATTATAAAGTTAACAAAATGGCAAATGAAGTGGGTACGCTAAATATAAAATTGTACAACTCACCCAAGCTTGGGAACACTAATAACACTAGTTCTTTATGCAGTATATTAAATACAGCTGTTATATTTAGAAAAACCGGTCAAGTACGAGTGGGACTCGAGCACCGAGGGTTCCGTACAAACCTACAGGTTTCTCCCGCACCCTAAAGAAAAGTGGGTATATTATTATATACTGTGGGTTTTGATTCCCTTGCGAGCTTGAAAATAATCGGCTAAAATTGCTGTTTCTTTTGATTGCGTTGACATCAACTCCCTGTAACTCCCTTACTTTTTCCGCAAAAACGTGGTCCCAAACTCACACCACTAAATTATAATACTCACGCGACACACGGACATTCATAAGGTATAACCTTGCTAAATTTATTTTCTGTACATGAACTCGCCCATTCATTCATTTGGGGTGTCATTTTAATTAGTCGGATAGTGTTGAGTGAAACAGAAATATTCAATCAACATGTGCAAACGGGATGGACAAAACGAAGGAGTACAAATTTAATAAGAAAAAACTAAAATAAAAATGGCAACATTCTACCTATTTCTTTCAAACTACTTCTGTCAAATTTGACAAAAAAAATGTAAACAACAACATGTTGTTCGTATTTTTAGTGATTAATAAGTTATTATTAGTAAGGTTATTTGAGTAGTCTGCATAACTTTTTAAAACCTAAAGTAATTGTTTGTGCCGGCACATTCAACAATAAAGGTGCACGAGCACACCATAATGCATCGCGGGCCGTGTACTTATAGTCTGCCAAATTTCATAAATATATGGTAACGGCAAGTTCCCTATGAATGTTGATTTATTCAGAGGGTCAAAAAAATTTAGGTACGTTTTTGAAGGATAAACGGGTGTATTTTTTTCTACGTTAACTCAGAAGTTTAATTTAACGGGCACCAAGCGGCTATAGACCTGTGTATTATGGTAAAAATATACAATTCTACGGGATGTAGAGTATTAATTGGTCTTGACAGGCATACGGATGACTAAGGCGATTTTCACACTGCCCCGCATGATGCAGCGTAGCGCGTGGATGCGTGTTCTTCCGTTGCTTGTAAGTATCTCCGTTTGTATGGAAAACACGCACAGTCCAACACACTGAAAATGCATCCACGCGCGTTCATGCGGATCACGCGCATACACGCGGAGAAACATGCACCCCCGCGCGTAGGTGCGGGGCGAGACGCAAGGTATGGCACACTGAATCCCACAGTGCCGTGCGTGATTTTGAATGGGCGTTAGGCGCCGTGCGTGAATCTACAAAACGCACCTACGCGCGTGAGTGCGCAAAAAACCCGCACGATGATGCAGATCTGCACTCCCGCAGGAACGCGCGTAGGTGCGTCGACACGCGCTACGCTGCATCATGCGGGGCAGTGTGAAAATCGCCTAAGTGATCCTATTTATTAGGGTTTCGTTTTTTCCTTCAGAGGAACGAAACTCTAAAAAGGATTATATTCAAAAAATCTCGGTACGTAGGTTTATTGAGTTTTAATTTCTCAGAATTTTTATATTTTGAGTTTTAATATTAATGTTAAAGTTCTTGTATTAGGATATATTTAGTCGAGACCTAAAGTCTAAGGTTTACCACGGAAATTGGGCTGCGAGGTCACAGTTCGAGGCGAACTACTAGTTGTACAAAAATAACATCTTTGTAGCGGGGGTGAAACCGTGGGTTTAGCTAGTATGCAAAATTAATATAACGTTACCTAATCCAATGCGAATGCAATAAACGACCAAAATAACATTGTTTCAGCCATGCCTAGTTTACCCTATATTTTTATGTATTTAATGTCAACTAAAATCGAAATTATATAATTTGGTTTAAAATAATATTAGTTAGCTGTGATAAGTTTTTCCTGCTTTTTACTGCCTTCTTTCCATTTTTACACCAATTTACCACACAAAAGGTCATTTTTGTCCGTTAACTATATTATTTTGGATATTTTTAAAAATCAAACGATGCGTGCATCTGTCGCTGAGCGCGTTGTGTGACTGAGCGGCGGGTGAGTTGTACTTTTTACGCCCCGCCCATATAGTTGTACTTTGCATTGAATCACTTTTTGAGCTGTGTTCGATTTCTATTATTTCCCTAATTCGTTGGTTGACATAGATGTTTGATTTTTTCACAGCTTAAAGTTATTATAAAACTGAGTATTTGGAATGAATTTCAATTCAATAACTGTACGCGTTCTTGAGGAAAGGTATAGTAAATACAAAATTATTAAAAATATTTTTTTATACTAGCTGACCCGCGCGCACTTCGTTGCGCGTGAGAGTCAATTAATAAAGCGAATTTGGTGCTGCTATGTTCACTATGATAGTATTTCCATCCCCGTGACTTTGTAAGCGTAAAATAAGGCATGGCTATATATTATTTGCTCCCGCTGTGGGTAGCGAAGAATATCGGGTTGGGTATTTCTATGCAGTTTTGTTCGCTACCGTAGAAACCAATCCTATGTCCTTTCCCAGAGGTCAAATTATCTCAGTTGAGCGGTAGTTTATCGCCTTCATAAATTTTCACGCCTCTTTTCAGGAATTAAAACTATTTGTGGTCCTTTCCCGGTAACTCTTTAACTTATCTCTACTGTAATGTACCTCAGCTAAATTATTATTCGTTACTAATTTCTCACACCATCCTTCCCGCGACTCAAATCAATTCCATGGTTCCTGAATTCCCATTAAATCTCTGATCCTCCTTCCCCCTCCTTTAATACTTAGTCTCCTTAAAGTTAATTTCTGACATAAAAAAACTATTCATTAACAGAACTTAACAAAATATCAGCTCATTTTCGGTTCAGCGGTTACTAATTTCCATGCAAACGTTTTTGTGAAAAAATTCCTGTTCTGGTGAGAATTTCACAAAATCCCTTCTTATCGGTCGCCTACGTTACATAAAGAATACGTTGTCCAAATTTTAGCTAAAACGAAGAAGCGGTTACCTTTTCTACACAAACTGGATCCCTCTTTCCTCCCCTCAAAGGTTGATTTCTGGGATAAAAAGTATCCCATATCTTTTTTTAAGACTTAATCTACCTTTGTATCAAATTTAAGCGCAATAGGGTCAGCGGTTCTAAATTTCCTATTAATTTCTGTCAAAATAAATATTTAATGTTCCTAAACACAACTCAAACCATGATTTTACAAAATTTCGATTCAATCGGTTTAGTTGTTACGGATTTGCATACAATTGTTTTTTGTAAATAAATCCCGTTCCAGTGGGAATTTAGCAAAAGCCCTTCTCGTGAGTCGCCAAAACCACCTAAAAACACGCTATCCAAATTTCAGCTCAAATAAAGAAGCGGTTAACGATTTCTTACGCAAACTTGCACCCCCCCCCCCCCCCCCTTTCCTCCTCTTTAATGTAGATTTCTGGGATAAAAAGTATCCCATTTTTTAGGACTCAATCAACCTCTGCACTAAATTAATTTAAGCTGAATAGGGTCAGCGCAGCGGTTCTAAATTTCCCATACAAACTTTGACCCCCCCTTATAAGTTAATTTCTGATATAAAAACTATTAAAAATTTCCTTAACAAAACTCAAACCATCATTTTACAAAATTTCAGCTTAATTGGTTTAGCGGTTACGGATTTGCACACAAAAGTTTTTTGGGAATAATTCCCGTTCCTGTAAGAATTTCACAAAATCCCTTTTTATCGGTCGTCTTAGTTTATGTAACTAAGAACACGCTGTCCAAATTTCAGCAAAAACAAAGAAACGGCTAACGATTTTTTACACAAACTTGCACCCCCCTTTTTTCCCTTAAAAGTTGATTTCTGGGAAAAAAGTATTGCATATCATTTTTTAGGATTAGATCTACCGCTGTACCAAATTTAAGCTCAATAGGGTCAGCGGTTCTAAATTTCCCATACAAACTTTGACCCCCCCTTTACCCCCCTTAAAAGTTAATTTCTGACATAAAAACTATTCAATGTTCCTAAACACACTTCAGACAATCGTTTTACAAAATATCAGCTCAATCAGTTCAGCGGTTACAGATTTGGATACAAACGTTTTTTAGAATGAATTCCCGTTCCCGTGGAAATTTTGCAAAATCCCTTTTTATCGGTCATCTACGTTACATAAAAAATACGCTGTTCAAATTTGAGCTTTAAAAGATGGCCGGTTACTGATTTTCTACTCAAACTTCTACCCCCCCCCCCCCCCTCTTCCCCCTTCAAGGTTGATTTCTGGGATAAAAAGTATCCCATATCATTTTTTAAGGACTCAATCTCCCACTGTACCAAATTTCAGCTCAATGGGGTCAGCGGTTTTAAATTTTCCATACAAATTTCGACCCCCCTTTACCCCCCCTTAAAAGTTAATTTTCGTCAAAAAAAAAATAATGTTCCTAAACACGATCTAAACAAACGTTTTACAAAATTTCAGCTCAATCGGTTCAGCGGTTACGGATTTGCATACAAACATTTTTCGGGAATAATTCCCGTTCCCGGAGGAATTTTGCAAAAATCCCTTTTTATAGGTCGCCTTCGTTACCTAAAGAACACGCTGGTTTAAATTTCAGCTTAAACAAAGAAGCGGTTACCGATTTCCTATTCTAACTTTGACCTCCTTTATCCCGCCTTAGAGGTTGATTTTTGGAATAAAAAGTATACCATACAATTTTTTAGGACTCAATCTACCTCTGTACCAAATTTCAGCTCAATAGGGTCAGCGGTTTTAAATTTTCCATACAAATTTCGACCCCCTTTACCCCCCCTTAAATGTTAATTTTCGTCAAAAAAAAAAATTAATGTTCCTAAACACAATCTAAACAATCGTTTTACAAAATTTCAGCTTAATCGGTTCAGCGGTTACGGATTTGCATACAAAGGTTTTTCGGGAATAATTCCCGTTCCCGGAAGAATTTTGCAAAAATCCCTTTTTATACGTCGCCTTCGTTACCTAAAGAACACGCTGGTTTAAATTTCAGCTTAAACAAAGAAGCGGTTACCGATTTCCTATTCTAACTTTGACCTCCTTTATCCCGCCTTAGAGGTTTATTTTTGGAATAAAAAGTATACCATTCAATTTTTTAGGACTCAATCTATCTCTGTACCAAATTTCAGCTCAATAGGGTCAGCGGTTCTAAATTTTCCATACAAACTTCGACCCCCCTTTACCCCCCTTAAAAGTAAATTTCTGACCAAAAAACTATTTGATGTTTCTAATCACAATCCCAACTATCGTTTTACAAAATTTCGGCTTAATCGGTTCAGCGGTTACGGATTTGCATACATTCGTTTTTCGGGAATAATTCCTGTTCCTGAGGGAATTTTAAAAAATCGCTTCTTATTGCACGATGAAATCTTCTTACAAATACGCTGTCCAAATTTCAGCTCAATCCGTCCAGCCGTTTGGGCTGTGCGTTGATAGAACAAAGTGTACGAACGATTTTATATAATAGATAAGTAAATCTTTAGATAGATATAACTCTTTTATTTAAAAACCGATTTAAATAAAACCAATACTATTTACAAATTAGAGAAATTTGCAACGTTTTAGCGAAAACTGCATACAATTCGGTTGTGCCGTTTTATCACACATAAGTAATAACCTTTTTACAAATTAAGCCTAATAAAACTACTCTGGTAAATTTTCGTTTATGGCCACATCGATAGATGGCGTATTTTTAGTTTGTCGCACTTTTTGCTTTTTGATTTTTTTGAATTGAATTTACTTTATATTCTATTACTTTTACTTCGAAATTTTGATGTAAATTAGGGGCGATGTGTGCGATATAAATGATTATTATTTATTTTATTATTTTATTTTACGTTTCCCTAGGAAAAATTGACAAAATGTTTTACGATCTAGATCGCGCAAGCGACTTTTTCGCGTCGTTTTGTTCATATGCGTATTTTCACAGTTCACCTTAGTAAAGGATCACAATGAATGGGGAGAAATTTCCATTCTTATTATATGTATGGATGGATATGGATATGGATATGGATGATGAAACTAAAAATGTACAGTTTTTGCAATTTTTCCTGTGCCTGTGATTTAAGACGTTGCTGTGTACCAAATTTCAAGATTCTGAGTTAACGGCAAGTACCCTGTAGGTTTTGATTTCCTTGAGAGTAGTCACGAGTTAAAAAATACGGCTAAAATTGCTGTTTCTTTTGAATGCGTAAAGATAGAGGTTTGATTTTATTACAGTTTAAAGGTATAATAGACCTTAGTATTTGATATTAATTTCAGTTTAATACCTGCACGCGTTCATGAGAAATAAAGTAGTAAGTATGAAATTATTAAAAATATTTTTTTTTATGATGTAACTAAAAATGTACAATTTTCGCAATTTTTCCTTTATCTGTGCTCTAAGGAGTTGCTTCGTGCCAAATTTCAAGATTCTATGATCACGGGAAGTACCCTGTAGGTTTTGATTTTTTGAGAGTAGTCGCGGGTTTAAAATTACGACTAAAATTGCTGTTTCTTTTGAATGCGTTGAGACAGAGGTTTGATTTTATTTAAGTTTAAAGGTATTACAGACCTTAGTATTTGATATGAATTTCAATTTAATACGTTTACGAGTTCATGAGAAAAAGGGTAGTAGGTATAAAATTATTCAAAATATTTTTTTCATATGATGAAAATAAAAATTTATAATTTTCGCAATTTTTCCTTTATCTGTGCTCTAAGGAGTTACTTTGTGCCAAATTTCAATATTCTGAGTTCACGGGAAATGCCCCGTAGGTTTTGATTTATTTGGTAATGTCGAAAATTTGCTGAAATTTACGACATATTCGACTATATCTTTTGATTGCGTTGGCCTAGAAGTGTGAAATTTTCACAGCTCTAAGAGGCAATAGACCTTAGTATTTCCTATAAATTTCAGCTTGTTGCTTCCACGCGTTCCTGAGAAAAATGGTCTTGACAGACAGACAGACAGACAGACAGACGGACAACAAAGTGATCCTATAAGGGTTCCGTTTTTTCCTTTTGAGGTACGGAACCCTAAAAATGTGCAATAAATTGCGTTAGTTTTAAATATTTGAATAAACAAAGAGAAATAGTCCACGCGCAGTGGTAAGTCGCAGCGGAGTGTCGGCGTGGCCGGATCCAATGCCCCGAGACGCAAGCGACTCTCGTCCCTCACCCCGCCGCGCCGATCGAATCGCAAAACCGGTCGAAGCGGCAAGCGGCGCTCGGCATTAGAACAATACGAGTATTGAGTTGTTTATTTATTATGTGCGCTGTGCAGAAGTGTATGCACATCGTCACAAGAGAAGATTTATCCCGCCTGCTAGGTTTAGTCTGCTACCCATCTACGACTGCATCATCGCTTATCACGCGAGATCGTGGTCATAGGCTAACTTATAAAGGGAAAGGATTTTTGTTTAAATCTTTAAAAAATAATAGATAATAATTATACCACTTAGTGTAATTTAGTTAAGGTAGAAAGCGGTTTGGAGTTTTCTGTAAGCTATCTGCTCATTTTATCAATAAACAAATAAAACCCCCTTCCCTTCACTGCAGCATAAATTCCAATAATAGTTTCTTTCAATACCTTAGACTCGGCCACAGATTAGAAAGAAAATAAAGTATTACCCTGCGACCACAATCACAATGAATGTGACCAAAAATGGTACTAAAATGTGGGCATACAAACACACTTATATAAAACTGTAAGACGAAGACACCAGCGCCCTAATTCACATTAATTTAACGTAGACAGAATGTATGTGGCCAGCCTTAAGCACCGTAAAAAACCCCATTAAGGTTCGAGTGAAATATTGAAGGCGATTTGAAACCGATTTGGAATCCAATCGAGAATCGAATACTATTCGATTCAACTCGATTTACAATCGCCGTTGAAATATTTTGAATCGATTTGGCAGCCGTCGCGAATTGTTATAACGTGTTTGAAAGGTGCATTATGAAGTGGGGCTATGATAAACACAAGTGGGTGATGAAATGAAAAGTTCAAACAGAAATAAAGTTTATAAACTGTGTAGAAGCTGATTAGAAATTATATATGGTTTTGAATCCGTGTAAGCTCAAAATTTGAGGACTTCCCGCTCGTTCACACGTTCGTCCACACTGTTGTCGAAAAAAAAAATTCGTTCGATAATAAGTGTTGACGCGATTTTTGTCTAGTTGGTACGTTCAAAGAAAAATCAAATAATTGAATTAGGTATGTAGATACCCTTTACCATTCGAAGAACGGAAAAACGAATTCGATTTTAAGGTTCGAGTGACACATTCGAGAATCGAATACTCGATTTACAATCGCCGTTGAAATATTTTGAATCGTCATTGTTATAACGTGTCTGAAAGGTGCATTATGAAGTGGGGTTATGATAAACACAAGTGGGTGATGAAATGAAGAGGTCAAACAAAATACATTTTTTATCGTAATAACTACCGTCAGTCACATACATGTTTTCCTTGCCTGCTTGGTTGTCTTGGTTAAACGTGAAAGTTTGTAAGAATGGATGTATGTTTATCACTCTTTCACGCCTAAATGGGTGGACTGATTGTGCTGAAATTTGGTAGAGAGATAGCTTAAACCCTGGAATAACACATAGGCTACAGCAGGAATGGGTAAAACCGCTGGGCAAGCTAGTAATTAATAAAAAAATAACACGTAAAATCCACGTTCGCTCATTTTACAAGTCTACCTGTTGTTGGTCTCTATTATATTCTTCTTCTTTCTTCTCAATTTATTGTTAGATATTATTCTGTAAGTAATTTCTGTGTAGCTCTATTCTGGGACAGCACCTGCTCAGCCCGAATGAGCTAAGAGAGATGACCCCAAGGAAAATCCTGCAGTTTCTAGAAGCTGCTATGGTCTGTGGTGAACTCTAGCACCGCGCCTAGGGGTCAATCTCATCATAATAAGCGGCGATCACAATAGGCCAATCATGGCCGCAGTGATACCATAGCCGCACTACATAAATAAATTAAAAAAAAACTTTCGTGTACAATAAAGCAAAAAAAAAACATTTAGTTAGATATTGTTCGTTTTATAATTTAAGTGTACAATAAAGGGTTATCTATCTATCTAAAGCGTTATCCAAATTAAAAGTGGAGATAGTCGCTCAGGGTCGTTCCTGGTGCAAATAATATACATCGCCATACAACGCGGAAACGCAGCAAGTGTTATGATGGGCACCTTTCTATCAGAAACGGACGGGAGCGGTCTTTTTGACAACTTATAATTTTAAATGTAGGATATATATGTTTAATTATTTCCCCATTATAATTATATATTTTTATTACAAGCGTTATCTCTATATCTATCTACCTCTATATTCAGTGGCTGTAAAAGAAAAATGGCTAAATAATTGCAATAATTCCCAAGTTAACGTCATAATCGTTGAAGCATCACACCCTTAAGAAAACGAACTACCCTCTAGGGGAGAATTAAATAATGTATTACCCTGAAGGGTATACCAATCATGTTTTACCCCGAGAATTGTGGGTAGGCCAAAAATTTGTCATTAGGCGTTTAGAGCATAGGGCAAGATGTACTAGTAAGGGGCTGCGCAGACGACAGACTATCCATGACGCACTTTTAGTCTGTGAAAATAGAACCTATGCAATTATGTTATTTGTGCGCCGGACTTTTTGCGCGTCGTGTGCGTTACTGCATATAATTGCATAGGTTCTATTTTCACAGACTAAAAAGTGCGTCATGGATAGTCTGTCGTCTGCGCAGCCCCTAAATGTAATTTTTAGAAATTATAATTTCCTGCATACATATTTTATCCTTTCGTTAAAGACTCTACTTCTACTCACTCTATACTTTTGTGAATGTATGGCACGACAGTTTGACAGCAAGACAAGTCTAAGCAATGTCTTGGCCCACTACTAGAGTGCTTTTCACGAAAAGAGTCCCTTTGGCAGGACGCCACTATCGCGCGTTTTAAAGTTAAAATATGTTCCAATAACTTTTTGACTCCTTATAATTACTCATATTTATTTCTTAATTGCATAGTTTATTTACAAAGATACTCGTATTTCTTAATAAAATAAGTATATACGTTATCTAACAAATCAAAATTATTTAGAATATGAAGTACAGTAATAATCGATTTAAATAAATTTAGTTTCGCTAAATTCCGCGTGACCTCTTTCGTAAAAAGTGCTCCAGATAAAGTTTGGTTTTATTTGTAGAGAGTTACGAAAAACTTACAATAAAATTAATATAGTGTGTAGCAACTAGAAACGGCTCAAATAGTACGACCATATTTTTCATCTTTAGCAACTGGTTACAAATCTCAGTTGCGAAGCGGCCCAAGTGAAATTTGCGCTCAAGATAAAAGAATCAAGAAAAACAGCCCGCACCTAATAAAGAAAAGAGTAGCTTTAGTTTTCCACAACATAAAATAATCCCGAATTTATTACGCCGTATCCCTAAGCCCATTCACTAAACCGAATCTTCTTACCTCCAACGCTAACAAATAAACACTCCCATTCGGACATTGGGCGATATTTCTTTGAGAAAAACGTTTTTTACAATAGGAATAAAGAAAAGGGACTTTTGTTTGCTTTCCTTCAAGCCAGTGTGAGTGAATTGTAAAATATACGAGTACCTATATTATGTATATGTAACTATAGTCTAAATATATATAAAAGGAAAGAGTGACTGATTGACTGACTGATCTATCAACGCACAGCTAAAACTACTGAAAGGATTCACTTGAAATTTGGAATATAAATAGGTTTTATGGTGTAGACCTACGCAAAGAAAGGATTTTACAACGCGGGCTAAGCCTATGCTAGTTTCGTATAAAGATTTACGAACACGATGACCTAACATCATAATGGTGAAAGCACATCTATCCGCATCGACCGCGCCGAATGAATCGAATTTTGAATTTTTTATATGAAATGTTATGAAACCTCGCACACCTGCCGGAGTCGAATCGTCCGAATCGTAAGATTTCCTATACAAAAATTCTTTCGGCGCGGTCGATGCGGATAGATGTGCGAGCACCATAATTCTCTAGATGTTGAGTATGTGTGTGTGTGTGTGTTTGCTACTCTACCTCAAAGTCTAAAAATTGGCGACTCAACCAACTCGACTAAAATACGGAGGTTAGACTAATCGTAATTCAGCGGTTAAAATCGGCACAGCTAATCCTTGCACAAAATGTAGATTAAAATATCCATTTTAGCAATGTCCGAACCACATTTACTTTCATATATTCATAGGTGGATATTGGACACGTCGCTCTGTAATCCATCTGTCGTGTCGTATCCATGTCACCTAAACGTGCAGTAATGGATTGAGGATCAACTGTCAGCTTGTTTGCGGACTGCCATCGATCAGTGGCCAACGAAAACGGACTTACATTACGCAAGGAAGTGAGAACAAACTCTGAGGTAGGTATACCCTTTTAGGTAGAGGTAGGCCTTTCATATTTGCGCGTCAAGGCCCACTCGGACATGGTGGTCGCCCGCGGCGGTGTTCTGTTGGCGGTGTCCCTGGACATCGCCAACGCGTTCAACTCCATGCCGTGGGCCGTTATCAGGGAGGCACTGAAGTACCATGATGTGCCTCAGCCGGATTGTCGGGGCCTACCTCTCGGATAGGTGCATCACCTATCCGGGCGACGATGGACGGACGCTGCGGAGAGAGATGTCGTGCGGTGTTCCACAGGGCTCGGTCTTAGGACCGCTCCTGTGGAACATCGGATACGACTGGGTGCTGCGCGGGGATCTTCCCCCGGGGGCCAGCGTGACGTGTTACGCGGACGACACGCTCGTCGTGGCCCCGGGGGGGACATTCCAGGAGGCTGCCCGCCTTGCCACCGTGGCAGTGGGGGAGGTGGTGGCACGGATAGGGAGATTGGGACTCCGGGTGGCCCTCGATAAAACCGAGGCCCTGTGTTTTCATGGGCCTCGGAGGGCCCCGAGTAGGGGTTCCACTATCCCTATCGGGGAGGTCTGCATCGGGGTCGAGCCCTCGATGAAATATCTTGGACTCGTCCTCGACGGGCGGTGGAACTTCCGGGAGCACTTTGCCCGGTTGGCTCCCCGCCTGATGGGTGCGGCGGCCGCTCTCAAGCGGCTGCTGCCGAACCTAGGCGGACCTCGGACCAGCTGCCGTCGCCTGTACGCGGGAGTCGTGCCGTCCATGGCTCTGTATGGAGCCCCCGTATGGGTGGATGCCCTGACGGAGCAAACCATCGCCCATCTGAGACGTCCTCAGAGGGTGATGGCCGTCGGGGTAATACGGGGTTACCGCACGGTCTCCTACGAGGCGGCGTGCCTCTTGGCAGGATCTCCCCCCTGGGACCTGGAGGCGGAGCTGTATGCGGCGCGCTACGAGTGGCGCGCCGCGCTCCGCCTCCGCGGGCTCACCGCGTCTCCCAGGGAGGTAGAGAGGTGGAAGGAGGAAGCCAAGGAGGCACTGCTTGAGAGGTGGAGTACGCGTCTGGCCCACCCTCGAGCAGGCAGCTGGACAGTGGTGGCAGTCCGTCCACTACTCCAGCAGTGGACGGACAGAGAGCACGGGTCCTTGACCTTCCGGCTCGTGCAGGTGCTTTCCGGGCACGGATGCTTCGGAAAGTACCTGCACCACGTAGCCGGCAGGGAACCGACCCCTGCTTGCCACCACTGTGGTAGCGACGTGGATACGGCGCAGCATACACTGGAGGAGTGCCCTGCTTGGGTCAGTGAGCGCCGTACCCTCGTCGCTGTTATGGGGGGCCAACTCTCGCTGGCAACCATGGTAAGAGCCATGGTTGCGAGCGAGGAGTCGTGGCAGGCCGCGGTTTCGTTGTGCGAGAGTGTCATCTCGCAGAAGGAGATCGCGGAACGCGAACGGGAGGTCACCACCGACCTCCCGATGCGTGCCCGGAGAAGGGGGCGTCGGAGGCGTATCTTCCACGCCCTTCTCCAGCCCCCATAACCTAGGTCTAGGCGGCGAGTACGGGGGTACTCGTCGCCGCAAGCAACAGACCCACGAGGTGGCGCGCGCGGTGTTTCCGCGCGCCCCTTGAGAGGGTGGGGTGAAACTCCTCTTCACCCCACCGCGGAGGGGTCCTCTTGTCAGTGAGGACCAAACGCCGTCGGGGCCGCGGATGAATGCTTCGGCGTACCCGTTGCCCCGGCATTATGGCGTCCCGCAGGAACACCCCCAGGTTTTTTAGTGGGTATCCCCGCCGCTTCCATCTTTGGCGAGGGAGTCCCACATACCGCCCCGCGCCCCCCGGCGTGGGGTGATGATGCGTAACGCATTTTTCCTGGGTCAACAAAAAAAAGGCCTTTCATATTTGCGGAGGGGTCCTCCTGTCAGTGAGGACCAAACGCCGTCGGGGCAGCGGATGAGTGCTTCGGCGTACCCGTTGCCCCGGCACTATGGCGTCCCGCAGGAACACCCCCAGGTTTTTTTGTGGGTATCCCCGCCGCTCCCATCTTTGGCGGGGGAGTCCCACATACCGCCCCGCGCCCCACGGCGTGGGGTGATGATGCGTAACGCGTTTTTCCTGGGATAAAAAAAGGCCTTTCATATTTGCCGTTGGCGCCGCGGATGAGTGCTTCAGCGTACCCGCTGCCCCGGCACTATGGCGTCCCGCAGGAATATCCCCAGGTTTTAGAGGGTACCCGCCGCGCCCATCTTTGGCGGGGGAGTCCCACATACTTACCATTTCCTACCATTATTATGTCTTACTCCAAGGTCAAAAAGGTGAGGATAACATTTATGCAGGTCATACTGCAAATTACTATCCTTTAAAGTAGGGATTTTGCAGATAAGGCTTGTTCTACGAATAAGTTGGAATATATAAAAAGCCTACCGTTTCATTTAAAAGTAAGGAAAACTTTTACAAAATCTTAACTTTTTTCCATTTTTAGAAGGACCTGGGTTATCTTACTTAAAATAAGAAAAATCTGACGAATACATTTCACCATGGATTATTATATTATAGAAATCAATATAGTTCTTATAATATAGAAACTCTTTACCTTCTTATCCTCACAATTCAATCAAGCGCCAAGTATCAATATTAGTTAAACGAACGCAATATCCTGCTGAATTTATGAAGATTGAATTCCATATAACGGGCACTGACTGAGGATACAAAGATGTTACCTTAAGGAAATTTATACAGAACTATCGTATTTTATATAGTTTCGTAGAGAAGTATACGACTGAAGAACTGTAAAATCGCTTTTAGAATACAATAGAATAATACTATATTGAAAGAAAGAAAGAAAATAAAGAAAAAGTTTTATTTACGATAAATTACAGCATTGTGGTAACATAAAACACAGTAACTGTATAACATACCAAATTATTACAAAGAAACTTACTGAGCTAGATATCTAAATACTAGGTAAACTATTGGCGGTCTTATCGTACTAGGCAATTTCTTATTTGCTTTTAAAAAGTACCATGTGTGCTTATTTCAATGTCAAGCTGGGAAAATATGTCGAATTTATTATAATTTAATCTTACAATACAATACTCTTTATTGGGACAAAAATTAACAAAATAGACTTTAAACTAAATGATAGTACTAGTATTAAAGCCCACAATGGGCGGCCTTATCGCTTAGAGCGATCTCTTCCAAGCAACCAACTTTGCACGGAGCGTGGTAATCCTTTTTTATTACTTTAAACATTTTGGCTTCAAATGGGTCCTTAACTGTGCAGATGATATTGGGACAGTCAGAATAATTCAGGAAGTAATTTAGGATTTGTCTTAAACCCGTTTTATGTAGTCAAGTCAATCAAATTTTACGCGTCAGGACGCGAAACCTGACACTTTACGTAGGTGGGTGTCAAAATATTTTTGTTGAATAGGGGAAATGCCTTTATTGAGAAAAACAAATTATAACAATACTATAGCTAATACAGCAGCAGTAAAGAACACTTTTATTAACCAAAGATCGGCCGCAAGCCTTTTTTGTTGATCTATTCTATTCTAATATTGATTTCAGCTATCGATTTGCAGCCGCCGTGAAGAAGGAACCAATGGAGGCTGCGCGGGGAACACCAAACTGAAAGTGTTCACGCCGCAGGATCCATTTGACTTTAAAATTCTTGACAGCCGCGATTAAAAATAAACAAAATGGCTGATTGGTACAAAGCTTTGAACTCCATTTATGGCTATTTTTGAAACTGACTTTATAGATCTAAATCTACCGTCTCACCGACGCAGTTTGCCGACCCCTTCAGTTTTCTCGTGACCACTTATCTTGCAACAGATCCGAAACGTCGAGGTTGGTTTTATAATAATGTTTTTGTAAAACCAACATAAATATAATTACGCGATAAGTCCCGATTAATAAAATTAACATGACTTTATTGAATTAGACGTCAGTGTCCAATATTCCGTTCACCTACATTTTTGCCTTCACCGACCCATGCAAACACAATTTGAATAGAAAATATTCTCCCTTATCTAAGGCCCTTAATATGCACATTGTAACTCCAATTTCAGAGGAAAACTGAACAAAGGGCGGCGAAAACGATTTTTATTTCACGCCCCAAATAATGTTGGAATCACTTCATAAAGAGTTATTGTTGAGGATTGTTTGTTTTCAAACGAGAAGGAAGGTAATGACGGACGCTTTGCAATGTTTCCGCTCATTACTCGAATGTTTGGGGATAAAAGGGGAGGAATGGGTAGATAATTGTGTGTAACTAACTTTATATTGACGTAATAAATAGAATATTTTCAAATTGCCTAGTGCGATAAGACCGCCGATTGTTTACCTAGCATTAAGATACGAGTATCTAGCTCATTAAACTTTTTTATAATTGTTTGGTATACAATAAAGTATTATTCTATTCTATTCTTCTATTTACTTGCATATGTTCCATGTTTAAATGTAATCAAATCTTGTAAGTTTATTTGTATGCATGTGGAACCTAGGAACCCAGTATACCTATAAATTTAGAGTCTAGTTCCTTAAAAAAAATAGAGTCTTAGCTATCAACGTACAAACTAACCTTGGACCTTATGTTCCTAATACTGAGGAGGCAAATAAACTATTAAGTTTTAAAAATTTCAGGGACCACCATCAGAATATAATTAAATGTTCTAAGAATATAACTCCTAAAACACGAATTAGTGTAAACAACCAGTATAAACACAGACCACGGTAAAGAGATTATACAGTAATTTGACTCCCTAGAAGCGGTTGAACTTAAGGTCGCGCGAGTTTGCAACGCGGTCGACAGGGATCGGCAAGAAGCGAGGTGCCGAATAGACGTTTTTATCCAGTAAGCTTCCGAATAATAGTTGTGAATTAGTAAAAAATATCACAAAGTATTTAATTATTTTTGATGTTTTGAGTAATTCACAATAATAACGCCTATTCGGCACCTCGCTGCCTACCCAACCCTACCCAAATCGTTGCAAACTCGCGCTACCTTGAGTTCAACCGCTTCTAGGGAGTCATATTACTGTATATCTCTTTACCGTGCACAGACCAAAATAAACTTCATTTAGCGACAAATCCCTGGACGTAATATATCAAACCTTCTTAAGTAATACATCGCTGAATAAATAACCCTGTAGAAATATTCGTCTCGCCTACCTACTGCTAATAAAGTCCTACACTACCTACGCGCTTTATACTAAGTGCCAAATTATGTTTTTTTTATTCTGTATAGGTTAGCCTCTGACGATCTAGCGTGATGTTAAGCGACGATACAGCCGTAGATGGTAAAAGTCTAAACCTAGAGGGCGGAATAAATTCCTACCTGTCTTCATTAAAGCAATTATATTGACCAAAATTTTGAGTTATGTTGAATATTTTTTTGTAAAAAATATCATCTGAATTTGGGACATCGAAAGGCTGCGAAATTAAGCGATTTATTTTAATTGTTTTTTCGAACATACACTACATGAAAGTTGTTTTTTTTCATTTCGATATTACAAAATACATGTCAGGGTATTATATAAAGAACAATGCTGTGAATTATTTACAACCCTTAATGTTTCGCCCCTATAAGTTTGCACCTCTGTAACTTCATGAAAAATGCTGTTTTTTGTAATTTTCTTGAATTTTGCATCTAACAGCGCATATTTTTACAAGGTAATAAGGAAATTATAAAAAATATATCAGCCGTTTCGGTTTGACCTCTAATGGGTTAAACATCAGAACGCGGTCGTACTGACCGCTTGACGACAAGGTTTTTTTGTCCAGTGGGTGGTAACTAGCCACTGCCGAAGCCTACCACCAGTATAGCGAGTGAAAAAAATGTAATCGCGAAGCGGAAGTATTTTTCTCAGGAGTTTGTTTTGGTGATATTTTTTTATCTATTTTAAACACTTCCATCAAAAACCATTCAGTAAGGAGTTGTACAGAGACCTCGCTAAACGTTTGGTGGAGGCTTCAGGTGACAAGAATGCTGGCTTATATTTTGCTCAAAAAATAAGTTTATGTATTCAGGCCACCAGCATTCTTGCCAACTTTCCCGCCTCCACCTGTTTATTAGATTAAGTTTTGTAGTTAGTATTAGTTTTTAAGTGTTTTGTTTTTATGTTTTTAGTAAAAACTTTTTACCTATTAAGTTTTTTAGTTATTAAGTTTTTAGTTATTAAACTACTTATATAGGGTTGTGTATTAAATATATTCAGTAAGTAGTTCTTAATATATCCTTTATAACGTGCCCTTTTATTCGTACAGGCGAGTCTAGCTTTTATACCTATATATACCCTTTAATTTACTAAAATTTTGCTTGTTACTAACGACGCGATAATTTCCTTTATCAATTCTATACGATCACTACCAACCAACAAAAAGCAAATACATACCTAATTCAATTTCATCCTCGTTGTTCCAGTATAAATTCATACCCATTCACCAAAAATTCATCCCCTCTATACAAGGCCTAACCGCTAATACGCAAACAGTCATAAAACCTTGTTTTCTTTCACATTATGTTATTATCTATATGTAAAGCGTATTCAGGCCCTGGAAGGGTTGGGTTTTGTATGTTTAAACGACAATTTTCTTATCATTGTTATCTCGTTTGCCGTGGACCCGGGTGATACAGGCTATTGATATAATGACAGACTGCGCTCCATTTCTGTATGCTAATGGTTGTAATTTTTAACCCCCGACGCAAAAACGACGGAGTGTTATAAGTTTGACGTGTCTGTCTGTGTGTGTGTGTGTGTGTCTGTCTGTGGCATCGTAGCTCCCGAACGGATGAACGGATTTTGATTTAGTTTTTTTTGTTTGAAAGTAGAGTTAGTCGAGAGTGTTCTTAGCTATGTTTGGTGGAAATCAGTCCAAGATGGCCGGCGCTACAAAATTGCGGATTACTTTTTTTCTTCCACGACCCCCTCAATATGGGTATCAAATGAAAGGGCTTAACTAGTAGAATACAACCCACTATATAAAATTTAAAATCCGCCACCAAAAAATGGTGAATTACGTATTGCTTTAAGGGTTTTTTAAATTTTTTATTTAATTAACTTGTTAATAATGATAATAATAATTATCATCACCATCATCAGTGTAGTTTCGCTAACATCTTCAGTGATTCCCGTGTGCTATAACGTGGGTTTGTTCAAATCAAGAGCGAATAGGTTCCTACTGAACAAGCGTGCTACAACTTAGACTGCATCGTCACTTACCGGTCGGTCCGGTCCGGTCGGTGAGATTGCGGTCAAACAGGTAGATCAGTCAGTTAGTCAGTCACTCTTTCCTCTTATATATTTAGATTTAAATAGATTTATTTAGCATCACTTTTTATAACGTGATGTCTATATTTTTAACCCAGTTTGAGCCGGGTAAAGCTTTCATCCGGCGCCGGGCATCCGGGCTTGCTTCAAAGCAAGGTTAGTGCTAGGATAGTTTATTTGACTTTTGAGTCGAGAGTCGAGGGTGTTTTCAGACCCGTATAAGGGTTAATTAAATGTAAAGATACGAAGGGTCAAAATGTGGGTTGTGACGTGTTACTCAGATAATCACTGAGAACATGATTAACCAAAAACTAAAAGGAAATTTGGAATATAACTTTTTCGCAAGCCCTGTTCAGACCGCGGCGCACTGTGTTTTTCTGTGCAAAATTTAGACAAAGTTATTTTGATACAATCGAGATGCTGTTTTGGATAAAGCAATTTTAATATGCCAGCCCCACTTATCGCAAATGTTTGCGCGAAGATTTGCATGAAGTAGAGTGAGTCAGTTTAAAAAAAATCAACATACCTATAGTAGCTCTACAAAACTAGTAATGTCCAGTGGCTTTACCCGCTCAAAAGTAACCTCTTTGTCATGTTTATACTACCAACTTAACACATGCATAATATCATTTATGTGCAAAATTACAGCATAATCAGTAAAGGTCAATCAGTTATGAAGTGAAAGAAAAAACACACATAGGTACATTCCTTTTTTATATAGATCTATATCTAGAAGCCAGAGCCCTAGCCCTCGCCTATGCCTAGGAGCCAAAGTCCAGATTCCAGATTCTAGATCTATATGTAGAAAGCCACAAAAGTAGATGATGTCGATCCCGCGCGTATTTACTTACACAACTTATTTTCTTAATGCTACAATCAGTTAAAAGCCTCCTTTGTAAGTTAAACATCAAAAAAGTCGTTTAGCGATGGGTACACACAATGGCTCATTTTTGTAACCTTTCGCATCTCTAGCGGAACGAGGTAACGACTCAATTTTGGTCTAATCTCGAGAAAGAGTAATTTTGTTTGAGCATCTTATTTAGGGATGTGCTATCCGGCCAGATCCGACAAGATGGCTCCTAAGTGATAAAAGTCTTTTTAAATAAATATTATAAAATTGACTCACAATAGTGCACCACTTAGCATAATATTTGAATTACAATACACTTTAATATAGATTAGCAGACCTCAAAGAAAGGAAGAAAGGTTCACTAGTTTCATTATCACGTGTTCATCGATTACTTGAAGCCTGCACCGATTTGGAATATACTTTTTCTGGTTCATAAAGTCCACTACTTTCCTTTCAGGTTTAAATTTTTCCAGGTTCCATCACCAGCAAAGATTATACACCAAAACGGAAGAAAAATACATGCCGTTTCACTGAAGCAGCCGAAACTGAGTCTAGAGCCTGGAAGTGACTTCTGAACTTTACAATAATTACGCTTATAGACAAATATAATGAAGAAATAAATTCCAACAAAATCATTCCTCATATTTCCTCATTTAACCGGTCAAAGGGATTAAATAAAGCATTATTTTTATTTGATTTAGCCGGCCAAAACACCACAAGTCTCATCTCTCCAGGTCTATCCTATTATTCGACTCATATAATCCATGACAGCCGGAATTGAGTCTAGAGTCTGGAAGTGACTTTCTGAACTTTACAATTATAAGACAAAGATCTAACGTTCATAATAACAATTGAGAAGTTAAGCTTATAACAATAAATATTTATCACTGTTAAACTAACTATGCTCCACGTTATCACTCGCTGAAATAAGATATTGTGTGAACATGAAACATCTATTTTGAACTGACTTAAAAACGGAAATTATCAATTCGTTATGCATGTAAAAGTATGTAAGTAGTATTAGAATAGAATAGAAAACCCTTTATTGTACACAAATACAATAATATAGCTTAGAACTAAGATAACACAGAAAGAAGTGTTACAATTGGCGGTCTTATCGCTAATAGCGATCTCTTCCAGACAACCAAGCAGGGAAAGAGGAGAGGAGAGTAGTTTTGAGGAAAGTAGTTTTGAGGAGAGTATTAGAATTGCGAGATACTCGTATTCTTACGTAATTCTTTCTGCTGGCGGGAGTACACTTCCTTTTGTCACTGAGGAGGTTGCCTAGGTGGGTACCCCAACAGTGCCAGTTACTCTACCGCCGGAGCAGTGATTTATTTATTTATTCAGATCAATTACATAGCGTACACTAATACATTATATCTATAAAATTATTTCAATAAAAAATATCATTTTAAATGCCGCAATAATTAAAATTGAAGACCGCAATAAGATACATAAGTGATAAGAAAACATTACTGTGCTTCAGTAGGAGAACACTGTAGGACGCTGTAGTGAAATTACTGGGCTAAAGAGTTTTATGACTCTAGTAAGAAGTGTTGATGCAGTGCACTTAGATTTTACTTAAGCACTATAATTATTAATTAAAAGTACATTTATTCCGATTAACCAAACACATAATATGTACTTTAGTTTTAAGTAAGTTAGTTAAGGTTTGAGTAAGTTATGTCTTTGAATTTATCTAAAAATACCAGTCGGGATTTTTATAATGATTACAATGCGAGGTTTTTTTTTTGTTGCATTCGCCTATTTCATTATTTTCTTTACTACATACAATGTAGCTTCTTTTATATTTCGTCAAAAGGATCCCTTTTTGTCTTTGCGCCATAAACCTTTTTCTTAATACAGCGCTGTGATGAGAAATGCAAAATATTCGAGTTCAAATGTAGCCGGTCGTAAGAAGCTGCCGTGACGTCGCAGGCTGTCATTTGTGACGATTTGTATTCCCTCCTGGAGGACGGGGTTTCTTTTGCCGGCCTACACTTTCACTGGGTGTGGTACAAGCTGTAAACTATAGTTGTAGAAATCTTACTTCTTCTTCTTTTCGAGTCGATCGGCCATAAATTATAATATTACGTGAACCCTACAGTTGCTTTGACCAATGCGTCGCCACTATTATTTCGTTATGTTTGGCCTCGTAGAGGTCTTGCTTTGGAGGAAGAAATCATACTAATATTATAAACGTGAAATTTTGTCTGGATGTCAGGGTGTTTGTTACTCTTTCAGACCTAAACGGGTGGGCCGATTGAGCTTAAATTTTTATAGTGATAGCTTAAACCCTGGCATAACACATAGGCTACATAAGTACTGCGGGTAAATCCATTGGGCGCAGCTAGTAAAGTAATAAAAGACGTGGCCAAAAGGTTATTTTTTAAGGAAAGATGTAAGAAGACGAGCTAGACGCTCTCCTGATGTTAAGAGATAACGCTGCCCTTAATTAGTACAGGGTCTTCCAAGATTTCATAATGATGTAAATTCTATATCAACTTAAAAACCTGGAGGTGTTCCTGCGGGACGCCATGACGAACAGCAACCAACGGGATCTTACCTGTAAGAAGCAAATATATTTTTAAGTTAACATATAAAAGAGTTCGCCTAACTACAAACTTTTATTTACTTTCACCTGTCTGTTGTCTGTCTGTCTGTAATCAAATCTTGGAAGTTTAATTAGATCCACTTTCCGATTTCTGATTGAGCTGAAATTTGGCATGCATGTATAATATTATTATGACATGGAGCTGATTATTTAAGATCTTATGGCCACTTTTCTGCTCCATCATCAGGAGCAGAAAAGTGGCCATAAGATCTTCGTAAACAAACGACGCAACTTCATCGAGTTTGGGCTCATTTGATTCGTCTTGACGAGTACTTTGGTGCTAGATGTTATAATAATAAAAGGTTTTTTTAAAGTTTTTTAAAAATGTCACTTGTTTCTGTTATCTTGTACCACAATACAAATGATTTGAGCATGCAAATCGACACTCGCGTCTGTCGCGCCGGACACAGCCGCTTCTAATGAATGTCGCTGCTAATCCTGAACATTCTAGACTGAAGTCTTAGAAGATCAACACCACATCAACAAACAAATCTACAAACTGGTGTTACATACATACATAGACGGATTTAGGGGGGGGCCAGGGGCTCAAGCCCCCCCCCCCCCCCCCCCCCCGAATTACGAATTTTGCACATATTTCATAGTCAAGACTATCATTTTTTAATTTTTTTCTCGGCGCTCGCAGCAAGCTGCTTGCACACTTATTACTAAGGATATTTGAACTTTCTACCTGTTCAGAGCGACCTAAACACACTTTTTTCTTAGTAAAAATGATAATATTCTTGCCTTTCCGCACCTTGGCCCCCCCAGAACCAAATCCTGGATCCGCCTATGCATACATATATAGGCAATGATAACCGCTCAACAGGCTGGCCGTCTGCTTATAAAGAGTAGTATTTTAATGTGCTCGCGTATATATGTGCTTATGTAGCGATTTCGATGAACGAACGAACGAATGAGTGAACAAACGAATGAACGAATGAATGAAGGAATTAAATAATTTATTTATGCACAACAAACATGAAACATAAATCAGAAAAACTCAGATACCCTACCCTACCCTTCCCCCCTACCTTCCTTCCTACCTTCCTTTTTTCCTTTATTATGATTTCTTTTTTGTTAACTTGTACCACAATACAAATGATTTGAGCATGCAAATCGACACCCGCGTCTTTCACGCCGGACACAGCCGCTTCTAATGAATGTCGCTGCAAATTTTTTTTTTTTTTTTTTTTTTTTTATTTGGTCCACCAAACCGGACAATACACTGAGCATGTTTAATTTACAATAGTCTTAGCTTGAGGAATACAAGTGTATGCCCTTCTCGAGGCGGACACAGCATACATAAAAAATAATACACCCTATTGAATTTTATACATTACATAAAATTTGGGTTTAAATTATTATTGATACATAGTTAAATTTATATTTGGTGAGAATTGGAAACAGTACATAGTAATAATAATGAAATGTTGAAATAAACGTTGAAAATTTAGAGGGAAATTAAGTAAAATTGGGTACAAATTTGGGTTGAAATTGTCGAATCAAATATGTTTTGAAAGAGTTGGTAACAACCTAATCCTGAACAACGCAAGTCTGAAGTCTGAAACTCGCGGTATTTTGTACGTAAATCATTCCTCGATTTGTTTGTTAAGATTAAGAACAATTTATTGAAAGCTGTCTTTGAGAATAGATGATGAATAGATTAAGAGAGAATAGATTGTAATTTACTTTATTGATTAATCTTACTTGTTAAAATTCATTTATCATAATTTTACCGGGGGTAGACTTCCTTTGCAGGAGGTCGTCTAGGTGGGTACCCCAACAGTGCCAGTTATTCTACCGCCTGAACAGTGATGTGGAAACATTACTGTGCTCCGGTAGGAGGGCACTGTAGCTAGTGAAATTACTGGGCTAAAGAGTCTTAACATCTTATGACTCTTGAGTAAGTAGCGTTGATGCAGTGCTCCTAGAATTTCATATAATTGTGAAATCCTAAGTAGCACTGTACTGATTATGGGCAGCCGTTATCTCTTAACATCAGGAGAGCGTCTTGCTTGTCTTCTACTTCACCACATAAAAAAAAAAAAAAACATTTATCATAGCCTATTATTATTGTAGACCTTTCAATGAGTTTTTACAACCTTCATATAGTTTAGTTTTAAGTCTTTTATTCTGTTATCTCTTGGTTGCAATAAAGAGTTATTGTATTGTATTGTTAAATCACAATTCTATAGGTTGTGTGTGCGGCTTACCTGAATGTTGCAGTTTCAAGTCACCGAGATTACTACAGGGCCTGCAATATGACCTAACGACTGCCTCCTACATATCTTATAGGAAACAGCCAGACCCACAGTTTTACGTGAACGAAACACGGTAGCGTCCAGACAAAAATCTTTGCCACACTGAGAGACTTTGAACCCAGGACTTCCGGCTTACAAGCAGGGTATGACCACTGGGTCACGGACGGTACATATTATGTCTATGTAAGTCTATAAAAAAAATTATATTATTTTGAAAAAAAAATTGTCTTAGGTCGGCATTTCGTAGATAAACCATTCAAGACTCGCAGACAGTAATAAATTTGTTTGTTTTAAGATTTGAAGCCATTTATCGACGAAAGCTGTCTTTGGAGATAAGAAACGTAGTCAGAGAACTTTAGAAAAGACATTAAATAAAGCACGAACGACGTTCGTCTGATTTTTAACGACCGTGGTCAGACACGGATTATTCACCGACTCAAAAATGGAGGTTTTCAATTAAACGTTTGTACCTAATATTGTTGGAAATACGAAAAACTTACGTAAGACAATCCTTTGAGACTTTCAAACTAATATGCCAAATTTCAGAAGCGTGTATATTTGTATGTAGATTTTAATTATTATTTTTTTATTATATGTATTGTTTGTTTATCTGAAAAATGAGGTTTTTTTACCATAAGGTACTTTAATATCAAGGTTCATGACAGGTTGCAAGTTTCGTCAAAATCGGATGAGTACCTAGTTAATTAAAACTTGCTCCTCGTCCTCGAGTATTTTGATAAGGTCAACAGAACTCCTTTTTACAAGCTTTATATTACTTTCACCTGTCTGTTGTCTGTCTGTCTGTCTGTCTGTCTGTCTGTCTGTCTGTCTGTCTGTCTGTCTGTCTGTCTGTCTGTCTGTAATCAAATCTTGCAAGTTTAATTTGACCCACTTCCCGGTTTCCAATTGAGCTGAAAATTTGCATGCGTGTGTAAATCGGATGACAATGCAATATTTCTGTGACATCGAGCTGATCTGATGATGGAGCTGGAAGGTGGCCAAAGGAACTCTGTCATAAAACAACGCAACCCCATCGAGTTTGGGCTCATTTGATTCGTCTTGACGAGTACTTTATGATGCAAGATGATAACAATAATTAAAGCTTGTTTTTAAAAAGTATTTTTTAAATTTCACTTGTTAATTTTTGTTACTAATAACTATTAACTATAAACTACTACTAGTTATATATAAACCTGTAGCTAAAACTTATAAATATTTAATCTAAATATAACTATTATAATTCATCATCATCATCATCTGCCTATGTTTGTCCACTGCTGGACATAGGCCTCCCCCATGGCACGACACTCAACTCGATCCTCCGTCTTTCTTCTCCACCCACTCCCAGCGACTTCTCCCTCCGGATATCATCGCCCCATCTCGCCCTCTCTCTATTATAATAATTATTGTTCAAAAATTCTCGTTAGATCCCGTACAATACCTACAAATTAACAACTAACGACACAAGAAAAACAATTCAAATATTAAATTTTCCATTTCTTTTCAACTAGAAATTCTGTTATACTTTATACAAAAACTTAATGAAAACACGCCGACGGAATAAAACAAATTAAAATACGCAGAGAAAAAGGAAAATAAATTGTATTTCCTTGATTGTTCCCGGTTAACCGATATTGGAGGAATTAACACGTTGCCTGCCACTCGCATTGAATGCATACTAATTGAATTATTATAGAATGCTGCAAAAACTGGTTATGAAAATGGTGTTGGTTCTATAGACAAAGGAATATGGTTATGCTTTAATTAATTCCATTGGATATTTTAACCGACGTTCTTTTGGAAGGATGAAGTGCTCTAGGATCTAAGAGCGCGGCGCTTCGAGCTGAGTCTAGGAAGCTACAGCGCAAAGGCTCTTCTTGTGTCTTAGGCTAGGACTCAGTTTGGGTTGCTGCACCATCTTTATTGGTTTAACAAAAGGTATACATGTCATCGAAACGATGGCCTAGGAAACGATGGCGAGACGATTTGGACGCGCACCATATCGGGTGGGCCGAGGTGGCTCAGAAAAGAGATAAGTGGAAGGATTTGGGGGAGGTCTTTGCCTAGCAGTGGGACAGTACAGACTAAATAAAAAAAATACATGCCATGAAACATGTTTTTATTAATTTTACTGATTAATCGAATACAACTGATACAATTTTTTTAAATATATATTTTTATGCGCAGATGTAAGACGAGCAAGACGCTCACCTAAGGGCAAGAGATAACGCTGCCCATAATCAGTACAGTGACACCCAGGATTTCACAATCTGACTAATATTATAATCGTGAAAGTCTGTAAGAATGTATGGATGTTTGGATGTCTGAATGTATGTTTGTTGCTCTTTCACGCCTAAACGAGTGGACCGTTTGAGCTGAAATTTGGTATAGAGAATGCTTAGACCTTGGAATAACACATAGGCAGTACAGCGGGTAAAACCACTGAGCTCAGCTTCATCTCAGCCATTGGACGTCCACTGCTGAACATAGGCCTCCCCTTTGGACTTCCATATGTACCGGTTGGAAGCGACCTGCATCCAGCGTCTTCCGGCGACCTTTATAAGGTCGTCTGTCCACCTTGTGGGTGGACGTCCTACGCTTCGTTTGCTAGTCCGTGGTCTCCACTCGAGCACTTTTCGACCCCATCGGCTATCCGCTCTGCGCGCTATGTGGCCTGCCCATTGCCACTTCAGCTTGCTAATCCGCCGGGCTATGTCGATGACTTTAGTTCGTCTACGGATTTCTTCATTTCTGATTCGATCTCGTAGAGAAACCCCGAGCATAGCTAGTGATTTATAATTCTAGGTGCCCTACACCAACGCTACTTACTCAAGAGTCATAAGATGTTAAGACTCTTCAACCCAGTAATTTCACAAGCTACAGTGCGCGCCTACCGAAGCACAGTATTTTTAAAAATATTCGTAATGTAACAAAAATATTTAATAATTCTAAAAACTAATATTCAGTCCCATAAATAAATGAAACAAAAACGTAGACAGACCTAAACATGCAAACTTAATGTAATCTAGGATCAAAGCGTTGTCTAGAATATTATATGAGCTAGATCTCTACGAATTCAACTACGATTTTACAATCCTTAGAAACCCTCTGCTAAAATCTATTTTATTACCAAAAGTAAATTCACTGTTATTGATATTTTTATTTACATTACGGACTAATATAATTAACCCCCGACGGAAAAACGACGGGGTGATATAAGTTTGATGTGTCTGTCTGTCTGTCTGTGTGTGTATGTGTGTGTGTCTGTCTGACACATCTTAGCTCCCAAACGGATGAACGGATTTTAATTTAGTTTTTTTTTGTTTGAACGTAGAGTTAGTCGGGAGTGTTCTTAGCTATGTTTGGTAGAAATCGGTTCAAGATGGCCGCCGCTACAAAATGGCGGATTACTTTTTTTCTCCACGACCCCCTCAATATGGGTATCAAATGAAAGGACTTGACTTGTAGAATACAACGTACTATAAGAAATTTAAAATCCAAGATGGCCGCCACCACAAAATGGTGAATACATATTGCGTTGGGGGTTTTTTAAATTTTAATTTAATTCACTTGTATATAAATTTGTTGACCTCTTCAACCATTTAGTGTGGGTAAAGTTTTGAAATCACGTACCTAAAATAAATTCCAATTATATTATAGTAGGTTATTATTATATTTATCACAATAATTTGATATAGAAATTGAAATTATTCAAATTATCCATAGAATACGGTTTATAATTGAATTATTATACCTATATTTTTCGAATTAGTTATACCCAAGAAATTTACACTCAAATGGATTTTGCGGCGTGAACACCAGTTCACTCACTTACATCATATAAATTAAAAACAAAATACTATCGTCAACTCTTCGACGAACTCGGTCACCATGGTCTCTCGTGTTTTCGGAGTGCTGGCCGAATCTCCCGCCATTCCAGTCTCAATGATATTATTCGCCGGGCTCTTACCAGCGCCAATGTAGCAGCCGTTCTCGAACCGAATGGTCTGATGCGTGACGATGGTAAAAGACCTGACGACATGACTCTGATTCCCTGGAAGTTAGGTCACCCGTTGGTGTGGGACGCGACTTGCGTTAATACACTAGCGCCCTCACATCTTCCAGAGACTCAAATTGCGGCTGGTGCGGCGGCAGTTTCTGCTGAGCGGCTCAAGCGGCGTAAATATGCTAACCTCGATAGCGGTTACATTTTTGAGCCGTTTGGAGTAGATACATTGGGTCCTTGGGGTCCGGGAGCTCAAAACTTATCTGAGCGCTTGGTCGAGGTGACGTGTGACAAAATGCTGGTGTATATTTGGCCCAACGTATAAGTATTGCCATTCAACGTGGCATAATGCTGCCAGCATTCTGGGCACTCTGCCATCTGACAGTGGTTTGGAGCACTTGGATTTTCTGTAGATTGGCTTATGGCCGATCTGTGGTTAATAAAAGTGTTCTTTACTGCTGTAGTATATTAAGTTTGTTTTTCTCAATAAAGGTTTTAAAAAAAAACTACGTAGTATTCAGTATAATTTGTATGAGGTGGCACTCAGCAATGACGTCATTGTTCTTGCTTCAGTTTGTTGTTCACGCCGCAGGATTCATTTGACATTAAGATTCTTGGTTAAACCCAATATAAAACGCTATCGAAACAAATTTCTATTTAAAGGGGAGAATTGGCATGGTTAGATATAAAATGCTGTAACTAATAGTAAACAAGTGAAATGTTAAAAATACTTTTTAAAAACAAGCTTTAATTATTATTATCGTCTTGTATCATAAAGTACTCGTCAAGACGAATCAAATGAGCCCAAACTCGATGGGGTTGCGTTGTTTTATGACGGAGTTCCTATGGCCACCTTCCAGCTCCATCATCAGATCAGCTCGATGTCATAAAAATATTGCATTGTCATCCGATTTACACACGCATGCAAATTTTCAGCTCAATTGGAAACCGGGAAGTGGGTCAAATTAAACTTGCAAGATTTGATTACAGACAGACAGACAGACAGACAGACAACAGACAGGTGAAAGTAATATAAAGCTTGTAAAAATAAATTGATTTTACATTATCCTTTGTGGTATACTAGTCTAGTATTAACTAGAGTTCGTCATAGTAGGTATCATATATTTTCTTCATATATTTTTTTGCAAAAGAGTGTATATAAATAATAAGTATTTAAACACCTTGTATCTTGTAAATTTAAACATACCACCTAACCCATGTGAATTACAATTGCTCTCCACTCCTTGCACGGTTGTCTGGAAGAGATCGCTATTAGCGATAAGACCGCCAATTGTAACATTTAGTTTTAAGTTGTTTTTGTACATTTTTGTGTTTCAATAAAGGATTATCTACCTATCTATCTATCATCATCTCTTCTTAGTCGTTATCTTCACGGTTCACAGGTTGTGTCTAGTCTGCAGGATTTGCCATCACTCTACGAATTACACTCTGTCAGTTTGGGTTGCCATTGGCATGCCGGTAAGGGATGTAGAGAACTGTACATACTAAGTACTATACTTACTAAGGGTTGATCTTAAAATTAGTTTAAGTGCCATTAATTGTCCCAGTTCAATGCATTGAACATCCAAGCGTGCCAATTCTACTCATCAATAATATTTCATTAAAATATAATATAAATAGATTTTACAAATCAGTTCACAATTGACTTCACTTCAAGCTATTAATAAAAATAAGAAAATGCAAAAAATAATGTTGGTATTTGCGTTTATCTCTATTATTCTTATATCAAGTGGAAATTCAATGCCTCGTGTAGCAGGAAAGGGTGAAGATCCTCCCAAAGTGATTTCCAGAGATCAGTCGGGTGCATTTAGGGATGCACCCTACGGGTGTTCAGCAGAATATGTCAAATTTAACGGTGTGTGTGTACCAAGAGATTAAGGATGGATTAATAAAAGTAAAAAACAAGCAAAAGTGCGCGGTCACGGCGTGTAGTGGAGCCTAAATTTTGCACAAAAAAATGTCGGCGAACAGATCTTCCGATGAGTTTTATTGAATAATAAATAATATTTATTCTATTTATTTTATTGAATAACTAGCTTATGCTCGCGGCTTTGCCCACGTGTCAAAACCCTTTATTCCGAATCCGTTCAGTGGTTTGGGCTGTGCGTTGATATATCAGTCAGTCAATCAGTCACTCTTTCCTTTTATATATTTAGATAAATAATTTTTATTATATATAATTATTCTTTGAGACCACCTCAAAACTGATTATTATAGTACCTACGTATAATTTATTCAAGCTGCATCGGTGTACTGCCGTAAGCGGTGTAAACAAAATCAGGTCATTAATAATGTTGATGTGTCGCAAAAAATCGAAAGCGCCATTCAGTTTAATATGCACGGAAAGAATACCACCGCTACCTGAATACCTGAAGCTCATGAATAAGGCAGCGCGATCCGGTCGGATCCAGTACGATCCAGTTCGAACCGGTTTGAACCGCCGAGTTTGATTTGATGTTGATTAAAGTGTGTCCGATTGTTAATGACTATTTTTTATGTAGCTAGTGATTAATTTGATTTTGTTTTTTTATTTTCTACTATGGGTTTAATCAAGTATATGAAAATCTCGACGTTAGAGCCGAGAGTCATAGGGTCGAAGGTATTTTTTTTGAGTTGGATTTTTTTCGACTATCGACTTCCGACCTTATAGGTCAAACATAAGGATGTCAATATAAGGAAGGAAGGGTTGAACATAAGGATCCGATGTCGATTGTTGAATGAAGCGGACACCCAACCTTATGGCTCTAACGGCGAAAAATATGAAAAAGGAAAAATTGACTGACTGAACTATCAGGTTATGCAGATGCACGGTCATTGTGACCGTGTTCCGGCATGATGTTCAGTGAAGCCAGGGAGAGATTTATCCCGCCTTCTAGGTAAAGTCAGTTGCCATCTACGGCCATGCATCGTCGTTTAACATCACGCGATATCGTGGTAAAAGGCTAACCTATCACTACATGGTATAAACAAGTGAAAAAAAAAATATTAAAAAACAAGCTTTTATTATTATTACCATCTAATACCATAAAGTACTCGTCAAGACGAATCAAATGTCATAATAATATTGCATTGTCATACGATTTTAGGCTCATATGATTCGTCTTGATGAGTACTTTGATACTAGATGGTAATATAATATAATAAAAGCTTGTTTATATAAAGTTTTTTTTTAATTTCACTTGTTTTAATAAATAGAACGATTCAAGAGGGTTTTTATATTAATACAAGCTTATGCCCGCGGCTTTGCCCGCACGGTGGTATCCTTTCTTAGCGGAGGTCTATGTCATAAAACCTATCTGTGTTCCTAATTTCAACTCAATCCGTCCACGGATTTAGGCTGTGCGTTGAAAAATCAGGCAGTCAATCAGTCACTCTTTCCTTTTATATACTCGTATTTAGAATACATGCATAATATAGTACAAAAACACTGATAATTTTGTGTTAGGAGCTACGAAGTGCGCGCGGGCTCACTAGCAAGCTCTTCAAAAAATATTATTTTATACGGTACCCACAGTCCATAGTTCACAATCCACATGTGAAACTAAAAGCGAACTTTAAAGTGGAAGTTTTTAAAAGAAATTACATTTTTCATTGTTTCCTTTTTATTTACAGTTTATTTTCACTAAAGTTCGGAAAACTTGGATAAGTTGTTAAGAGTTTTCTTTATTCTTTGTTTTTCTTTCATGTAATTTCTAAATCTTTTCTGTATTTTCTATTTTTACAAGGTTTTATTTACTCTCACCTGTCCGTTGTCTGTCTGTAATCAAATATTCCTAGTTTAATTCGATCCACTTCCCAGTTTCTGATTGAACTGAAAATTAGCATGTACTAGCTGCGCCCAGCGGTTTTACCCGCTGTACTACTATAGCCTATGTGTTATTCCAGGGTCTAAGGTATCTCTATACCAAATTTCAGCTCAATCGGTCCACCCGTTTAGGCTTGAAAGAGTAACAAACATCCAAGTATCCATTCTTACAAATTTTCACGTTTATAATACTAGCAGCCCTTTAGTCCGGTTAATAAATAGGGTAACCTGTTTAACCCCAATTATTTTTTTGCAAAAAAAACAGAATAAACTTGGTTGCCTGGAACAGATTGATATTAGCAATAAGACTATCACTTGTAACACTTCTTATTATGAAATGTATTTAATGTTGAATGTTTAGTTTTGTTGTTCAATTAAGTTACCGGGGGTAGACTTCCTTTGCAGGAGGTCGTCTAGGTGGGTACCCCAACAGTGCCAGTTATTCTACCGCCTGAGCAGTATTGTGCAAACATTACTGTGCTCCGGTAGGAGGGCACTGTAGCTAGTGAAATTACTGGGCTGAAGAGTCTTAGCATCTTATGACTCTTAAGTAAGAAGCGTTGGTGCAGTGCACCTAGAATTGCACATCATTGTGAAATTCTGGGTAGCACTGTACTGATTATGGGCAGCGTTGTCTCTTAACATCTTCTCACTTCTCCACATAAAAAAATAAGAAACAAGTGAAATTTTAAAAATACTTTTTAAAAACAAGCTTTATTTATTACTATTATCTTGCATCATAAAGTACTAGTCAAGACGAATCAAATGAGCCCAAACTCGATGGGGTTGCGTTGTTTTATGACAAAGTTCCTATGGCCACCTTCCAGCTCCATCATCAGATCAGCTCGATGTCATAAAAATATTGCATTGTCATCCGATTTACACACGCATGCCAATTTTCAGCTCAATTGGAAACCGGGAAGTGGGTCAAATTAAACTCGCAAGATTTGATTACAGACAGACAGACAGACAGACAGACAGACAGACAGACAACAGACAGGTGAATGTAATATAAAGCTTGTAAAAAAAAGTTATTTAATCTAAAAAAAAACTATTTTGTTACTAAAATCGCCATAAAACTAGGTACATCTTGCATCAAATAAAGCCAAATTATTCACAACCTTTCTCGCACACGTATCAGAAATTCAGGCATATTACAATCTTGATCTCAGTCTGAAACTGTCAGAGGTTCACTCGAGGAGCGAGTATTAAACGGGCTCATTTAAAGGTTGGTACAGACTGGAGTACTAGCTCAAGAATGTTACGTAACGTTCGAACGAATGTTACAATATTATAAAATAACATTAGTAGGAGACGACGAGGCGACGTGTGACCACAATTCTGGGGTATATTTTGGCCCAACGTATAAGTATTGCCATTCAACGTGGCAATGTTGCCAGCATTCTGGGCACCCTGCCATCTGACAGTGGTTTGGAGCATTTGGATTATCTGTACATCGTCTTGCGGCTGATCTGTGGTTAATAAAAGAGTTCTTAACTGCTGTAGCAGCTGTAGTATTGTCAGTTTATTTTTCCTCATTAAAAGCATTTGCCACTTTCATTACAAGTTAAATTTGATGCTCAATATTGCAAAGCTTATAAATAAGACGACCCTAATAATCTTCCGCGATTCGTTCCATCTCAAATGACCTATGTTAATGTTCGGTTTGATCTAAAAACGAATGTTCGAAAATCTGTTACATGAGTATACTCCAGTCTACACTTACCTTTAAACGGTAACATTTGACTGAATTCTGTTATGAAACGAGACATAATTTCCTGTGCACTTCATACGCTGAGAGAAATTTAGAGATAGCCTGATGCGTTTCGTGATTATTTCAAGGGTTTTGTGTTGTACAAAAGAGTTTTTTTACAAGCTTTATATTACTTTCACCTGTCTGTTGTCTGTCTGTCTGTTGTCTGTCTGTCTGTCTGTAATCAAATCTTGCAAGTTTGATTTGACCCACTTCCCGGTTTCCAATTGAGCTGAAAATTTGCATGCGTGTGTAAATCGGATGACAATGCAATATTATTATGACATGGAGCTGATCTGATGATGGAGCTGGAAGGTGGCTATAGGAACTCTGTCATTAAACAACTCAACCCCATCGAGTTTGGGCTCATTTGATTTGTCTTGACGAGTACTATATGATGCAAGATGATAATTAAAGCTTGTTTTTAAAAAGTGTTTTTAAAATTTCACTTGTTTTTATGTAGATGAACGAGATATCAATGTTCGTTGATGTTAAAGTTAAAGAACACAATAGATCCCAATGGGTCGTGTCGCTGGTTTATTTGCCACCCACCGTTAAAGATAGACAAAGATAAAGAAGAAAAAGTACTTTTCAGGAAAATGAAAAATCACTTCTGGGGAAAGTACCCAAAGTGCAAGTGTACTTTTGGAAAGAGTGCACATTTTGGGAAAGTGAGCCCTTTATTTTGATTACTTACACCACAAAGATCCTATTGGCCCCACTTGGTTGTCTGGAAGACAGTCAGTAGTAACACTTTTTACAAGCTTTTATTTACTTTCACTTGTCTGTTGTCTGTCTGTCTGTCTGTAATCAAATCTTGCAACTTAAATTTGACCCACTTCCCGGTGTCCGATTGAGCTGAAATTTTGCATGCATGCATAAATCGGATGACAATGCAATATTATTATGACATGGAGCTGATCTGATGATGGAGCTGGAAGGTGGTCATAGGAACTCCGTAATAAAACGACGTAATCCCATCTAGTTTGGGCTCATTTGATTCGTCTTGACGAGTACTTTATGGTAATAATAATAAAAGCTTGTTTTTAAAAAGTTTTATTAAAATTTCACTTGTTCTCTTAATATGTATTTTTAAAGATTTTTGTAACCATGGTATTCAATACAGAGTTTTCTACTCTATTTATATATCTTCAAGTACTTTAAAACTACGATTTAAATTCATCCCTTAACATCGTCACTTCTTCCGGTCCACTTTTATTGCCCAGTGCAATGAAGGCACTTTAAGGTAGCAGTTGAGTTTAACAACCACTCAATGTACTTCCTGAACAGTGAGCCACTATTACTGTTAGGGACTATAATGGCGAACGTCAGCGATAGGTGGCTCGACAGTATGGACAAATACTCTATGTAACATCTGTGGCCCAGTGGACGTATGTTCGGCTTGAAATCCGGAAGCCCTGGGTTCAAATTTAAGTTGTGGCAAGTTTTCGCGTGAGCGCTACCGTGTTTGAGAAGGCACGTACTTCTATCCTACTTTCTATTATCCTGGTTTTCTATTTTCACCGGTGTAGACTTCCTTTGCAGGAGGCCGTCTAGGTGGGTACCCCAACAGTGCCAGTTATTCTACCGCCTGAGCTCCCTGCTGTGCAAACATTACTGTGGTTCGGTAGGAGGGCACTGTAGCTAGTGACATTAATGGGCTGAAGAGTCTTAACATCGTATGACTCTTGAGTAAGAAGCGTTGGTGTAGTAGCACCTATAATTTCACATCATTGTGAAACCATGGGTAGCACTGTACTAATTATGGGCAGCGTTATCTCTTACTATCAAGTGAGCATCTTGCTCGCCTTTTTACTTCTTTGCATGAAGAAAGCATTAGAAACTAGTAGAAAGATTTTATGAAGTCGATACTATCCTACTTCCTCCTACTGTACCCATTTTACTACACAAATTCTAATAACCCTACTTATTAATACAAAAGAATGTATGTATGTGTTGAACTTAACACAGAGAAACTTCTCTGACCAGACAGCGCAGTCTAATTTTTTTTAGGTAATTAAAAATATAAAATAAACAAGTGAAATTTAAAAATAAACTTTTTTAAGCTTTTATTATTATTACCATCTAGCATCATAAAGTACTCGTCAAGACGAATCAAATGAGCCCAAACTCGATGGGGTTGCGCCGTTTAATTACGGAGTTCCTATGGCCATCATCAGATTAGCTCCATGTCATAATTATGTATATTGCATTGTCATGCGATTTATACAGGCATGCAAAATGTCAGCTCAATCGGATACCAGGAAGTGGGTCAAATTAAACTTGCAAGATTTGATTATAGACAGACAGACAGACAACAGACAGGTGAAAGTAAATAAAAGCTTGTAAAATTACAAAATATGTAGGTAATGAACTAGTATCTCCATTTTTATAAAACTTCTATACCTCAGTATCACTTGTTTAGCAATTAGTAGCGGAAATGCATCGACATAAAACTTAACGATTGTGTTGGCGCACGCCAGTTATCTTTTATTCTAGTTTTAATTATCTCTCTAGCTTTTATACGTATTTGTGTTGTATGGGATTTTTTTTTTATGTGATGAAGTAGAAGACGAGCAAGACGCTTTTCTGATGTTAAGAGATAACGCTGCCCATAATTAGTACAGTGCTGCTTAGGATTTCACAATGATGTGAAATTCTAGGAGCACTGCACCAACGCTTCTCACTCAAGAGTCATAAGATTTTAAGACTCTTTAGCCCAGTAATTTCACTAGCTACAGTGCCTCCTACCGGAGCACAGTAATGTTTGCACATCACTGCTCAGGCAGGAATCAGGAATGGATAGATTTTACTTGGGAATTGGTTTTTAAAAAGAAAAAAATCTTACTATAAAGTGAAAGTTTGTAAGAATATCTGCTTGATGTACTCGTATGCATGTAACTCTTTAACGCCTAAACGGGTGGATCGATTGAGATGAAATTTGATATTTGGTATAGAGATAGTTTAGACCCTGGAATAACACATAGGCTATTGTATAGCGGGTACAACCGCTGGGCACAGCTAGTATATAATATCCCACCAAAAACATTCTGTAAAAACTAGCCAAGTCTCGATGGAGCTGCTTGTTTATCTCTAAAAAATAATGAAATCTAGACAAAGTCATGCCAAGTCTAAGATTTCTTACTGCGATTTCTTTATTATTATAGTTAATGTTGTGTGACTTGGCCGTTGAAGGGTAGACAAGGGTATTATACCAGGTGCTCCATGACAACATTTCACTAATCTGTCCGCTAACCATTCATGATAGAAAATTGCCACTTGGAAAACGTTGATTAAACAACCAGTCAATTGTAGGCTTGATAAAGCTGCGTATTTCAATAATACTTATGTTTAGGCGAACCAAGTGTCATGGAGCATCTGGTTTTGTACCCTTGTGTACCCTTCAATGGCCAAGTCACACAACATTAACTATAATAATAAAGAAATCGCAGTAAGAAATCTTAGACTTGGCATGACTTTGTCTAGATTTCATTATTTTTTAGAGATAAACAAGCAGCTCCATCGAGACTTGGCTAGTTTTTACAGAATGTTTTTGGTGGGATTTAACTTCTTTTTGTAGAAACGCTATATTATAAGGTTACTATAAAGCATAAGGCCTGTCGGCCTTCAGCGGCGAACAGACAGGTGAAAGTAAATAAAAGCTTTACACAATTTTAACCATTGACTGCAAATGTAACTTTGTAATCCTATACATTTATATGAGATTACAAAGTTATTTTTGCAGATGAATTATCTCGAAAACGAGACCGAAATTGCATGTTTTTTAGTTTTCCTATGGCTTATACAATAAACTCTAAGTATTTACCAAATTTCAGCTCTCTGAGTTTATGGGAAGTACTAGTTCTATTTTGATGATCATGAGTGAGTGAGTGAGTGTCGAAAATGCGAAACTTTGCTTTCGCTTAACTTCGGAACTTAATGACCTACAGACTTGAAATTTTGGATTTTAAGTATGTAATTATAGCTTACTGGATGACGAAAATTTCTTTGTTCTGGTCTTATCCAGAGGTTCTCAAATAGGGGCCTGAAAATGCGGCGAAATGGTTCCTGTAAAGGATGGTACGGCAGTGCTTGCTTCGCGCTCGACTTGGCGGGGGCACTGCCGTGCCCCCAGATAACCCTGTCCGAAGTGTCCGAAGAAAGGGCGTAACTAGTAGAATACAACGCACTATGTTAAATTCAAAATCCAAGATGGCCGCCACCATAAAATGGAGAATCACATATTGCGTTGGGGTTATTTTAATTTTTTTATTTAATTCACTTGTATCTAATAATTTTCATTTAATTTTGTTTTTCTATTCATGGGCCATCTGATTGACTCGTCTTGCCATTGTCATAAAAAGGCCAACCCTATGAAGCGCAGGTGAACTTTCCTCGGACAAAATCGTTCAAAACTTTCTCCTACTTGGTTGTGAAAAATGGACGCTTCGTGACCATACTATGAAGAGTTATATATCCTCCGCCCCTGTAATCTATACTTGTAAGCTTCACTATAAATATCTATTTTATTTCGGTACAAAGTACCTTAGGACCTTAGTGCTGGACTGGCTTTAGGGAATTTTTGTAAGTAAAATGTTATAGCTGTACTTAGTCATTATTATTATAAGGTACTAGGTGTGTGTGCTAAACCTTTTTTTTTTTGCGATGGGAAATGCTTTTATGCATACCCGTACCTCCCGGGGGAGAGGCACGGGTTATGTGGGACTCATTTGCCGGCGGGAGTGCAAGGCCGACAATAATACCCACTAAAACCCCTCGGTAGACCGTCTTTCCGCCTTCATG
The DNA here is from genome assembly GCA_947507615.1 of Hemithea aestivaria. Taxonomy (NCBI): domain Eukaryota; kingdom Metazoa; phylum Arthropoda; class Insecta; order Lepidoptera; family Geometridae; genus Hemithea; species Hemithea aestivaria. Next base: position 2,696,062 of record OX382347.1, on the reverse strand, counting down.
GGGCAGGATGGGGTCGCAGTTGCATTCACCATCCCACCCCAGCGGTAGCCCGCCAACTTTAAGTCACACAGAACCTAGCTTATGCTCGCGACTTTGCCTGCGTGAAGAAGTCCTTCGTAAACGATGATTTACGTCATTTAACCTATCCGTGTACCAAATTTTAACTCAATCAAAATCAATTCCAATTGAAATAATTTATTGAATTTTTTTTCTCACTTTTAGCGGTTTGGGCAGTGCGTTGATGGGTAAGTCCCTTTCCTTTTATTTAGATATAGACGAAGACACCCTATTTTAATATTTACGGGGAGTATATCATGAGGAGAGTTTTAGAAGGATGGGAAGGAGGCATCTCGATAGGTGGCAAGATGATATGCAACTTGCGATACGCAGATGACACAACCTTGTTCGCGGCATCCGAGGGAGAACTTGCTGCTCTGCTCTCTAGAGTCTAGAAGGAGAGTGAATCCGTTGGCCTCAGTATAAACAAGGCTAAGACAAAAATAATGATAATAGACCGGTCAGGCACTCTCACGCGTTCAAACGAACTTAAGGACCTGGAATTTGTAGATCAGTTCCAATATCTCGGTTCAGTTGTCACTAATGAAGGAGGAAGTGATAAAGAAATCAGGAGAAGAATCCAAATGTCCAAAGCAGCTATGACAAAACTCACCCGCATATGGAAAGATCGAAACATATCTAATACAACGAAGGTGAGACTGGTGCGGGCACTGGTCTTCTCTATATTCTTCTACGGTGTGGAGTCCTGGACGATTAGAACAAGTGACAGGAAGAGAATTGACGCGTTTGAGATGTGGTGTTGGCGGCGTATGTTGCGTATACCATGGACAGCCCGTAGGACCAACGTATCTGTTCTCAACCAGCTTAAAATCACCACAAGGCTCTCCAGTATCTGTTCCCAGCGTATCCTGAGTTACTTTGGCCACATTGCTCGGAGAGATCCAGACAACCTCGAAAAGTTGTTGGTAGTCGGTAAGGTTGAGGGAAAGAGACCTCGCGGACGGTCTCCGATGCGATGGACGGACCAAATAAAATCCCTTACCGGCATGCCAGTGGCTCAGGCCATGAGATCAGCGACAGATAGAACAACCTGGCAGAGTGTTATTCGAAGAGTGATGGCAAATCCTGCAGACTAGACACGACCTTCACTTTGTGAAGAAAACGACTAAGAAGAGAAGAAGAAGACACCCTGACACATTAAATATGTCAGAATGACACATCAAATGTGTCAAGGTACAAACAAATAAACAACAGCACAAATTCGAATATATAAAAAAAAAAATTGTGCGTGTACTAGTTTACACACGTAAGAAGTGAAACTTCTTTAATCGACCGAGCGAAGCGAGGTCTTAGAGTCGAGAGCCGCGAAAAGCCTGCGTTTTGACCAGTTTAACGGTTGACCTCTGGTGATTAAGTTTGATAGACTTTTACTTAAAAACGGTTAATCCATTTTAAATGAAATTTTTCACACAAGTTAAGTAGGCCAATCGGATAATTTTAGTGAAAAAAATTAGCCAAAAAGGCTCTAGGGTTGCAGAGTATAGGTAACATAAAGTTTTTACGATAGGTCTGCCGATAATTTCAAAACTGGTGGGCTGATAATTTTTTTTCTAATATATACGCATTTTTTATAACCGACATAAATATATTATCAAAAGTGTATGTTTGTATGTATGTTTGTTACGCGATAACTTGAAAACGGATAGTCTAATCTTTATGAAACTTTGCAACCACGTAGTATACAACAATAGAATTTTTAAGTTCGAACATGAGCCAAATCGGTCAAAGGGTTCTAGAGTTATAGAGATTGCTTTATTACAATGAAACTGATGATCCAGTCTTGATAAAACTTTGTAAACAAGTAGTACAAACTATAAGAATTCTCACGTTCAAAAATGAGCCAAATCGATGCAAGGGAGTTATAGGGAATACTAAATTACAATATTTATCGATTATAATAATATGAGAAATGAAGGGATATTCACTTATCCGTCAGGAAACCGAAACGAAGACCGAATTATCAAAAATCGATATGACGTAATACGTCATTTCATACATTTTGGACAATTCGGTCCTCGGTTCGGTTCCGTAACGGATAAGTGAATAGCCCTGCTGACTAACTCAAAATATTATGAATTTTAATGATCGTGCGGGTGCAGAATATGTTTATAGTATTTTTATTCGATACGTCAAGTTTGAATATTATCCTCGTATAGATCCCACGGTTGGAAGTTGGTACATTATTTACTTATTTTCAAGTTTACATAATACGAGTAGTACATAATATAATTATTTGCCCTAAATTTAGGCATTCTTTTTAGTATTTTTCATAAATAAATGATTAGTAGTAATAATATACTTACTACATTTAATCAAACTCAACCCCATTTTTTATTCAAATAGGCTACAGTGCTCCACTTTTGAAAGTAAATTTAACTTTTATTTAGATCTATTTTAAGACTCTACCGCTCGTTCGAAAAGCATATCTATGAGAAGAACGACCCAGAAACTTATTGGGATTATTTTTAATATGTGTTTAATGGTTATCTTGGTTACATGATTTAATGTTCGTTTGAATGGCAAATATTATTTATTATGACATTAAAACCATCATTCACTTTAGCATCTGCAAACATCCCTGATGCTCTACAGTAACGAGGCATCGCCAAAAGCATGCTGAAGGCATTGTTGTACTGGACCCGCAGCGTCTTGAGATCCCTGTTTGTACAGTTCATCCACAAGTTTTTTTTAAACACTAATATATAGGCCTACGTTTGATCACATCCCTCCTGATGGAAAGTGCAAATGTGGTCGACGAGCTGCTCGTATAAAAAGTCAGACAATGCCTTGAACAAGGACTCTTTGACTTGCTCAGTAGCTGTAGTTAGGTACTTCTTGAAAACCTGCGAGCTAACATGTTACACCTGACTGTCAAAGCTCTGCGTTGTCACTCCAAGTCTAAATCATCATCGGCTGCTACGAGTACGACAAAAATGTTAGAATTTGCTAGAATATCAATATAATAGTTGTCGTAAAGTCGCTGCATTTGTTTGTTGTAAAACACAAGTATAGCCAGATACTTTTCGCCAATTCCAATTCTTCTAATGCCCATTCACAGAGATGAAGATTTTTTTTTAAATATCCGTTACGTACTTTGAGTTTTAAAATTATTTTCAATTTTGGCATATTTTCCTTTTCTTTTACGAATATTATAGGTTAAAGTTTCCATACATTTATACTTCGTAGTAACTTATAATTTTTAACTATCTATGTATATACTTACCTAAAACCCAAGGTTTTAACATTTTCAGGGAAATTGGGTCTGCGAGGTCCCAGTTCGAGGCGAACTACTAGTTAAATTAAATTTAAATTTTAAATTTATAATTTTTTTAAATTCATGTTCATTGGAGAAAGTGAAAGTACTCTTCGTCTGAACCAACCGTGGTAGGGGCAAGAAACAAAAGACGGCGCGTAACTGAAAAATGTGACGCGTAACCGTGACGCGTAACCAAAATTTTTTCCAACGCCGATAAAGAAGTTTCAGTTCAAAAAATTCTATATTTTGTAATCCGTAAAAAAATCCCATACATCTCACCTCTGTGACGCTGACTTAACCAACATCTGGAAAACGGTCCCACCATTATCTAATATTATTAAAGACATAATATCAACACAATACATAAAAGTAAAGCAAGTACAAAGACCTCACTTACGGAGATTCGACCGATCCCATTTTGTGGGCACTGCTATAATACAGTAAGGGTTTTATCTTGGCCCTTTGTGGGGCTTGGGAGAATACGAATACTCATATCGTGTATTACTTCGGACTACACTGGAGGAAGCGACTTTACTCGCTTTTTTCATCGTCTTAGTTTGTACGCATCTTACTAGGAAATATCAGATCAATCGGTCACCAAAAGTCGTACTGAAATGTAATTAAACACACATTTTTTATAGTTAATTATCAAATTAAGAAACAATATAAAATGAAAAACAATATAGGTATCAACAAATATAGGGTCATATTCACCTTAATTATTAATTCATCATCATCATCTCAAGAGATCGCTATTAGGAATAAGACCGCCAATTATTGTAACACTTAGTTTTATTATTGTAGTTTTTAATTTGTTTTGTACATTTTCTTTTGCTTCAATAAAGGGTTATCTATCTATCTATCTCAATCCACTGCTGAACATAGGCCTTCCTTATGGACTTCCATGATATACCGGTTGGAAGTGACCTGCATCCAGCGACTTCTAGCGACCCTTATAAGGTCGTCTGTCCACCGCTGACGTCTTACGCTGCTTTTGCTAGTCCATGGAGTTTACTAATTGAGATGGATTAATTTAGGGACCGATTTAAAGCATACCAAACAAACCAGCAAAGCTATATTCTAGAAATATATAATTAACTAGCGGCCCGTCCTCGCTTCGCTTCGGGTGCCATTATGAATAAAAAATAAAATGAAATAATAAGACTTACGCAATACCTAAATATTTCAATGACAAATCTACAGATTTAGTATAATACCATTGCTAGAAATAGAAAATTCGCATCTTAACATGAATTTAGTCTTTTACAACTTGTGATCCTATTTATGATATTTCTATCTTAAAATATTCTAGTAGCTTCTGGTGCTTCGCCGGCCACTGCCGCGGCCTTTACAATGTTTGGAGATACTACAAAGATTTCAGGGAAATAAAAACTATCCTATGCTCTGTCCCAGTACTCAAATTGTGTTAAAACTTATTTCCCTAATTCGTTGGTTAAAACCAAATGAAAGCTACGTCAGTTCAACGGATACTGATTCCTTATACAAACTCTTAAATGCCTGGTTTCCTATCTGAAAGGGCGGTTTCAGGGATAAAAGCTATTTTGTGTCCTTCTTGGTACCTACTTAAACTAACCTTTGTAGAAGTAAAAAAAAGCTTAATTGGCCTAACGAATATAGATAACTCATACAAACTTCACCCCTGTTCCCTTCTAAAAGGGGATTTCTAAAATATAAAAACTATCCTATGTCCTATTTTGGTATACAAACTACCTTTATTATACTTACTAAATTTCAGGCCCAGCGGTATTAGAAATTTCAATACATTTGCCCCCACTTTTATAGGAGAAAAATGGCCCTCTTTTCCCCCTATAAGAGGGGAATATCTGAGATAAACACTATTTTACATCCTCTCCTGGTACTTAAATACCTTTGCATGCCAAATTTCAACTCTATCAGTTTAGCAAAAAGATAATAAAAATATATATGTTTAGGTATTAAAAAGAACCTATGGGATAGGTATTCCAAATTTTATCATTCTAGGTTTAGGAGTTTCGTCTCTACTGTGATAATGATAAGTCAGTCAGATTACCCTACAGAGTTTAGTGTTGTCCCACATATTATGTTAGTTAGGTTGGAAAGTATCCACAATGCGCAAATCGAGCGTACGAAGCGAGAATGAGGCGATGCGCTTGAGCTTGGGAATTAAACAACTTTTTTATACCAAATTTCAGCTTAATATTCCCATTCCCATAGGAATATTGGGATGAATAAACAATCCATTATCGTTTCTTGGTAGTCAAACTACTATTACACCAAATTTCAAACTATTCAGCTCAGCGGTTACATTTTCCATATTAGTCCCGTTCCCGTGGGAATTTTGTATTGAAAACTATCTTGTATTCTTTTTTGGTAGCCAAACTACCTTTGCATTAAATTGCAGCTTAATTGGCGACGTGGTTACAAATTTCTATATTATTCACGTTCCCGTGGGAATATTGGAATGAAAACTATTTGAACCCTTTCCTGATAGTCAAAATACCTTTATACTAAATTTCAGCGTTATAGGCTTAACGGTTACAGATTTCCATTTTGTTCCCGTTCCCATACGTATTTTGGAATAAAAATGATCTTGAATCCATTCATGGTACTCAAACTACCTTTATACCAAACTTTAGCTTAATAGGCCTAGTGTTTACAGATTTCCATTTTGTTCCCGATCCCGTAAGAATTTTGGAATGAAAACTATCTTGAATCCATTCATTGTAGTCAAATTACCTTTACACCAAATTTCAGATTGATAGACTCAAAGGTTACAGATTTTTATTTTATTCCCGTTCCCGTAGGGATTTCACAAAATCCCTTCTTATCGGTCGCCAAAGTTACCTAAAAAACACGCTGTACAAATTTCAGGTCAATCTGTCCAGCGATTTTATCCCTGCGATGATAGGTCAGTTAGATTATCCACTTAAAATTTTGGCATAGACATAGACTGTTTCCGTTTCCGTAAAAATTTTGGGTTGAAAACTATCTTGTACTTTCTTGGTGTCCAAACTACCTTTGCATTTAGTTTCAACTTAATCGGCCAAGCGGTTACAGATTTTCATATTATTCCCGTTCCCGTGAAGAACCGTTGTGAATCCTTTCCTGACAGTCAAACTGCCTTCGAAATTTCAGCGCTATAGGCGTTACCGCGATTTCCATTTTGTTCCCGTTCCCGTAAGAATTTTAAAATGAAAACGATCATGAATCCATTCATGGTACCCCAACTACCTTTATACCAAATTTCAGCGTAATAGGCTAGAGGTTACAGATTTCCATTTTGTTCCCGTTCCAGTAAGAATTTTGGAATGAAAACTATCCTAAATCTTTTCATAGTAGTCAAACTACCATTATTCCAAATTTCTGCTTGATAGACTCAACGCTGACAGATTTCCATTTGTTCCCGTTCCCGTTGGAATTTCGCAAAATCCGTTCTTATCGGTCGCCTAGGTTACCTAAAAACACGCTGTTTAAATTTCAGCTCAATCAGTCCAGCGGTTTTATCCCTGCGATGATGAATCAATAGATTTCCACTTTAAATACATATTGGTATAGAGTATAGACATACTCGTAGATTGTTCCCGTTCCCGTGACATTTTGGGTTGAAAACTACCTTGAATCCAGTCATGGTAGTTAAACTACCTTTCAACTAAATTTTAACGTAATAGGCCTAGCGGTTACAGATTTTCAGTTATGTTCCCGTTCCCGCAGGTATTTTGGAATGAAAACGATCTTGAATCCATTCATGGTAGTCAAACTACCTTTATGCCAAACTTCAGATTTATAGGTTTAGCGGTTACAAATATCCATTTTGTTCCCGTTCCCGCAGGTATTTTGGAATGAAAACGATCTTGAATCCATTCATGGTAGTCAAACTACCTTTATGCCAAACTTCAGATTTATAGGTTTAGCGGTTACAAATATCCATTTTGTTCCCGTTCCCGCAAGGATTTTGGAATGAAAACTATCTTGAATCCATTCATGGTAGTCAAACTACCTTTATACAAAATTTCAGATTAATAGGCCTAGCGGTTACAAATTTCCATTTTGTTCCCGTTCCCGTAGGAATTTTGAAATAAAAACTATTTTAAATTTTTCCATGGTAGTAAAACTACCTTTACACCAAATTTCAGCTTGATAGACTCAACGGTTACAGATTTCCATTTTGTTCCCGTTCCTGTGGGAATTTCGCAAAATCCCTTCTTATTACCTGCCTACGTTACCTAAAGAACACGCTGTCCAAATTTCAGCTCAATCGGTCCAGCGGTTTTGTCCCTGCGATGATGAGTCAGTCAGTTTTCTATTTTATATAATAGTATAGATATGCAGATTTGTTGCGCTACCGCAGCCGTAAGCGAATATCGCTCAGATTTAAAATGAGGGGCTATTGGCCAAATCTCTACCCACTACGATTGATGGCAACTTCAATGTACATTGCTGCTTTTGACTCAAACTCATATTATGGAGGTTTAAGCACGTAATGTACGCAATTTTGTCTACGGATTCTAGTGTTTTACATGTCGTTTTGCGATAGCCAATAGGTCCTCAGGCCTTAGTAATTATAAAATTACTTCACTTTGTCCATATTATGTACAATTCGAAAATTCCGGCCTAGGAGGTATTCAAAACATTGTGTGTTGGCAGAGTTTTGCCCATTTTATATTGCACTTGCTATCCAAACACATCTCGATAGGTGGCAAGATGATATGCAACTTGCGATACGCAGATGACACAACCTTGTTCGCGGCATCCGAGGGAGAACTTGCTGCTCTGCTCTCTAGAGTCGAAAAGGAGAGTGAATCCGTTGGCCTCAGTATAAACAAGGCTAAGACAAAAATAATGATAATAGACCGGTCAGGCACTCTCACGCGTTCAAACGAACTTAAGGACCTGGAATTTGTAGATCAGTTCCAATATCTCGGCTCAGTTGTCACTAATGAAGGAGGAAGTGATAAAGAAATCAGGAGAAGAATCCAAATGTCCAAAGCAGCTATGACAAAACTCACCCGTATATGGAAAGATCGAAATATATCTAATACAACGAAGGTGAGACTGGTGCGGGCACTGGTCTTCTCTATATTCTTCTACGGTGTGGAGTACGGACAGCCCGTAGGACTAACGTATCTGTTCTCAACCAGCTTAAAATCACCACAAGGCTCTCTAGTATCTGTTCCCAACGTATCCTGAGTTACTTTGGCCACATTGCTCGGAGAGATCCAGACAACCTCGAAAAGTTGTTGGTAGTCGGTAAGGTTGAGGGAAAGAGGCCTCGCGGACGGTCTCCGATTCGATGGACGGACCAAATAAAATCCCTTACCGGCATGCCAGTGGCTCAGGCCATGAGATCAGCGACAGATAGAACAACCTGGCAGAGTGTTATTCGAAGAGTGATGGCAAACCCTACAGACTAGACACGACCTTCATTTTGTGAAAAAAACGACTAAGAAGAAGAAGAAGATCCAAACACAATGTTAGAAAAAAAAAGTCTATAGTAAAGAGTTGCAGTTTCAAAAAGGTACCGCTCACCTTGTTTACTAATACATTTTTCACAGCAACTATGTAAACCATTAGTTGAACCAAACTACGGACGCCCGAATCACAAGTGGACCAGTTAGTAAAGTTAAATTGCCTCCTTCTGGTAGTTTTACAACTTCTAACTTTTAGGCTTCGTGCCGAATGTTGGGTAGGTACCTACCTATACTATAACAAAAACGTTTGAAGAATTTTTTAGCTCATATTAAGTGTTCTGCTTCGATAGATAAGACCGCCGTTTGTTATTTAAATTTAATCCATTGGCACCTTAGATTACAAGTGAATTAAATTAAATATTTAAAAGACCCCCAACGCAACGCGTTCAAAATATATAATTCGCGGTTTTGTGGTGGCGGCCATCTTGGATTTTAAATTTGTTATAATGCGTTGCATTCTACTAGTCAAGCCCTTTCATTTGATACCCATATTGATGGGGTCGTGGAAGAAAAAAGTTATCCGCCATTTTGTTGCGGCGCCCATCTTTGACCGATTTCCACCAAACATAGCTAAGAACTCTCGACTAACTCTACTCTCAAGCAAAAAAAACTAAATCAAAATCCGTTCATCCGTCACACACACACGACACACACACACACATAGAGACAGACAGACAGACACCTCAAACTTATAACACGTCGTTTTTGCGAAAAAACGAAATTTTTTTTATGCGAAAAAGTAAGAATACGAGCACGACGCTCTCCTGATGTTAAGAGATAATCAATACGATACAATGCCACCCAGGATTTCACAATGACGAGAAATTCTAGGTGCACTGCACCAACGCTTCTTACTCAAAAGTCTTAAGATGTTAAGACTCTTTAATTTCTTTTGAAGTTTTGTGAAACCACCGTCCTTCCAGTGTTGTATATTTCCTCTCCCTGCACGGTTGTCTGGAAGAGATCGCTTTGAGCGATAAGACCGCCAATTGATACACCCTTAGTTTTAATTTTGTTGTTTGTAAAATTTACTTTATATGTGGATCAATAAAGTGTTTCTTATCTTATCTTAATTTCACTAGCTACAGTGCCCTTCTACCGAAGCACAGTAATGAACCGCATCTTCCTATTTCTTCTATCTATCCTTCCTATGTAATTTTGAGTGAAATTAATACCTATTAGTTATCATTATTCAGTTTGGATTTGTAAAAATTGTATTTTTAACCCCCGACGCAAAAACGACGGCGTGTTATAAGTTTGACATGTCTGTCTGTGAGTGTGTGTGTGTCTGTCTGTGGCATCGTAGCTCCCGAACTGATGAATGGATTTTGATTTAGTTTTTTTTGTTTGAAAGTAGAATTAGTCAAGAGTGTTCTTAGCCATGATTGGTGGAAACCGGTCCGAAAAATGGCGGATTACTTTTTTCTTCCACTAGCCCCGTAATATGGGTATCAAATGAAAGGGCTTAACTAGTAGAATAAAATGCACTATGATAAATTTAAAATCCAAGATGGCCGCCACCAAAAAACCGCGAATTACATATTTTGAAAGCGCTGTGTTGGGGTTTTTTTTTTAATTTTAATTTAATTCACTAGCCGGTTATGAATATTAAAACTATAGGTATCGTTTCTCTGAATTTTAAGCCTGACGTACGAAAACTAAGCCACGGACACTACAAATCAGTTAAGACGAAACCAAGTCGAGTACTAAATTATGGGTCAAAACATACTTACCCCACTGCCCTAGGTTTATTGATTTGAATGCAATTTCCTTTGACAATAAATTAAATATTCATAGCGAAATGAGCTTCGATCGATTTGTCATTGAGTTCTATAATGCGATAATGGTTGGTTTCGCCAACTTATTATTGAAAATGACACTGGTCACGAAGCTAAAGTGTTTCTAGTTAACATTTAGCACAGTCACTGACATTGGTTATTATTATTATTTTTACCACCCATATGAATAACAATTTTCCTCCTCCTCCCAGCACGGTTGTCTGGAAGCGGTCGCTATTAGCGATAAGGCCGCCAATTGTACTCCACAACTTGATCGTTAACTTGGTAATTTCTTCTAATGAAAAAAATGTTATGAAATCGATTTTTTACTGTTTAGAATTAATTAATCGTAATCATCTTTTTTTCTCTTCTTAATTATACGTATGTATATGATGATGAACCTATATTGATTTTAAAGTAAAATATAAAAGCATAGAATAAATTTTAAAGTAAAATTATACATAACTCAGTTTGTCATAATATGCGACCTGAGTGCTATTTTTAACAAATTATTTTATTTTATATACTTTTTTTCTGATATTCATCTATAATTCTGATCTTCTCTGATATTCTCTGATTTCTCTGATTTCTTATCTGATATTCTCTGTGGCGCGGTGGGCTAATACCCGCCTGCAACGCAGAAGGTTGCGGGTTCGATTCCCGCACGGGACAAATGTTTGTGTGATCCACAGGTATTTGTTTCTGGTCTGGGTGGTTCAATATCTATTATAAGTATGTATTTACAAAAAGAAAAGTATACAAGTATTATATCCGTTATCCTAACCACCATATTACAAGCATTAAGTTGCTTAGTTTGGGGTTAGGTGGCGCTGTGTGAAATGTCCTGAAATATTTATTTTATTTATTTTATTTATAAAAAAGATTCCCTTACAATCCAGAACAGGTGTCGACTTAGAATCATAATTAACAGCTATAAACAACAGGCTGACAGACCGACAGGATTTATGTAAGGCTATATCACTGGATCACACACTACTATGATTGGCAGACAGCGCGCAATTTCCTGGGGGCACGGTAAACTGTGGGTCTCGGTTATTATTTTTTAATTACCAAGTAGGTATAGGTTAGCTTTTATAACCACGATCTCGCGTTATGTTAAGCTACGATGGGGCTATGGATGGCAGCAGACTAAACCTAAAAGGCGGGATAAAACCCTTGAACATCAGCTACTCTTTAGTTTTCAACCGCTGGTTAAATAAAGCAATAATAATGGATAATATTAGCAGGAAATATGATATTGTGATAAAAAATATATATTGTCAATTACATACATATATACGAGTACATACTGACTCTGCGTGCTAGGGGAGTGGATGAAGATATGACGAATGATAGAGTAGAATGGAGGAGAAAAACGTGTTGTACCGACCCTACCTAGTGTGGGATAAGGGCAGGAAGATGATGATGATGATACATAGAGACATGAAATCGTATATAAAGGTAGAATTACCACAGTTTTATATCTGGAGCGCGGTATCAGCATACATTTCAATCTTCCGTGGTCTATATATAAACGGTCCGTTGTCCGGCTGTCCGTCATAGTCAAATTAATTTATCTGCGCGGGTGACATTTCCAATGTGGGTTGCGTTTAGAATAGCCCCTTTAACGTGTTAATTTGGTCGTGGGGAGAGTGGGAACGGTTTCAGTGCCCTTTTGTACGTTGAATTTGGTTAATTTTGCACTTATTTACTGTAATATTACTAAAAATATATTAAATGAAAAAATGTTTTTATTGAAAACTAGCTACGCCCAGCGGTTTTAAACGCTGTTCTATAGCCTATGTGTTATTCCAGGGTCAAAGCTATCTCTAGACCAAATTTCAGCTCAATCGATCCATTGTTTAGGCGTGAAAGAGTAACAAACATACATCCAGACATCCATACATTATTACAAACTTTCACGTTTATAATATTAGTAAGATAAGTACTTAATATACGCCCACGGTTTTATTTACTGGAATATAGAGAGATGTGTACTCGTATATAGAGTAACAAATCCGAGCAAGACACCGGGGGTAGACTTCCTTTGCAGGAGGTCGTCTAGGTGGGTACCCCAACAGTGTCAGTTATTCTACCGCCTGAGCAGTGATGTGCAAACATTACTGTGCTTCGGTAGGAGGGCACTGTAGCTAGTAAAATTACTGGGCTAAAGAGTCTTAACATCTTATGACTCTTGAGTAAGAAGCGTTGGTGCAGTGCTCCTAGAATTTCACATAATTGTGAAATCCTAGGTAACACTGTACTGATTATGGGCAGCCGTTATCTCTTAACATCAGGAGAGCGTCTTGCTCGTCTTCTACTTCATCACATAAAAAAAAAAAAATATATAATCTCTTACGGATATAATGTAAGAAGATCGAAAAGGAAGTAATCTATTGTTTTTGCGACCGTTGGGCCTCAGAATTTTGATTTTTGGGTGTATTCCCGTTGTCCCCGGACTCCGTGTCCCCGTCTAACGGGGACACCGGTACTTGAATTAAATAGTTAAAATGACTTCCCGTTGTCCCCGTACTCTGTCTCCGTTAAAGTCTATTCCCGTTATCCCCGTCAAGTCACGGGGACAGCGGGAAGTAAACATTTTACGTATCGTTGTCCCCTGAAATCTATATTCCTGTTAAAAGCTTGGTTTTTAGCGTGGGAAAAAGAAGAGAGAATTAAAACAAAATTAATTTATTGACATAATATTATAAACCCATCAGACGAGCCTGACATAAATAAATACCTACTTGTTTATTTAATTTTTTGTTGTACCTTTATTTTGTTAACCGACAAAAAATCCACAAGAAAAGAAGACCAATGAAGTCAAACTAATTAAACTTACGAGAAGACTTTTAACAACGAAATGCGGTGCTTCGGCACTCCACTCACGCGCCGTGGGACTTCGCTGCACTTTTAGTTCCATTATATCAGAGCAACGTGAAAAACTTTATAAAACTTAGTGCCCTACTTTACTGAGTTAAGCCGGTGTCACACTGAGTCGACCGCCGGGGAAGCGGTCGAAATCCGGGACGGGTCTATCACTGAATATTTTTAACGAAATTTTAAAATAAAATGTATGTAAAAAAATCCAAATGTATGTGTGTTGTTGTATTGTGTGTGTAGGTTGTGTTTGTATGTGTGTGTGTATGTTTTCTGTGTATAAAAGGATTGTCCTTATCCGTAAAGCTGATGCTACACAGAGAAGGACGCACGAGAAAGCGCTTGCAACCGGAACAGATGTTTTTGTTTTGTTGCACCCTGAACTGAACACCCAGATACAAAACATCCCTGCATCGCGTTTTAATTTTAAAGTATACTTTACAAAAAATAATTTATTGACATTCTACAATTAAAAATACATAATATTACCTATATATAAGTTACAACAAGACAAAAGAACACAAAAGAACAAGGCATAAGTCTTTAAAACCAAAGTAAGTACTTATATACTATGTACACGTAATTTTGCTGTCAATTGAGATAGGCTCAGCTTAATACTTTTATTTAGGTATGTATTATGTCCCGATAGTACAAAATTCAGTAATTACGAAAAATACCGTCCGAAATTGCGACCGCTTTTCCGTGCGTCCCGGCTCTATGTTGCATGTGAAAATTTTGTGAAAAATGTATTTCCGCTTATACCGAAAATATGATGAAAACCGCTCAATACCAGGCTGACCGTCTTGTCCCTCGGTGTCTAACGTTAAAAAATATTAGTTTTTTGTGCCCAATACGGCATCTCTCTAGTCATAAACTTTGAAACGGTTCCACAGAAAAGTTTTCACTAGTCACACATCAATTTGGTTTTAATTTTAGAGTTTTCCAATTAGTATTTGTCAGAGTTTTCGCTGATTTTCGCTTCAATTTGGACGATTGGAAGTTTTTAACGCATTTTATTCGATAAATCACTTTTACATTTGGAATCGGAGCGCTTTGCTTGATTTGGCAATTCATCACAATTTTACATCAGTATGGAAAAACACGATTTGAAAATTATTTTACACTACCCAGCGGTTTTACCCGCTGTACAGTAGCCTAAGCCATGGTCCATGGTCATGGTTTCCATGGTCTAAGCTATCTCTTTACCAAATTTTAGCTCAATCGATCCACCTGTTTAGGCGTGAAAGAGTAACAAACATACATACATTCCTACTAACTTTCACGTTTATAATACTATGTATGTAGATGACTGAACGGATTTAGACGAAATTTGGTACATAGAAGTAGACATCCGATAAGAAATGACGTAATTCCAGAAATGTCACCTGTATTAAGCTATATAATACAAAAAATTGTCTGAAATGTATTATTTCCTTTATGAAGTACTATTTTTACAATCCGGAAGGTTTTCATAAAACGGTTTCTAAATATTGACCCTAATTAGCGTCAGGCCGCAGAACTAAGAGCGTTTAATTAAAGAAACGCTGATACCGCTCATTATCTTAATGTTTTAACTAAACATTTCATTCTATTAAAGTAGTTGAACCTTTAATTAGTGAAGACGATTAAAATAAAACAAAAATTAGCTTTAAACAAAGTCACTTTTAAACGAGTGTTTTCTTGTCTATTATGTATTTAAATAATAAAATTAGAAAAATATGCCGAATAAGCACATACCAATAATTCGTATGACGGAGAGATGTCCCACGGAAGTTTATTTTATTTGGCTCGGGGACTCTATAGCCCAGTCAATGAGTGCCCAAAAAGGGTATGTGGATCGAAAAGTCGAAAGTAGAAAAACTAACTTAGGAACTTTATTTTGACTAGTTAGGAGATAAACATACTAAAAGTCCCCACCCCTCCGAGATGAGCCCGAGGGGGGAGGCCGAAGAAGGTCCCGTTTTTAGGTTTTTTGCTTATATGTCAAAAACTGTACGTTGTACGATATTTTGTTGTACTACGTTATGAAACCTCATAAAATTTTCTACAACTTTGGCCTTGACACTTTTTATCTATCTCCAATCGTTGTCCAGTTATGAGATTCGAAACATGGTCTATTTTCAAGACGCTTGTTTTAGTTTTCCATACAAAGTTGGTAAAAAAATCTAAAAAGTAAAATTTGACCAACTTCTGGTTGTCGTACCATAATGAAATTTTCCAAATGTCTAGAAATATGATGACAGTTCAATAATCTGGTACCACTGAACTGATCTGATGATGGAGTCGGGAGGTGTCTACTGGAACTCTTCAATGGCTATTGGTAAACCCGTCGAGTTTGGGCACATTACATTCGAATCGATGAGACTTTTTCATAACACTTGCTGTTGAGGGTTTGATAATGGACCAGGTGGTGCCTACGTCTCATCAATCCGAATATAATGAGCCTAAACTCGCCGGTTTTACTAATAGCCATTGAAGAGTTTCAGTAGACACTTCCTGGCTCCATCATCAGATCAGCTCAGTGGTACCAGATTATTGAACTGTCATTAGATTTCTAGACATTTGCAAAGTTTTATTATGATACGACAACCAGAAGTTGGTCAAATTTTATTTGCAAATTTTTTTTACCGACTTTGTATGGAAAACTAATTTAAGCGTCTTCAAAATAGACCATGTTTGGAAGCTCATAGCTGGACAACGATTGGAGATAGATAAAAAGTATCAAGGCCAAAGTTGTAGAAAATTTTATGAGGTTTCATAATGTAGTACAACAAAATATCGTACAACGCACAGTTTTTGACATATAAGCAAAAAACCTAAAAACGGGACCTTCTTCGGCCTCCCCCTCCTCGGGCTCACCTCGGAGGGGTGGGGACTTTTAGTATATTTATCTCCTAACTAGTCCAAACAAAGTTACTAAGTTAGTTTTTCTGCTTTCGACTTTTCGATCCACATTTCTTCTTTTACTGGACTACTACTATTATTTTGATTGTTGATTTGAAATAAAAATTATTTGTGTAAACATTTTTGCAGTTTTTATTTACTATATTTTATTAAACACAACGAACGAAGCCATGCGAATCTATGCTTGCTTATACCTTTAATATTCTTTGAGAACCGATGACTACAGAAATATCTACCTACATTTTGCACCTGGATGTATGTTATGAGTCAAATTTCACCCGAGCGAAGCCGGGTTTTCATTTAGTGTATTTAATATCGTCTAAAGTATTTTTACGTTGGTTAATTTTTTTTATACAACGAAGTAAAAAGACGAGCAAGACGCTCTCCTGATGTTAAGAGATAATGCCCATAACCAGTACAGTGCTACTTTGGATTTCACGATGATGTGAAATTTAAGGAACACTGCACCAACGCTTCTTACTCAAGAGTCATAAGATGTTAAGATTTTAGCCCAGTAATTTCACTAGCTACAGTGCCCTCCTACCGAAGCACTACTACTTCATAACATTAAACAAAATCTCACTCAGCGAACGCCCCTATATTGAGAGCTCACATTTCAAGGTGCAAGCTTTTTCCCATATGATTTTCTGACGCGCTCGAGTAACTGCAAAATCCCCTTTTCAGCTCCCCTACTATAATTTGTTTATATTATTTGGCTATGTCCTTAAATTACTCACAATTTTATAATCTTGTATAACAGACAAATCTCAAGGCTTAACAAATCCGGCTGTTACCACTCCAGTGTTTAATGTTAATTTAAGGCTTTAAAGGATGAACTCGTAAATAACTACGGCAATAAATGTTTAAGGCTTTAGAGGGATAATGTTTCTCGCATTTTATATTATCATTGTGTTAATTATGATGATATTTAGGGTCCATTTTAAGGGACCACAAGGTATTTACTTTAAAATTGAACATTCAGAAAAATGATTTTTTTTATGCAACGAAGTAAGAAGATGAGCAAGACGCTCTCCTGATGGTAAGAGATAACGCTGCCCATAATTAGTACAGTGCTACCCAGGATTTTACAAAGGTAAAACGCTGCGCCAACCAGGCGCGGATCCAGACCATGATTTTGGGGGGGGTCATCGGCTAGAATTTTTTGGAGACACGTTTAAGCGTAGTCTTGAAAATCTTACATTTTTCAGAACGAACAATGCGCGTTTAGCTTTCTCCGAGTGGCAATGAAACTAAATAATCTTATTTATAGAGCGCGAGCAGCTCGCTGCGAGTACCGAGAAAATTTTGAATTTTGCAGCATGAATGATGTGCGTTTATCTTGCTCCGAACGGTAATGAAACTAAATATTCTTATTTATAGAGCGCGAGCAGCTCGCTGCGAGCGCAGAGAAAATTTTGAATTTTGCAGCATGAATGATGTGCGTTTATCTTGCTCCGAACGGCAATTAAACTAAATATTCTTATTTAAAGAGCGCAAGCAGCTTGCTGCGAGCACCGGGAAAATTTTGAATTTTTCAGCACGAATGATGTGCGTTTAGCTTGCTTCGAGTGGCAATGAAACTAAATATTCTTATTTAAGAGCGCGAGCAGCTTGCTGCGAGCGCCTAGAAAATTTGGAAGTTTTCAGCATGAATGATGTGCGTTTATCTTGCTCCGAACGGCAATGAAACTAAATATTCTTATTTAAAGAGCGCGAGCAGCTTGCTGCGAGCGCCGGGAATATTTTGAATTTTTTAGCACGAATGATGTGCGTTAAGCTTGCTCCAAGTGGCAATGAAACTAAATATTCTTATTTAAGAGCGCGAGCAGCTCGCTGCGAGTACCGAGAAAATTTTGAATTTTGCAGCATGAATGATGTGCGTTTATCTTGCTCCGAACGGTAATGAAACTAAATATTCTTATTTAAGAGCGCGAGCAGCTTGCTGCGAGCGCCGAGAAAATTTGGTAGTTTTCAGCATGAATGATGTGCGTTTATCTTGCTCCGAACGGCAATGAAACTAAATATTCTTATTTAAAGAGCGCGAGCAGCTTGCTGCGAGCGCCGAGAAAATTTGGAAGTTTTCAGCATGAATGATGTGCGTTTATCTTGCTCCGAACGGCAATGAAACTAAATATTCTTATTTAAAGCGCGAGCAGCTTGCTGCGAGCGCCGGGAAAATTTTGAATTTTTCAGCACGAATGATGTGCGTTTAGCTTGCTCCGAGTGGCAATGAAACTAAATATTCTTATTTAAGAGCGCGAGCAGCTCGCAGCGAGCGCCGAGAAAATTTTGAATTTTTCAGCACGAAACATGTGCGTTTAGCTTGCTCCAAGTGGCAAGGTATCTAAATATTCTTATTTATAGAGCGCGAGCAGCTCGCTACGAGCGCCGAGAAAATTTTGAACTTTTCAGCACGAATGATGTGCGTTTAGCTTGCTCCGAGTGGCAATGAAACTAAATATTCTTTATTATATATATATTTATATTTATAGAGATAATTTTGAACATTTTAGCACGAGCCAACGACGTAAGGGCTTGTTCACGTTGAACGCGCGGGCGCGGGCGCGGCGCGAAATATCAAACATACGACGTGCTATGAAAGTGTTCACGTACAAACGCACGTGCGGTGTAAGCAAAGACTGCCGCGCCCGCGCCCGCGCTTTCAACGTGAGCAAGTACTAAGAGCCAACTAGAGAACATTTTGTATTTTTAAGTGCAAAAGATGTGCGTTTATTGGCTCGTTCACACAAAATCATAGTCATTTTTACAAGCTTTATATTACTTTCACCTGTCTGTTGTCTGTCTGTCTGTTTGTCTGTCTGTCTGTCTGTCTGTAATCAAATCTTGCAAGTTTGATTTGACCCACTTCCCGGTTTCCAATTGAGCTGAAAATTTGCATGCGTGTGTAAATCGGATGACAATGCAATATTATTATGACATGGAGCTGATCTGATGATGGAGCTGGAAGGTGGCTATAGGAACTCTGTCATTAAACAACGCAACCCCATCGAGTTTGGGCTCATTTGATTCGTCTTGACGAGTACTATATGATGGAAGATGGTAATGATAATTAAAGCTTGTTTTTAAAAAGTATTTTTAAAATTTCACTTGTTATTAGAGCGCAAGCAATTAGCGTCGAGAAAAATTTAAAACCTGTGTGCTATCCACTGATTTCGCACCAAGCACCAAGATAAACATAAGTATGTAATCCTAACCACGAAAGGTACGTGATCAGTTTGTTATCAGAACGCGAGCGTTAAGAAAATTTTAATATTATTTTTTATAAGAGGGCGAGCAGCTTTCCGCTATCGCAACGAAAAATAATAATGCCTGACCTGAGTAAAAATGTACGTTTAGCTCGCTCCGAGAAACAAGAAAATAAAATATTTTGATCAATAAAGCCAGAATTTTTTTATAACTCTGACCTCGAAAAGAAGCGATTTAGTCGTCGACTACAATCCTAGAAGTTTTGTGAACGCTCATAAATTGTACTGGTAAGTAATTCAAATTATATGAAAGGCGCGCAACTTACTTAACCAAATGCCAAAAAAAAATGGTTATTATACATGCGCGAGCAGCTTGCTGCAAGGCCAAAGACGACATAAAGCGCGAACAGCTTGCAGCAGTTAATATAATTCAATTAATCCTAAATATGAAAGATGCTGTGCAGCTTGCTACGAGAATCTACGGATAATTCGTAGGCGAGGGCCGAAAAAAAAATGTAGGTAGCTAGGTTAAAAAATTAATTAAAAGAGCGAGACAAATTTATGAACTTGTACGTAGAGCTTGCTGCTAAGAGAAAATTTCCTAATTCTAACTATGAAAGTACCGTAAAACCAGTCGACAAGAGCGGATTTTTTTCCGACTAGGATTTTGGGGGGGGTCATGACCCCCTTGACCCCCCCCCTGGATCCGCGCCTGGCGCCAACGCTTCTTACTTGAGAGTCATAAGATGTTTAAGACTCTTCAGCCCAGTAATTTCACTAACTACAGTGCCCTCCTACCGAAGCACAGTAATGTTTACATATCACTGCTCAGGCGGTAGAGTAACTGGCACTGTTGGGGTACCCACTACCCACCTAGTCGACCTCCTTTTTTAATGTATTTTTGAGCGTTTTGCCTCATATATACATTTTAAAAAATTATTCAAATACGAGTAAGTTTAAAAATGGTAATTGTGTTTTTTTATCAATAATGTACTTTTTTTACTTATATATTTTAAGTAGCACGACAAAGATGGTGTAATTTTTACTTTATTTATTTTTATAACGCTGACCTTGTATGACCCGGACGTTTATTTCTAAAGTTCTTTTTTATTACCAATCATCATGTTAATATATATTTCAGCATCTTTCAGGCCGATATTGATGGGGTCGGAACATAATGGTCCCATGAAATGGAGTGGACATGACAATAGAATTATTCTCTATCCAACCCCCATCGATCATGGGGGCCTGTGGAAATAGGGTCGCCAGTCTCATGGATAATCTCGTATATATATATACTAGCTGACCCGGCAAACGTTGTTTTGCCATATAAATAAAAAAAAATTAGGGGTGGACTACCCCCATATACAAGAGAGATATATACCGCGCTTAGGTCATTTTTTGTATGAAAACAAAGTCACCAAAACATGGTGGGGTGCGGGGGATGGGTGGCTAAATTTAATTGGCTCGTTCAAGGTCACGTCACAGTTACGCCACAGATTAGGTAATAGTTAGAGGCATAACATGACTTTCTAGTGATGTGGTAAAGTCGCTATATCGTATCGATAAGAAAATATAAGTTACTGTTATTCTTAAGTTTAATGAGAAAGTTCGTTGTATTGTATACGAGAGATATTTTAATAAAAATTATTGTTTTATTATAGCTTAAATGTTTTCTCATCTCTATTACCTCCCAAAGTACCCGAATAAACATTTTATATGGTTTCACTAAAATATAAATAGGTCCATCGCTCGCATAAAATTTTTGGTCCTAATTTTAAAAAATTATGCTTGCGAATACGCACCCTATAAGAATAAACAATAAATGTTAGATAGCGAATTATTTGTTTTTAAATTAATTTAACATTATGTATTTTAAAAGCTTCGTTACACTTCTCTTATTATAAGCTTCATAATAACTATTCATGAATTAAATACCAGTAACCCTGTATAATATTAAACCCCGATAATTTTGGTACCTTAATATACCTAATACCTACCTACTTCAAAAATTTCAATAACATTTTTGTCGATAAAATTTGTTGGGTAAATTTTAATTTGTGTCTTATCACTAGTTTATCCGTGCGTAAGAGAGAACGAGATAATGTTATACAAATTTACCAAGAAAGAATGAGACGAAAAGAAACTTGGCCATTTTTATATTGCATTTTATGTTAAACATTTTTCAATGATTATTATCGGAATAATAACTTGGCTGTGTAATAAGATTTCGTCTTTTGCGTAACTGAATGTAGCGCTAGTCTTTCCGCGCCTTTTTATTGAACAATACGGCATTTTTATTAATTACTAGCTTACCCGGCAAACGTTGTTTTGCCATATAAATAATTTCCTAGTAATTTCTAGTGTAATAGACAAAAAATAGCTTACTTATTGGAAGTATGTATGTATGTTAGAATGTGTATATTGTATGTATGTAAGAATGTGGTATATGCGTGAAATAAGCATTATTTTATAGAAAAAAATTTCAAACATAAGTGAAAAATTAAATTTTATGAAAACTTTGTCTCTTATAATTTTTTCATACAACCAATATTTCCATTGACATTTCAAAATAAAGATTCATAATGATTGATGAAAAAAATTAGGGGTGGACTACCCCTAACATTTAGGGGGATAAAAAATAGATGTTGGTCGATTCTCATAGATACCGGATAAGCACAAAAAATTTCATCAAAATCGGTCAAGCCGTTTCGGAGGAGTATGGCAACGAAAACTGTGACACGAGAATTTTATATATTAGATTTTTCATTAAGTATGTGAATGTCACGCTGTCAATGTCGGCCGTGGAATGAACACGAAAAAGAGGCGGAGCTACGAGCTTATGTTGATTCAGGCATATGACTTGGCGACTGTTACCTCATTTTAGCTTCCATCTCTAGCTTTATGATCTGTGACTACCCCTAACATTTAGGGGGATGAAAAATAGATGTTGGCCGATTCTCATAGATACCGGATAAGCACAAAAAAATTCATCAAAATCGGTCAAGCCGTTTCGGAGGAGTATGGCAACGAAAACTGTGACACGAGAATTTTATATATTAGATATATATGTGTGTGTGTTTCATGTCTTTTTGTCTCAAAGTTTAGGCAAGATTGTATTTTTTATCGACTCTTGGACCAATGCCAAAACTATCATGTAACAATTATTTTATTAATTTATATGAAAATTTCAAAACGATCCATTACAATTTTATTAATTTCAAATGAACTTTCTAGTTTTTTTATACGAGATGAAGTAAGAAGACGAGCAAGACGATCTCCTGGTGGTAAGAGATAACGCTATAATAAGTACTTACAGTGCTACCCAGTGCGCTGCGCCAACGCTAAGTTAAGACACTTCAGCCCAGTAATTTCACTAGCTACAGTGCCCTCCTACCGAACAACAGTAATGTTTGCACATCACTGCTCAGGCGGTAGAATAACTGGCACTGTTGGGGTACCCATCTAGTCGCCCTTCTGCAAAGGAAGTCTTACAGGAAACACTGATGTTGGCAGAGTTTATTATGAATTCCATGGTCACCCTAAGCAATCTGGTCAGCATAGTTAATGCATCACTGACATAACAACAGGCTCGCCTCAGATAACCATGATCCATCATCATTTCATTACTGATAAGCCGCGGGTGCCGGATCTGTTTGGAAATATTGTTTATTAGGAAAATAATTAAGATCGGATAGTTTTCGTTAAGATACATATCGACTAAAACACAAAACAAAAAGAAACACTTTCTTATATACTGGTGGTAGGCTTCGGCCGTAGCTGGTTACCGCCTACTGGACAAAACTGTGTCGCCAAGCGGACCTTATTTAGGCAGGATATGATGTACAGTGAAGTTAAGGAAGTAAAACAAGTGAAAAAACTTTTTTAAAACAAGCTTTTATTATTTTTACCATCTGGCACCAAAAAGTACTCGTTAAGACGAATCAAATGAGCCCAAACTCGATGGGATTACGTCGTTTAAT
Organism: Hemithea aestivaria; assembly: GCA_947507615.1. NCBI lineage: Eukaryota > Metazoa > Arthropoda > Insecta > Lepidoptera > Geometridae > Hemithea > Hemithea aestivaria. The sequence goes on along the minus strand of OX382347.1, from coordinate 2,672,509 downwards.
TACGGAGTGCCTATAGCCACCTTCCAGCATCATCAGATCAGCTCGATGTCATAAAAAATATTGAATTGTCATCCGATTTATACAGGCATGCAAAATTTCAGCTTAGTCGGACACCGGGAAGTGAGTCAAATTTAACTAGCAAGATTTGATTACAGACAGACAGACAACAGACAAGTGAAAGTAAAAAAAGCTTGTAAAAATTTCAAAATCTGATCAATGGATTTGGAAAAATGCTACGAGTACAAATTTCATGCAAGTTTCCAGTCCTGCCACGCAATTTATTATACTCGTAATAATCTATGAAGGATTGACTAGCAAAGTGAAATATTCATAATTCAAATAAGGGGCCAGTTGGACGGTTGTAAAACTGAGTCGTTTACGTGGACGTGGACCCTTGTATAATGTTTGAATTTTAATTACAATTCGGGTATGACCATAAACTAAAGGTATTGGGAGTTGTTACTGTTTATTTTATTAATAGGTAGAGTTACAGCATTTTAGTGGTTATTTCTTAATCGATTTAATATAGGATTTGATCCTATCTGCGATTAAAAAATAAAAAACAAAATGGCCGACCAGCAGTAGGTAAGGCACAGGACCTTCAAACCTCTAAAGTCTTAGCTCAGGCTCTAATTTGCACAAATGCCATTCCCATAATTTGTGAAATTATGGGAAACACTGTACTTATTATGGGCAGCGTTATCTCTTAACATCAGGAGAGCGTCTTGCTCGTCTTCTTACTTTTCCACAAAACAAAAAATGCTCGCCTATTATCTAAACTCTTTTATTTATTAAATATTTTATTTCTATGTCTGTAATGTTTTATTTTATGATTTCTTTTAGTTCTTTTAGTAGAATAAATCAACATTAATAACTATAATAGTAGGTATATTGTAATCCTAATATTACAAATTTTCAACAAGATTCCGATGGAAAGATGTCCGTAACACTAGCTGCGTTTCACTTTTAATTTGGATCCTTTGCCCTAGCTCGTCAATAAGTTTTTACAAGCTTTATATTACTTTCACCTGTCTGTTGTCTGTCTGTCTGTCTGTCTGTAATCAAATCTTGCAAGTTTGATTTGACCCACTTTCCGGTTTCCAATTGAGCTGAAAATTTGCATGCGTGTGTAAATCGGATGACAATGCAATATTTTTATGACATCGAGCTGATCTGATGATGGAGCTGGAAGGTGGCCAAAGGAACTCTGTCATAAAACAACGCAACCCCATCGAGTTTGGGCTCATTTGATTCGTCTTGACGAGTACTATATGATACAAGACGATAATAATAATAATTAAAGCTTGTTTTTAAAAAGTATTTTTAAAATTTCACTTGTTTAGTTTAGTGATAGCCAGTGTTAATTAGAAAATACGATCACTGGTCTCGTCTCTTTTACTCTTTCACGTAATTCCATGAAAAAAGAGATAGAACAAGAGATACAATGACAAAGTTACTTTTCATTCGGCATTCATAATAAGCTGAATACATTCTGAAAGGCTTTAATTAAAATAAATGAACGCCATCAAAGAGGTAACTGTGCTAACGTGTCAAAGGGAATGACATGAAAGTATTTGACTGTAGATCATTAATTTTGGCTGTCTCTTAATGCTTTGTGCTTGAACTGAAAGGAACGTACAAAGACGAAATAATAGTAGTAAAAATGTGAGATGCTCTGAAATATATCGAGAAAAAATGACGACGTATAACTTTAAATGAAATACTATATGCGCCCATCGTTTTTAACCTTAACCTTTGTGTTATAACAAGATCTAAGCTACGCATGACGCATATACCAAATTTCATTTTAATCGGCTCAGCAGTTTAGGTGCGATGAGCTAATAAACGTACACACGCACTGTTTTTCCACTCACAATATGGCTTCGGCCGTAACTAGTTAACAGACACTTGACAAAACTGTCGCCAAGCAATTAAGATTTTAAAAAATATATCATTTGTTGTCCAAATTAAATTCATAAATACAATAATTGACAAGTATAAAAAGTGTACTTTTTAAAATCTTTGAAACACATTATAACAAAAAGGGCCAAAAGGGGGCATTCAGCGTATGCTGTCTGCACAGGGATGTTGACCCAGCGCTGATTTTCAATACCTCCCTGCTCGGTCTGAGATGTTAAGCCGAGTTAACAGTGACAGCGAGTAGCGAATAATTAGTTAATTTATTTATTTATTTATCATATTACATTGTAGGTATTATTCTAGATCTTATATATAAAGCTTAAGTTCTACTACAACCCCGTAGGGGCACTTATGATTACATTATTTTAATTGAATTTTTATATAGTTATATTATGTCTCTTGCAATATTCAATAATAATTGTATAGTATAATAATTGTAAATTGAAAAATTACGTTTTGATTCATACAATTTTTTTTTTTTAATTTAGAATTATTTGTATGAATTAAAGATATTAAATAAGTATACACTATATTAAAACTATAAATGAGAAAGTTTGGTGTTTGCTACCTCTTTAGCTTAAACTGCTGAACCGATGTTAAATTTTGGTATATTGCTTTCATCTTGGAATAACACCGTCTACTTTTATTATTAACGGGGAAAACAACTGGGGAAAGCTAGTATTTTATTGAATACACCAATATTATTTCTTACCTGTTCACGCTTGTCAAGAGACTGAACTAACCGAGCTGAATATATTATAGGTAATAGATAATTTTAGATCCTGGAATAACATATATTATAGTTATTAACCCCCGACGCAAAAGCGACGGGGTGTTATAAGTTTGACGTGTCTGTCTCTGTCTCTGTGTGTGTGTGTGTGTGTCTGTCTGTGGCATCGTAGCTCCCAAACGGATGAACGGATTTTGATTTAGTTTTTTTTAAATAGAGTTAGTTAGAGTGTTCTTAGCCGTGTGCCATGTTTGGTGGAAATCGGTCCAAGATGGCCGCCGCTACAAAATGGCGGATATTTTTTCTTCCACGACCCCATCAATATGGGAGTCAAATGAAAGGGCTTGACTAGTAGAATACAACGCACTATAGCAAATTTAAAATCTAAGATGGTCGCCATCACAAAACCGCGAATTACATATTTTGAAAGCGTTGCGTTGGGGGTTTTTAAATTTTTAATTTAATTCACTTGTTCATCCACCACATGCTGAATGTACCCCTATTGCCTAAGCAAGAAGTAGATACCCTTTCCTGGCAATAAATTACATTTAATTTATTTTTTTATATACTGCTTTTCAGCGAGTAAAACAACTGTAGTTAGTAATTCCATATTATTAAGTACCACACAGTTGTAAGAGCTGAGCAAACTCGACTGGAGCCCTACTTGACCGACATACGCAATGAAAATATAGCCTTTTCTTGAATAAAATATGGTTCTAAAAACTAGAATTACTCAGATTTTCATGTTTTTTCAACATAACATTTTAATTTTATATCGACACAAAACTTGTTTTGTGAAACATGAAAGCAAAGGGTTTTAAAAGCAAATTGTATTTTCGTCGATAAAAGTTGCCAAAAGCTTTTATTTTTTGTAAATGTGAAGCTTTTTTGTAAAATGTAAAAAGCAATAAATAGAAAACATATTTTTACATATACCGTAAACGATTGACTGCCACTTTATATATTAGGTATATTAGATTACTTTTTACTCAGTATATAAAATTTACAAAAATAATACAAACAATCGGCGGTCTTATCGCTGATCTCTTCCATACAACCGTGCAGGGAGACAACCGTTTATGCGATGATCGTTTTTGCGAAAAAATGCTAGTGGTACGTTTCATAATATTTAACATTTAACATCAGCCATCTGATTTATTCATCTTGTCAAAAAAAAACATTTAACTCACTTACATTATTACCTTCATAATAATAGCAGGATTACAAGGAAAGGTCCAAAGGCATTTAGTATTTTAACCTACGTACAATAAAATTACATAATATTACAAGCCTTTTGCTATGCAAATGTGGGTTATTCAGCTATACGTGCTTTACGACGTAACAATGAAAACTTTTTACGTTGACCACATTGTATGCATAATGCCTGTGTTAGTTTGAAGTAAAATAATAACATAATATTTTATTTTAGCCCTAGAGTTACGTAAGAAACCTAACAAGACAAAAAATATAACACTTTACTCGTATGTACCTACTAGCGGTTATAAATTTCCATTTTATTCCCGTTCCCGTGGGAATTTCGCAAAATCCCTTCTTATCGGGTGCCTACGTTACTTATAAAACACGCTGTCCAAATTTCAGCACAATCGGTCCAACCGTTTTGTCTATGATGATGAGTCAGTCAGTTTACCTCTTCATTCTTATTCTAGCGGCTTGTTCCGGCTTTGCCCGGATTCGATATACCCTATGTTACTCAAGGATAATTTAGCATTCTAATGGGGAAAGAATCATCGATATACGTCCAGTAGTTTTTGAGTTTATCCGTAACAAACATTCGCGATTTGAACTCAAATTAATATTAATTCCCCCATCTCCATCAGTTGTGGTCCTCATATCTGAGGGTCATGACCTCGTCCATCCATTACTTTATTCCTCAGGATATTACCCCATCTTGTCCTATCTCCGGCCACCCTGAGAGCATCGTAGACTGTAGAGTCGAGAGTGGTGCGGATCTGGTCAGACCAACGCATTGGGCTTCGGCCACGGGGTCTTTTCTCTTCCACTTTGCCATTGATTACAAATTAATTACGAGGAATGAATTTTAAACAAATTTGCTGTAACTAAATGACCTTATTTGGTAACAAATTGAAGTTAAAGCAAGTAAACCATTAGTTGGTAGTCGGTCGGTGGCAGTCGATCTAACGTCCGACATCAAACGTTTGCGAACATACCGCGGTTTGCAGCGAGCACTGCGGGTCTGACCTATGCTTTTATAAACAGTAAGGATATATTTTGGAAACATTTTAACTAAATCTGGGGGCACGGTAGTGCCCCCGCCAAGTCGAGCGCGAAGCAAGCACTGCCGTACCATCCTTTACAGGAATCATTTCGCCGCATTTTCAGGCCCCTATTTGAGAACCTCTGGATAAGACCAGAACACAGAAATTTTCGTCATCAGTAAGCTATAATTACATACTTAAAATCCAAAATTTCAAGTCTGTAGGTCATTAAGTTCCGAAGTTAAGCGAAAGCAAAGTTTCGCATTTTCGACACTCACTCACTCACTCATGATCATCAAAATAGAACTAGTACTTCCCATAAACTCAGAGAGCTGAAATTTGGTACATACTTAGAATTTATTGTATAAGCCATAGGAAAACTAAAAAAACATGCAATTTCGGTCTCGTTTTCGAGATAATTCATCTGCATAAATAACTTTGTAATCTCATATAAATGTATAGGATTACAAAGTTACATTTGCGGTCAATAGTTAAAATTGTGTAAAGCTTTTATTTACTTTCACCTGTCTGTCTGTCGGCCTTATAGTAACCTTATAATATAGCGTTTCTACAAAAAGAAGTGAAATCCCACCAAAAACATTCTGTAAAAAACTAGCCTCGATGGAGCTGCTTGTTTATCTCTAAAAAATAATGAAATCTAGACAAAGTCGTGCCAAGTCTAAGATTTCTTACTGCGATTTCTTTATTATTATAGTTAATGTTGTGTGACTTGGCCGTTGAAGGGTACACAAGGGGACAAAACCAGATGCTCCATGACACTTGGATCGCCTAAACATAAGTATTATTGAAATACGCAGCTTTATCAAGCCTACAATTGACTGGTTATTCAATCAACGTTTTCCAAGTGGCAATTTTCTATCATGAATGGTTAGCGGACAGATTGGTGCAATGGTGTCATGGAGCACCTGGTATAATACCCTTGTCTACCCTTCAACGGCCAAGTCACACAACATTAACTATAACAAGTGAAATTTTAAAAATACTTTTTAAAAACAAGCTTTAATTATCATTACCATCTTGCATCATATAGTACTCGTCAAGACGAATCAAATGAGCCCAAACTCGATGGGGTTGCGTTGTTTAATGACAGAGTTCCTATAGCCACCTTCCAGCTCCATCATCAGATCAGCTCCATGTCATAATAATATTGCATTGTCATCCGATTTACACACGCATACAAATTTTCAGCTCAATTGGAAACCGGGAAGTGGGTCAAATCAAACTTGCAAGATTTGATTACAGACAGACAGACAGACAGACAGACAGACAGACAGACAACAGACAGGTAAAAGTAATATAAAGCTTGTAATAATAAAGAAATCGCAGTAAGAAATCTTAGACTTGGCACGACTTTGTCTAGATTTCATTATTTTTAGGGTTCCGTACCTCAAAAGGAAAAAACGGAACCCTTATAGGATCACTTTGTTGTCCGTCCGTCCGTCCGTCCGTCCGTCCGTCCGTCCGTCCGTCCGTCTGTCTGTCAAGACCCTTTTTCTCAGGAACGCGTGGAGGTAACAAGCTGAAATTTATAGCAAATACTAAAGTCCATTGCTTCTTAGAGCTGTGAAAAATTTAAACTTCTAAGCCAACGCAATCAAAAGATATAGACGAATATGTCGCAAATTTTAGCAAATTTTCGACATTCCCAAATAAATCAAAACCTACGGGGTACTTCTCGTGAACTCAGAATCTTGAAATTTGGCATAAAGCAACACCTTAGAGCACAAATAAAGGAAAAATTGCGAAAACTAAAAATTTTTATTTGCGTCATATGAAAAAAATATTTTGAATAATTTTATACCTACTACCTCTTTTCTCATGAACGCGTAAACGTATTAGATTGAAATTTATACCAAATACTCAAGTCTATCATACCTTTAAACTGTAATAAAATCAAATCTCTATGTTAACGCATTCAAAAAAAACAGCAATTTTAGCCGCAATTTTAAACTCGCAACTACTCTCAAAAAACCAAAACCTACAGGGTACTTGCCGTGAACGTAGAATCTTGAAATTTGGTAAAAAGCAATTCCTTAGAGCGCAGATAAAGGAAAAATTGCGAAAACTTTAAATTTTTTATTACATCGTATAAAAAAATATTTTCAATAATTTCATACTTACTACCTCATTTCTCATGAACGCGTGCAATTATTAAACTGAAAGTCATATCAAATACTAAAGTCTATAATATCTTTAAACTGTAATAAAATCAAACCTCTTTGTCAACGCATTCAAAATAAACAGCAATTTTACCCGCATTTTTAAACTCGCGACTACTCTCAAGGGAATCAAAACCTACAGGGTACTTGCCGTTAAATCAGAATCTTGAAATTTGGTACGCAGCAACGTTTTAGATCATAGGCACAGGAAAAATTGCGAAAACTGTAAATTTTTAGTAACATCATGTAAAAAATATTTTTAATAATTTTGTATTTACTACCCCATTCCTCAAAAACGCGTACAGGTATTAAATTGAAATTCATTTCAAATACTCAGCTTTATAATAACTTTAAGCTGTAAAAAAATCAAACATATATGTCAACGCAATCAAAAGAAACAGCAATTTTAGCAGCATATTTTCAAACTCGCAAGTACTCGCAAGACATTACCTATATAATATTATACACACTTTTCCTTAGGGTTCCGTACAAACCTACGGGTTTGTACGGAACCCTCGGTGCTCGAGTCCTACTCGTACTTGACCGGTTTTTTTTAGAGATAAACAAGCAGCTCCATCGAGACTTGGCTAGTTTTTTACAGAATGTTTTTGGTGGGATCATGATTTATAGAATATAGTTAAAATAGTAGTAGTGGTAGTTAGTTAATAGTTTTTTTAATGATAATTTCCTTCAGGCCAGGTTGTCTGTAAGATTGCTTTATGCGATAAGACCGCCAATTGTTTACCTTTAATTTTAAGTTTGTATTGTAGTCTATTTCCTATGTATCTTGGCTTGGAATGCAATAAAGTTTTTCTATTCTATTCTATATTCGAATTATTCCATTAAATGTAATGAACCTTATCTTATCTTACTTATAACCGCGAAAGTTTGTAAGAATGTATCGATGTGTGGATGTATGTTTATTACTTTTTACGCCTAAGCCGATGACCGATTGAGCTGAAATTTGATATTGAGATAGCTTAGACCTTGTAATAACACATAGGCTACAGTAAAACCGATGGGCGTATTCTCGTATAGGGTAGTATTCGATAAATTTAATCAAAAGCCTTTATAATAATAAAAAAATCATTGATTCAATAAATTGTACTTAAATGCGAGAGGATATAATACATGTATCATAATATAATGTATTATGTATCATAACTCTCTTGAGTGTAGCAGAATAACACAGGCTCATACTTCAGCGGGTAAGCTATTACTATATAAAGTAAGATTATAGAATTTTACTCGTAAAGTTTAACTTTCCGTTGTAATTTACAAACAAGTTAGCAGTCGATTAAAGTCAAACATCAAACGAATGCAAACATATCGCGGTTTGCTAACACTGCGGGTCTGACCACAGAACAGTAAGTGAACTTCTGGAAAACATGAACAAACTATTTTACATAATATTATCTACTAGCTTATGCTTGCGACTTTGCCCGCGTGGTAAAAGCCTTTCTTACCGGAGGTCTACATAATAAAATCTATCTATATTCCAAATTTCAAGCGAATTCGTTCAGCGGTTTCAACGGTGCGTTGATAGATCAGTCAGTCAGTCAATCGGTCACTCTTTCCTTTTATACAGATGTATTTTAGTACTTAGGTACCCATTTATTCATATTTGAGACCACTGGGAGGGATTTACTCCACCTACTTGGCAATGACCGACACATCGTCGGCAATACCACTGACGAAAGTTATCGCTTATAAAATTAATACTTTTTTAAGCAATGAAAGAAGACGAGCTAGACGCTCTAACATCAGGTGTTAAGTACGTATATTATATCGAGTGACGCTCTCTCGCTCGCACTATTTGACAAATTTTAGAATATAAATTCATAGAATTAATTATTAAAAATTCCTCAAGACCAGCCCTGCATAATTTTATTGCACACATTTTAAAACTGTTTTCAGGTTAATATTAAAAAAAAAATTAAAAAGTTTTTTTTATTTTTAATTTTGCTCCCCATGCCATTTTTTAAATATCAAACTGAAAACACTTTTAAAATCTGTGATATAATATTATGCAGCGACCCTCTTGAGGAATTTACAAAAAGTTAATTCTATGAATTTATATTTCAAATGTGTCAAATAATGCGAGCGAGAGAGCGTCCCGCGGACTAAGCAGCCTTACGAGAAAACGCTGCCCATAATCAGTACAGTGCCACCTAGGATTTCACAATTATGTAAAATTCTAGCTGCACTGTACTGACGCTCCTTTTCAACTGAAGAGTTATGATTATAGGTATATGCCAAAGCATTCGTCCACGGCCCTTACTGTTTATAGCCTAATCCAAGACCTTATCCAGAGTTCTATAAATTAAACACAAAGGAAATTAAATCTATTTATCTTATATTATCAGCTGAATCTCAATAAGACAATGGAAACCAGTGGATTGACATGGCGGCTACCAGGGTCTATAATAATATCGATTCTTGTATTATCTTGTTAATCTATTAACGCCAGTGTTTAGTTTAAATCTTTTAAATTCTTCAAATATCTTGTTCAGTAACTTTTTTTTTTGGAATATTTATTGGTTACTATTGGTTTGGTTGTTACTGGTAGCATTTGGAACACATTGCCGTCGTCCGTGTTTTTCGAGTGATACAACTTGGGAATCTTGAACGGTATGGGTTGTGCTTTAGCAAGAGGGCACTAAGTAATAAGCGTTGGTGGAGTGCATTTTTTTTTATAGCAGACTAAACAAGCGTTTGACCGCAATCTCACCTGTTGGTAAGTGACGATGCAGTCGAAGTTGTAGCACGCTTGTTCAGTAAGAACCTATTCACTCTTGATTTGAACAAACCCACGTTATAGCATTCGGGAAACACTGAGAGTGGTAGCAAGTTCCATAACTTCGCCGTTCTTATAATGAAAGACGAAGCGAATCGCTTAATTCGAGCTGCTGGTATACTCACCAGATATTGGTGGCGCAGTGCCGTTTGCCTAGACGTTGGGTAGTAAAAGGGATTTACACATGGGGGCATTTCACATCATTGTGAAATCCCGGGTGGCACTGTTTTGAATATGGGCAGAGTTATCTCTAACATCAGGATCAGCTTGCTTGTTTTTTTACTTTTTTGCACAAAAAGGGCACGAGTTAATGACTCGTCGTCCATCATCACACACCATCAGGTGGGATGTAGGAAAACGTAGGCCCATGTATATAAGGTCGGTTAAAGCCTAAAGTGTGGTTAAACCAACGGGTTAAACCTAGGTGTAGCCCCACTTCCGACTTTAGCCGCAACACCAGGGTAGACGCAGGAGGTCGTCTAGGTGGGTACCCCAACAGTGCCAGTTATTCTACCGCCTGAGCAGTGATGTGCAGACATTGCTGTGTTCCGGTAGGAGAGCACTGTAGCTAGTGAAATTACTGGGCTAAAGAGTCTTAACATCTTATGACTCTTGAGTAAGAAGCGTTGGTGCAGTGCTCCTAGAATTTCACATCATTGTGAAATCCTAAGTAGCACTGTATACTGATTATGGGCAGCGTTATCTCTTAACATCAGGAGAGCGTCTTGCTCGTCTTCTACTTCATCACATTAAAAAAAAACCTATAAATTTTAGCGTTACCCACAATCGATTGGCTCTTGACAACGCGCACTGATAACTGATATTTTAAGCCTTCATTCGTGCGTTCAATTTACCGTCAAGTTATTGCTAACTTGTGAAAAACTTAAGCTTAGGTACCCAGTCTGTACAAGCCCTTAAAAATACAAAGGATCAATACTTAATTGAAAATCCCAACTTGAAGTGATCTAAGTTACGGCCACTTAACTAAGTTAATTCCGAGCTTAAGGATAGCTTTGACTCGGCATTTGATAAAATAATATCTTGCGCAAACTTGGGCTTCGGTCTCAGATCGGTTCTATTGTTTGGAAATCAGATAGATGTGTATCTATACCTATTGAGCTAGACTTGGTTATGAGGTATTTAATTAAACTAACTTGTGATATTGTTATAATAACTGTGCTTAGCCATGCCAGAGCAGTACCAAGTTGTATCTAAGCCTGTCACATATGCTGCTATCTTCTAGCTTTTTTTTTATTCGTAATAGGTTAGCCTTTGAACACAATATCGTCTGATCTTAAGTGACGATGCAGTCGAAGATGGTTGCAAATTAAACCTAGAAGGCGGGATAAATCCCTCCCTGGCTTCACTGAACATCATGTCGGAGCACTGTCTTCATCACCGTTTGGCGATGCAGTTTTGTCCAGTGTATGGTAATTATAGTCATCTTATTATTTATCATGAGTGCGATAAGTTAGAAATTCGAGCGAAAATTAATTCTCCTGTGTTTCATATTGTATCACCAAAATTCTTTACCTCTGTAGCCTCTTTACCATAAATTTATTATTTTATCATAGGTACCTACGTATTTACTTTTCGTATAAATTCCTCAAAAAAGGTAGGGAATTTAAAAAGTTTTTTAACATTTAATGTTTTCATTTGGGAATATTTAAAAACTAAACCTTTCGAGTTAGTGTAGTGAATAGTGTAAAGTAGTGATAAGTGCTGCGTATGCATTATGCATAAAGAACACATGAACAAAGTGTCTTTACCTTATAGACAATAAGAAATGTGTTATTGGACACATTCTTAGTTTAAGTCTAGGTAGTAGTTTAAGTTAAATGTAAAGTACTTATTAGCCTAAGTTAAGGCTAGATTGTATTTTAAATAGCGTGCAACAATAATGATGCATTCAATATCAATTAAAAAATAAAAAATTTGGGAATATTTCGTATCAATAAGTTATTTAAACTAAATTCAAGATGAAATAGGTAAAATTTTGTGAAAGTGCGTGGGCTCAAACCGCAGGTACCAGGGGTGAAAGTTTCAGACAAAAACTGAAAGTATGACCAAATTCCGTTCATAATCCATCGTCTTTATAGATTATTCAAACCAGGGAGGGCCAAGTTCCCTATTCGTGAAGTTACTCCTAACAGTAGAGGTCGTCGTCCATTGCACTCATTGTTTATAAAATTAGATAAGATCATAACGTATTTGTCATAATTTTGGGTACAATAAGATCTTAAAACTCATAGGTCCCGTCTAAATTCTACCTTAAAAGGCGTACACATATTTAGTTAAATTGTTATATATGTGTGAGTAATTATTATATTAATAAATTTGAAATACATGAATTTCTTGGTACATTGGATTTTCTTTTATATTTCAGTATGCTATATAATATTATAAGATAAACATTAACATATTACCTAAATATCAATTAAAATTTTGCACGCCTCTATGAGGCAGAATGTAACGGACCTAGTTCATAACGACTTATTTTATTAAGACCTGTTGTACCTACATTCTTGCGAATAAATGATTTGATTTGATTTGATTTGATATGACCCTTAACATGTTACTACTTACTGCAGCTTTTACACGTAACAATAAAATGTGCTCAGTACCTCAAGAAATCAATAAAATTACACAATAACTTTGTTTATGACATAAATACAACCATTTTATGATAATTATGAGTGAACGGTATAATGGACGAGTGGCCTAATTCGCTACGACGTATATGATAATTAATGCAAAGGTTCGATAAATCTTCGTTAACAATAGAAACTGTTGAAATCTGTGAATAAATTGGATTATACTATTATTCAGTACTCCGCGGTTTTGCCTTAGATTTATTCTGAAGGCTGACACGTCTTTAATTTACTATTGTTACAATCGATATAATAATTATTGGGGTTTATACCCCAACAGAACAGGTTACCCTTCTTAAACTGTCAGAGTCAAATCACAATTTATAGGTTGTGTGGCGAACCAAGCAGTTTCAGGTCGCCGAGATTACTACAGGGCCTGCAACATGACCTAACGGCTGCCTCCTACATATCTTACAGGAAACAGCCGGGACCCACAGTTTTACGTGCCTTCCGAAACACGGTAGCGTCCAGGCGAATGACACCGGGGGTAGACTTCTTTTGCTGTCTAGGTGAGTACCCCAACATGCCAGTTATTCTACCGCATGAGCAGTGATGTGCAATTATTACTGTGCTTCTGTAGGAGGGCACTGTAGTAATCATGAAGTAGGCGTCAGTAATACGTGTAAATGAATAGGTATCTATAATTTTCTTATTAGAAAAAATTTAGTTTTTAGTCAAGCAGTTTAGAACCCTATCAGAAATTAAGTTAATGTAGGTTATTTTCTTAAAGCTTTTTCGGGGAGTTTTTTTATTCTTGAATAATTATTAATAAGTAAAATATTTAATCAACGATGTACTTACGTAATTAAATTTGGCGACGGTTAAGTTCTGAATTCGGAATAAGTTTAGGGAAGAATTCTCAGCTTTAATTAACAAGGGCTGCCTCAAATTAAATCATAATATGCTTGACGAGTATTAAATTAACACTACTTTGAATTGGGTATATTTTTAGAACAGATTTATAAATATACTTTGGAAATTAAAATTAGACTAAAAAATTATAACAAAAATAAAATAACTGCCGCTTTGTTATTTTACAATAAATTATAAATTAATTTAATTTTTTTTATACATAAAAGCAGCGATATAAGTTCACTGCATAAAAGTAAAAAAAATAGCTATCAGGTGAGCCTAATGATAAGAGATAACGCTGCCTAAATAATTAGTACAGTATCACTCAGGATTTAACAATGATGTAAAATTCTAGGTACACTCCGCCAACGCTTTTTATTTAAGAGTTATAAGATGATAAGACTCTTCAGCCCAGTAATTTCATTAGCTACGATGTCCTCTTATAGAATCACAGTAACTGCACATCACTGCTCAGGCGGCAGAATAACTGGCAATGTTATTGGGGTACTCACCTAGTCCACCTCTTGCAAAAAAAGTTTACCCCCCTTGACGGCGGTGAAATCACACCAATATTATAAATGCGGAAGTTTGTGAGTATGTATGTTTGATACTTCTTCACGCCTAAACGGGTAAACTGATTGAACTGAAATTTGGTAAACAGATAGTTTAGACCCTTTTTTTGTAATTTTTTTTGACCCAGGAAAAATGCGTTACGCATCATCACCCCACGCCGGGGGGCGCGGGGTGGTATGTGGAACTTATAGTTTAGACCCTGTAATAACACATAGGCTACAGTACAGCAGGTACCGCTGGGCGCAGCTAGTAGTTCATAAAACAAGTGAAATTTTAAAAATACTTTTTAAAAACAAGCTTTAATTATTATTATCGTCTTGTATCATATAGTACTCGTCAAGACGAATCAAATGAGCCCAAACTCGATGGGGTTGCGTTGTTTTATGACGGAGTTTCTATAGCCACCTTCCAGCTCCATCATCAGATCAGCTCGATGTCATAAAAATATTGCATTGTCAACCGATTTACACACGCATGCAAATTTTCAGCTCAATTGGAAACCGGGAAGTGGGTCAAATTAAACTTGCAAGATTTGATTACAGACAGACAGACAGACAGACAGACAGACAGACAGACAACAGACAAGTGAAAGTAATATAAAGCTTGTAAATACCAAAAACCTATCCCAAAATTAGCAGCTTATAACACTGGCAGCATATTATTTGCTACACCATTTATTAAACTACAGCAAGTCGCTGCGATCACCGCGCAATATCGCCTGAGCCCTTGTTTTTCCCAACCTTTCCTTGTTTTCTTCGCAATTTCTTCATTAGAGGTCCCTTTAGAGTGTCTAAAGTTTAACCGAACCTTCCAACAGTGAAGAGGGTAGTTTATTTACACTTTATTTGGTTCAGGTGACAGCCCTTGAAGGGCGAAGGGACACTTTCTTACTTTGTTTATAAACTTTTACAATATAAATTACGTGGAGAGTGCGGGACTTTTTTAATGGAACATGGTGTTAGCAAGCTTTGGAGTCAGGTCAGAGATTAGGTAAACACGAGTTTGAAAGTTGGTAAACCTTAATAGTAGATCTCTATTATCTGGGGAAGTACCACACGTTTGCAAGTTAATCATCGCCCTAGCAGTAGGTAAGTTCAGGCATTACTGTGTACCGCGGACGAGTGCTTCGGCGTACCCGTTGCCCCGGCATTATGGCGTCCCATGAACACCCCCAGGTGTTTAGTGGATATCCCCGCCGCGCCCATCTTTGGCAGGGGAATCTCAGATACCGCCCCGCGCCCCCGTGGGGTGATCATGCGTAACGCATTTTTCCTGGGTCAAAAAGAAGGCATTATTGTGTTCCGATCTGAGATACTGAAGGGTAATATTATTATAAGACAGAAGGATAATAAATTATAAGGGTAATATACCAGAATAATACCAGTAAAATGATTCAGCATCACGAGATTCACGACTATTGTTATTAAGTATCTCAAGATGAAGGGCGCAAGGCCTATTTATAATTTGTGATTTGACTCTGACAGTGTAAGCAGGGTAACCTGTTCTGTCGGAGTATAAACCCCAATTATTATTATCTATTAATACAGAGCCGCGGCAAATTCATTGGAATTGAAAAAGTCTATGGGAACTGGTATTCGAACTCGATGATCCAGAACCAACCGCATCACAGTCCATAATAGGCCACCACTGCTTCAAAAAATAATTATTATGTAACGAGTAGGCTTAGCCGGCAACTTTAGAATAGAATAACAATTTATTTCATACGAATTTACAAAAAATAGTTATAACTACAAAACAAGCTTAAATTAGAGGTAAACTGTGGTACACCTGCAAATTGTGGAATGAGCTTCCGCCCGCGGTATTTCCGATGAGCTTTAACATGGGACTCTTCAAAAGGCAAGTGAATAGAGTCTTGAAAGGTAGGCAACGTACCAGCGGTACCCCTGGTATTGCAGGTATCCATAGGCGACGTTAGCCACTCACCATCAGGTGGGGCGTCTGCTTGTTTGTCACCTATTACATTAAAAAAAACTTAATGGCGGTGTTATCGCATAAAGCAATCTCTTACCTGGTTGAAAGGAAAAATTGAGAACATGAACAGCGGTGGTGTGAAAAATAGCTTTATTTCACATCGAAAGCAAGAAACTTTTTACAACAATATTAATACACATAATTCAGCGTCTCACAGTTCGGGAGAAGCTGTTAGCTCACATTACTGACACATTAATAGCAGCACAAGATGTCCTCGCGATCGTTACACCAGCCGCGTGACTTGCGAGTGAAATTTCTACACGGTATCTCCCCTACTATTTGTTCTCGATCGCGATTCGCTAATTAATCAATGTGAATGGGCGGAAGAAACATTTAAATTCTTAGAAAAACAAAATTAAAAAAAAAAGAATGTCCAGGGGACGAGTGGGCACCTCAAAACTTTTGGGGGTCGAATGGGGAAAGGGGACGAATTTTGGGGGACGAATGGGTTCTCTCCCGAAAAAAATTCTTAAATAAATTATAATTATTTTATTATATGAGGGTATTTACACTTCAATATAGAACAGGACTCTACTTACACTATAAAATCAAATCACAATCGCAAAAATAAATTATAGATTGTGTGGCTAACCTACATGTTGCAGTTTCAGGTCGCATATTGTATAGGCAATCCTGGGACTCTTTTATTCGCCTTCCGAAATACGGAAAGCACCGTTAATTCTTACCCAATATATAAAACCTCGTAATAAGCCCTTATTCCAAGACCAATTGATTTAATACAAGTTTTTACTCAGCCCCTTTCACGCCTCTTCTACCTTTGTCGACCGAGCGAAGCGAGGTCTTAGAGTCGAAAGCCGCGCAATGCCTGCGTTAGGACCAGTTTAACGCTTGACCTCTGGTGCTTAAGTTTGGTGCGACGTTTACTTGAAAACGGTTAATCCAAATTAAATGAAATTTTACACACAAGTTAAGAAGGTTAATTGGATAATTTAAGTGAAAAAATTAGCTAAATAAGTTCCAGGGTTGCAGAGATATAGGTGACTTAAAGTCTTTACGATAGGTCTGACGATTATTTCAAAACTGGAGCGCTGATAATTTTTTTTCTAACATATACACATTTTTTATAAGGGACACAAATATATTAGCCAATGTGTATGTTTGTATGTATGTTTGTTACGCGATAACTGGAAAACCAATGGTCCAATCTGCATGAAACTTTGCAAACGCGTAATATAAATCCATAGAATTTTTAAGTTCGAACATGAGCCAAATCGGTCGAAGGGTTCAAGAGTTAAAGAGATTGCTTTATTACAATGAAACCGATGCTCCAGTCTTGATAAAACTTTTTAAACAGGTAGTACAAACTAAAAGAATTTTCACGTCCAAAAATGAGCCAAATCGGTGCAAGGGTTGTAGAGTTATAGAGAATACAAAATTACAATGTTTATCCATTATAATATTATGAGAACTGCAGGGATATTCGATACGACGTAATACGTCATTTCATACATTTTTTAATAATTCGGTCCTAGGTTCGGTTCCCTAACGGATAAGTGAATAGCCATGTTGACTTACTCAAAATATTATGAATTTAAATGATCGTGCGGGTGAAACTTAAACCCATTTTTTTATTTAAATAGTAGTCCAGTCAATGAGTGCCCAAAAGAGGCATGTGGATCGAAAAGTCGAAAGCAAAAAAACTAACTAAGGAACTTTGTTTGGACTATTCAGGAGATTAACATACTAAAAGTCCCCACCCCTCCGAGGTGATCCCGAGGGGTGGGGGGTCCGAAGAAGGTCCCATTTTTAGGTTTTTTGCCTAAATGTCAAAAACTGGGCGTAGTACGATATTTTGTTGTACTACATTATAAAAGCTTTAAAATTTCCTACAACTTTGGCTTTAACACTTTTTATCTATATCCAATCGTTGTCTTCCAAACATGGTCTATTTTTAAGATGCTGAAATTAGTTTTCCATACAAAGTCGGTAATAATATCTTATATAAGTAATATTTGACCAACTTCTGGTTGTCGTACCATAATGAAACTTTGTAAATGTCTAGAAATATGATGACAGTTCAATAATTTGGTACCACTGAGCTGATCTGATGATGGAGCCAGGAGGTGTTTACTGAACCTCTTCAATGGCTATTAGTAAACCCGTCGAGTTTGGGCACATTACACTCGAATTGGCATAAGCAAAAAACCTAACAATGGAACCTTCTTCGCCCCCCCCCCCCCCCTCCCCTCGGGCTCACCACGGAGGGGTGGGGGAACTTTTAGTATGTTTATGTTCTGAATAGTCCAAACAAAGTTCCTAAGTTAGTTTTTCTGCTTTCGACTTTTCGATCCACATTTCTTCTTTTACTGGACTATAGGCTACAGTGCTTCACTTTTAAAAGTAAATTTTACAATTATTTAGATCTAAGTATTTTTAGACACTACTGTTCGTTCGAAAAGCATATCTATGAGAAGAACGAGCAAGAAACTTATTGGGATTGTTATTTATGTGTTTATCACATATCATTATGCCATTAAAACCATCATTCACTCTAACATCTGCAAACATCCCTGACGCTCTGTAGTATCGAGACAGCGCCAAAAGCATCCTGAAAGCATTGTTGTACTGGATCCGTTTTTTGTAAAGTTGTAGTTTGTAAAGTTCATCCACAAGTCTTTTGTTTAAAAAAATAACTAATAATTAGGCCTACGTTTGATCACATCCCACCTGATGGAAAGTGCTAATGTGATCGACGAGCTGCACGTTTAAAAAGTCTGATAATGCCTTGAACAAGGACACTTTGTCTTGCTCAGTAGCTGACTGTAGATACATCTTGAAAACCTGCGAGCCTAGATGTTACGCGTGACTGTCATTCTCTGCGTTCTCGCTCCAAGTCTAAGTCATTATCGGCTGCTACGACAAAAATGTTATAGAATTAGGTACAATATCAATATAATAACTGTTGTAAATTTGCTGTATAACACAAGTAAAGCTAGATATTTTTTTCCAATTTCAATTCTTCTAATGTCCACTGCATCGGCAACTTCTTCGTAAACAAGTGCTACAAACTATGAAGATTTTATGAGAATTTTTTTAAAAGCTATAGTAATATTTATTATTTTTATTCTATTATTTTCTGCAAGTGAATACACACATAACCTTTCATATTTTATTATTATTGAACTTTTGATAACAACAATAAAATAGTCACAGAGATAAAGATTTTTTTAATGTATAAAGTTACGTATTTTGAGTTTTAACATTACTTTCAATTTTGGCATTTTCCTTTCCTTTTACGAATATTATAGGTTAAAGTTTCCATACATTTATAATTCGTAGATACTTATAACTTTTACCCATGTGTATACCTATTTTGAAGGAAATTGGGTCTGCGAGGTCCCAGTTCGCGGCGAACTACTAGTTAAATAGGTAGCTTAGACCCTAGAATAAGAAATCTGCTACTTTTCAACTAGTAAAATCGATGCATAAAGTTATTCATTATTAAGTATTATTAAGCTTCTTAATATATTGTAACTAGCTTACGCTCGCGGCTTTGCCCGCATGCCCAAATCCTTTCTTAGCATAAAACCTACCTGTATCCAAATTTCAACTTAATCTGTCCAGCGGCTTGAACTGTGTGTTGATAGATCAGTCAGCCAGTCAGTCACTATTTCCTTTTATATATTGTAATTAGTTGCTATAATTTAAACAGACTGTAAAATAATAAATTTACTTCGACAAAACAGACTCAAAAACAATTTATAATGATATCTTTCGTATTCTCACTTTCCAATGGTAGGGCCCACATTACGCATAAATCTGACGAATTTATTACACGATAATTAGAACAATTATTTGCAAATCTCAGTCGAGTTGTCGCTGAAATACGTTTCCTGATTAAGGCAAATGGCGCCTGCAACTGTTTGAACGTAATTGTGCTCAAATATCATTATAATATTACGAAGGTCTTTGTACCAGTAGACCCAAGAGATATGTCATTATTAAAACAAAGAAGCAACATCATGGCGGACGCAATGTTTGTGTTCAAACAGCTTAGCTGCTGTCATGTAAGACTAGTAGTTCGCCTCGAACTGGGACCTCGCTTCACAATTTCCGTGTAAACCTTAGACTTTAGGCTTCGACTAAATATCCTAATATAAGAACTTTAACACTAGTAGTTCGCCGCGAACTGGGACCTCGCAGGCCCAATTTCCCTCAAAATAGGTATACATACATGGGTAAAAGTTATAAGTATCTACGAAATATAAATGTATGGAAACTTTAACCTATAATATTCGTAATATTCGTTAGAAAATGCCAAAATTGAAAGTAATGTTAAAACTCAAAATACGTAACGGATATACATTAAAAAAATCAAACATAAAACATACATTAAAAATCTCTGTGACTATTTTATTGTTGTGATCAAAATTTCAATAATAATAAAATATGAAAGGTTATGTGTGTACATAAGCAAAAAACCTAAAAATGGGACCTTCTTCGGCCCCCCCACCCCTCGGGCTCACCTTGGAGGGGTGGGGACTTTTAGTATGTTTATCTCCTGAATAGTCCAAACAAAGTTCCTAAGTTAGTTTTCTGCTTTCGACTTTTCGATCCACATGCCTCTTTTGGGCACTCATTGACTGGACTACTATTTGAACAAGTGAAATTTTAAAAAACTTTTTAAAAACAAGCTTTTATTATTATTACCATAAAGTACTCGTCAAGACAAATCAAATGAGCCCAAACTCGATGGGGTTACGTCGTTTAATTACGGAGTTCCTATAGCCACCTTCCCGCTCCATCATCAGATCAGCTCCATGTCATAATAATATTCCATTGTCATCCGATTTATGCATGCATGCAAAATTTCAGCTCAATCGGACATCGGGAAGTGGGTCAAATTTAACTTGCAAGATTTGATTACAGACAGTCAGACAGACAGACAGACAACAGACAAGTGAAAGTAAATAAAAGCTTGTAATAAAAGAATGGGTTTAAGTTTGATTAATAAATTTGAACATAATATCCTGCACCACCCGCACGATCATTAAAATTCATAATATTTTGAGTAAGTCAACATGGCTATTCACTTATCCGTTAGGGAACCAAACCTAGGACCGAATTATATAAGCCCATTACACACGACGCTATACTATACCTTGCTATATGACTCCTGGTACCATATAGCATCGCATAGCAAGGCCTTGCTATACCTCGCTATGCCTTGCTATATTATTTTTAGTGATGGCCAGGTTACTGATCGGAACTATATTTTTTAATAGTTCATTCTTTGTGATTGAATCTTGAGTCGATCATTGAAATCAAATCAAGTGACTTTATTAACATTACTTTTTCATATTTACAAACGTACTCAAATATTTGGAATAACTTGTCAACAATTTCTTTGAGAGCGTTTAGAATAGGTATATTAATACAAGAATATAAAAAAAATATATTATTTAAAAATAAAAACGGACAAGTGCAATTTGGAGTTGCCATATACTTGTGTGGAAAAATGTTATTAACATAATATATTACGAATAAATACGTATTTTAATAGTTTAGGTATCTGTTCTTTTATTCCACACAATAATGATAATTATTAAAGTTTCATTAATGTAAAGTGAAAATTACTCATAAAATAATTATTATATACTTATTTTCATGTTATGTAGATTGTTTTTTAATATATGTTAGCTATACTTCAACTGTTCTATAACCTTCACGGAGTTCCAGTTGCTACTTTACGGCTTCATTATCGGATCAATTCAATGTTACCAAAATATAGCATTACCACCAGTCTTACTTACCTAATAAGTGTATGCACAATTTCCACTTTGTGCCTCCTGCGATGAATGATATAAGTTGAAAACCGTTGTTTAAAAGAAATACAAGTGTTAATAATATACAATAATTAACTGCTTTTAAAAATCGTCATAAATTAGTGATAAAACTAAACAACTTATTTTTATCTAATCGAAATTAATAAGAGAAATAATCTGAAATCTTATTATCTTACTTTTCTGTACATAATTAATAGTAATAGGCACTAATAAGTCGAATATTTTTATATCAAAACCTATAAAATGATAATGTATGTTATTTATATTACCACCGATTTATTTTACGGTGACTGTGTAAAACTTTATCAGGATTTTGGATGAGCGTTATTGCATGTACATAGGCGCATGTGTGTTTACGTACATAGGCATGCAAGTGACTCACATATCCTATCTAAGCAGAAAACGAACGCAGTCTAACTGGAAGAAATTCAAAGTGGTTCTTAATGCGAGCAGGTGATCGAGTTTGCGTATCCAAATCATTTCTCCTGTTCGAAATCAAATCACATTCGTACGTTTGCTTCACTAGACGTATTTATTTCATCTCTGCTATTTATATCTATTGCATCTGTGCAGGACTTGTAATGTACATCTTTAAATTCGAGAAATTGGACTGTATTGTTTATGCTTGCGCTAGCAAGCAGCATCCGAGAATTCTTAAAAGAAAACGCTTTATATATTTTTCGCTTTATTTCTCTCTTCTCTCTTGATTTTAAGGTGGTTTGGTCTTAAAAAAGAGTTTTTTTTTTATAAACAAGCCAATCAAAACTAACCAACCGTCAGGTTTTGGAGATTTTGTTGCTAAACAGAAAATCACGACAACGGGGTCTATTTTATTTCTCCATCCTATGCACTTTCATATATGCACACTCGTTAAAGGTACATACCACTTTTCATCATTTAAAAGCTAGTTCCTTGTTAATATTTTTAGGAAGTAGGTACCAGGAGTACCAGGAGTAGGAACGGAGATTCAATCACTTTGATTGCATATAGTTCCAATGATTCCCCAACACTACTTAAACAAATGAATTTGACAATGTTTTCTACATAAAGGATGTTTCTTTTTTTCTTAGATTTTGGTTTCCTTCAAATCTGCTCCTGGTAAACTTAAAAAAAATTACGTTTCAAAATTCGTCAAAAAATCCAGAAAATTTTACGTTAATCAAATAAGATCAATTCATGTTGGATTTGACCGACTTTATCAGAGGATTCTCGACTACATCGGCCAAATAGCATAGGTAGAGAAGCTCATTGTCATCCGGAAAATCAAAGGAAAGCGGACTCAGGTCGTAGTCCGATGCGTTGGTCAGATCAGATCCGCACCACCCTTGAAGTTGCTGTTGTCCTGTTGTCTTTTGGCTCCTGGCTATGAAAATCGTATCCAACCAACCCAGATAGCGATCTATCATCAGATATCAAATCCTCCAAAGGAGGGGCCATGACTCCCAGTAATAGGCAATATGACAAGGACAAGAAGAACTCCAAACGTTCAGTTTCCTAGTAAAAATGTCTAGACAAACTATAAAATAATGATTTGTTTTTTTTTCTCTTTAGAGGTACCTACAAAACCCTTCAAACAATGTGTTTGCATTATTACAGATTTAATTGACAATCACTTTTATAAAAAAAAAAAACCATGGCAACCTCCTGGTATGTATTTTTTAAAAATTTGAAAAAAAAATCATGAATTTTTTACACATTCTGTATAAGACTCAAAATTGACATTGTCAACAGACATGTTGCTGTAAAACCATACAATTTGGCAAATCCCATATGAACTAGATTAAAAAAAAATGCGTAGCCATTTTGTAACATGACTTAGCCGGTTAAGCGAAAGTCTACTGCAAGGTATTCAGAGGTCTAAGTTATTCGGACAAATAATCATTATGCATAAAAAGAGCTCTTATTACAAGTAAATAGGAGGTGAAATTTAAAATACAAATTATATTACTTTGTTTCGTAATGCTAACAAAAATACCTGCAAACACAAGAAAATATTTAATATATATAAAAAACATTTTTTTCTAATTTGTTACACAGCGGTTAAACATTTGCTACTATTTAGTTTAATATATCGCGTAGATAATAGGAGTTTGTTTTTTTTTTGTCTCGGTAATACAAATCGGCTTAGTCATTTTATCACCTAGTCAAAATGAAAAATGGCGGATTCTACGCATCAACTGTAAAATATAGCGCGATATAGCGCTATATGTCATTTATAGCTACGTGTGTGACGGATGCCGATTTGTACTGAAGCTATGCCGCGCTATAAGATGCTTTATAGCGCTATATAGCGACGTGTGTAATGGGCTTTATCAAAAATGTATGAAATGACGTATTACGTCGTATCGATTTTTGACAATTCTGTCTTTGGTTCGGTTCCCTGACGGATAACTGAATATCCCTGCAGTCTCATAATATTATAATCGATAAACATTGTAACTTTGTATTCTCTATAACTCTACAACCTTTGCACCGATTTGGCTCATTTTTGGACGTGAGAATTCTTTTAGTTTGTACTACCTGTTTAAAAAGTTTTATCAAGACTGGATCATCGGTTTCATTGTAATAAAGCAATCTCTTTAACTCTTGAACCCTTCGACCGATTTGGCTCATGTTCGAACTTAAAAATTCTATGGATTTATATTACGCGTTTGCAAAGTTTCATGCAGATTGGACTATTGGTTTTCCAGTTATCGTGTAACAAACATACATACAAACATACACTTTGGCTAATATATTTGTGTCGCTTATAAAAAATGTGTATATGTTAGGAAAAAAATTATCAGCGCTCCAGTTTTGAAATAATCGTCAGACCTATCGTAAAGACTTTAAATCACCTATATCTCTGCAACCCTGGAACCTATTTAGCTAATTTTTTCACTAAAATTATCCAATTAACCTTTTTAACTTGTGTGTAAAATTTCATTTAATTTAGATTAACCGTTATCAAGTAAACGTCGACCAAACTTAAGCACCAGAGGTCAAGCGTTAAACTGGTCCAAACGCAGACATTTCGCGGCTTTCGACTCTAAGACCTCGCTTCGCTCGGTCGATTAATATTAAAATTCAAAATACCAAAATTCAGCGAAATTTAAACTTAAATTACCTACGTACCGAGATTTTTAGAATATAATCCTTTTTAGAGTTTCGTACCTCTGAAAAACGAAACCCCAATAGGATCACTTGGTCGTCCGGCTGTCTGTCAAGACCCATTTACTCTAGATCCCGTAGAATTGTATATTTTTACCATAAACGCAGATCTATGGCCGCTTGGTGCCCATGAAATGGAACTTCTAAGCTTAACTTCAAAAACGTAAAATTTTTTGACTCTGTTCTATGATCAATATTCATAGAGAACTTGCCGTTAACCTATGTTTATGAAATTTGGCAGACTTTAAGTAAATGATATATTTTAAATTCGGGAAAAAATCTGAAAACTATATATTTGTAATTAATTCATTTAAAAATGGCTCAATTTAAAGTGTACGTAATCATCGAAGTTAAGCAATGTTATGCGCGTACGTATTTGGATGGGCGCGTACGTAGTGATCTCAACTTTTTGCTGACTTTTTTGGAGAGAGCCACCAGCGGCCCGCGATGCACTACGGGGTGCTCGTGCACCTTCATTGTTGAATGGGCCGGCACAAACTATTCTAAGTTTTAAAAAGTTTTGTAGACAGGCTACACAAATGATATAATAATAATATACCTTACCGCCAGCGAAAAAGCAAATATGCCCAAGATGAAATTATTATGTGGCTGCGGCTCGCATCAAAATCCTTATACAACTGTTTTAAGAAAAAATCGAATGGCTTATAGTATTTTTTCCATATGAGAAGAATACAACCATAAAAGATCACTCATCATAACTCATCATCATCACTAACCTAACCTAACACATTTAATCAAAATATTATTAGAAGGTCACAGATTAGATCAAAATAACAACAAAAACGTTAGAATTTGTTATAATACTCGTATTAAATATGTGTGTGGTGTATGTATGTGTAGTGTGTGTGTGTATGTGTGTGTGTGTGTGTGTGTATATGTGTATTGTATATGTAAGTAAATAGTCGTAAAGTCACGGTATTGGTTTTGGTGACGGTGTTACCGTCACCCGAATAAATGTGTTAGGTATATTACTAATCATTTTGGTATAAATTAAATTATATCATGAAAAGTACTAAAAATCTAGCACAAATAATAAGCCAAATTAAAATCAAACTCTCGAATTCTAGGACTTTTTATGGCTATTATTATGGGAACTTGAAAATTCTATAGCAAGTAGGTACCTACTGCCACTACTACAAATAGAATCGATGTTATATCAAACTTGATGTATTTTAATAAATACTATGAACACCGGTCTTGGACGGTCATTTAGATTCATATTTTGAGTAAGACAGTTTTTATGCAATTGCAAAAAAAAGTATATTAGTAATCTCTGAAACTCTACAACCCTTGGGCCGATTTGGCTCATTTTTGAACATGAGAATTCTTTGAGTTTGTATTACCCGTTTGCAAAGTTCCGTCAAGATTGGAACTTCGGTAACGTGGTAATCAAGGAATCTCTTTAACTTTAGAACCCTTCGACCGATTTGGCTCATGTTCGAACTTAAAAATTCTATGGATATATACTACGCGTTTGCAAAGTTTCATCAAGATTGGACCATCGGTTTTCAAGTAATCGCGTAACAAACATACATACAAACATACACTTTTGATAATATATTTATGTAGGTTATAAAAAATGTTTATAGCTTAGAAAAAAAAATATCAGGGCACCAGTTTTGAAATAATCGTCAGACCTATCGTAAAGACTTTAAGTCACTTATATCTCTGCAACCCTGAAGCCTATTTGGCAATTTTTTTCACTATAATTATTCTATTAACCTACCTAACTGGTGTGCAAAATTTCATTTAATTTGGATTAACCGTTTTCGAGTAAATGTCAATCAAACTTAAGCACCAGAGGTCAACCGTTAAACTGGTCGAAACGCAGGCTTTTCGCGGCTTTCGACTCTAAGACCTCGCTTCGCTCGGTCGATTAATTTTCATATTATAATTGTTGAGTAGGGAACTAGGCAAGAACCAAGAACCGGAGAGCGTGCTTGAAGAATGTAGTAAAGGTTGAGGACGCGAAAGAGGTGTGTCAGGATCATACCAAATGGAGGGAAATAGTGTCTGCCTTTTTTTTGACCCAGGAAAAATGCGTTACGCATCATCACCCCACGCCGGGGGGCGCGGGGTGGTAAAGTATTATACTATTCTATTGATTTTATAGCCTTTGTTAGGTTAATTTAAAGTTATGTATATGACAATATTATGTTTGTATAGATAAGTAATAGCAATAAACATTTTCTATAAATTATCCCATATTTCGCCATAATATAACGCCTTCTACTATTTGGGTGCAAATTTTGTCTACATTTTTCCCTTAAAGTGGAGATTCATGTTACATTGATAGTGATAAAATTAGGCGTACCTAGTACCTACACTTGTATAAATGAGAAATTCAGCCAGCACCCATTCAAATGTTAATGGGATAATAATTCTTGAACAAATCAACATTTCACTTTTTTAAAGAGATACAACGGGCGAACATTATAATGAAATGTTTCGCACGTGCATGCGGTTGGCGTACTATGGGTGCATCATTCCTTTTTGTGAGATTTCATCTAGTTTACTAGGTCCATGGTGTAGAATAATAAGTTTCTAATTGAATCATGTAGAGAGAGTGTATTTCAACTTTTGAACTGCATCTCGTTTATGCTAATGTAACTTACGTAAGCATTATGGTTAAATTGAAGCGCCTTTGTGTAAACTCCTAGTCTGAGATTTAAATTAGTTAGATATATTAATTTGTTTTTTTTTTATATTATTGTGAAATCCTGGATGGAACTGTTAACGGGCATCGTTATCTCTTACCATTAGGAGAACGTCTTGATCGTCTTATTACTTTTTCCATAAAAAAGTTAGAATTTAACTATTTCTAAATTACACTGGCTATTTCGCTCGCGCGGTATGACGAATTTTGTAATATAATCTCGTAGTATTAACTTTTTGAAATTTTTTCTCGGTAAAGGTCTAGATAATATCACTACATAGTACCTAATATAAAACAAAGTCGCTTCACGCTGTCTGTCTGTCCCTATGTATGCTTAGATCTAAAAGCTATATGCGAATTTTGATGCAATTTTTTTTTATAGATCGAGTATTTCAAGACTAAAGTCTATATGTATACATGCATGTTTCGCAATACGAAGTTCGCGCGGGTCCACTAGTTTAAAATATTTTGAAAAATATAAAAAATTGAAGTTTATACTCCAACAGAACAGGTTACCCTACTCACACTGTCAGAGTCAAATCACAATTTTATAGGCTATGTGGCTAACCTATATGTTGCTAAATATTCCTAGTGTCATACAGGACAGAACATCTGTGATCGACACTTGATACTACAGAACTATCTTTCAACACTCAAAAGAAGCATGCACGATGGACATCGCACAACTTCAAAGTCCAGACAATTATCCAATTTGGTCCCATTCAAGCACCTCGCCAACTGGAAAACTTTCCAGCAAAATTTCCAACTTGTTCTAGAAATAATTAATTCGCGAAACTGAACATTGGCACCGTCCAGCTCATTTTGTAATAGTTCTCTAGGTGCCCGTTCGGCCGTTCGCAAGACGTAAAGTTTCAAATTGAGATTGTAAAAATGTTTTGAAAATAGAAAAAGTTTTTATAACGAAAAGTTATTATCAAATGGCAAAGGCCACGCTGAAAGGTAGATCATAACTGAAACTGAGTACAGCCTTAAAAAAACTCAATAATTTAAAGTTATACTTTGGAGCCACCCACACTGAAAAATACTTAAACTAAACAATCTAATTTCAACTCAATTGGTTTAGTAATTTAGAGGGAAAATAAAACATAACCTAAAATAAAAATCAGCGAAAAGAACTATTTTAAAAATACTTAAATCAACTATCCCTCTTCTGGGGGACGAACTTTGGGGGGGATGAGTGGGTTCTACATCCATTACTGTGTATTGGTAACTAGTCTAATTACTGGAAATAGGAAAAAGAGTCTTAACAACTTATGTCTCTTGAGTAAGAAGCGTTGGTGCGGTGCACCTAGAATTTCACAATGGTGTGAAATCCTGAGCAGTGGATGACATCTTACTTATCTTAGTGACTACGAATTAGCCAACAGCTCTGCAGGCCTTTATAGTTTTTCCAGTTTTTGGGAGTATATAAAACATCTGGCATCTTATATAATAATGTCCCTACACCCTTATTACACTAATCCAAACACGAAAACTGCCTGTAACGCAATATAACTAATAACCTTCTAATAAAAAGGATATGAGCGAGCGGACAAAAGATGGTTTCGCCGCGTCACCGCGAGCCAATTTGTAAATAGTTTAGCCCTTCGTGGGTACTTTGAGATCTTGCTTGGGGAGTTTGCATACAGTGTTAAAATATTTATAACATATCATACAGATCGCAAATCATATAGATCGCTATTAGCGATAAGACCGCCAATTGTAACATTGCTTAACTGAAATGTACTTATTTAGTGTTAATTGTTTTCTTTGTTGCAATAAAGAGTTATCTATCTATCATACAAATCGGGATAAAAAGTATCCTATAGCACGCCCTTGGTCCTAAGCTACCTCCCACTAATTTTCAGCCAAATCAGTTCGGCTGCGCTCGAATTATAAATAGTGCAACGAACACGACTTTCTTTTATATATTTATAGATTATATAATGCTAGAATGTGTAGAATTCCTATCTTAGCGGAAGTCTACGTGAATAAACTTATCTGTATTCTAAATTTCAATCCAATCCGTTCGGCGGTTTGGACTATGCGTTGACAACATTACTGTGCCATGGTAGGAAGGCATTGTAGCTTCTGGAATTATTGGGCTGAAGAATATTAACATCTTATGACTCTTGAGTGAGAAGCGTTGGTGCAGTGCACCTAAAATTTTAAAATCATTGTAAAAATCTGGGTGGTTCTGCTCTGGTTATGGGCAGCGTTATCTCTTAACATCAGGAGAGCGTCATGATCGTCTTCTTACTAATTTGTAAAAAGAAAAACACCAAGTCCTCGATAAATTACCATCAAAGTGTCTGTAGCTTTGCACCTGAAAGACGCCGTGTTCCGGAAGGCACGTTAAACTGAGGCTTTCAAATATAAAAGTAAGAACCCTGTCTTATAAAAAAAAACATAGTCTACAGCCGCACCGCATAACATAACATTTTAGTACTACATGCTACATTTTATTATGCGATGTGGACAGTACGGCTGTAGTATACCCCAGCCTTTATTATACAGTCAACGCACATTAAAACGCACAAGACTTAAAGCTATGAAATACATTACTAATATTCACAACTATAAAATATTAGTAGGATTACGAGAGTGTACTTATGAGAGCTCAAAGTTATAAAGTAACCCCTAGTTACCAAGTTTACCATAGTGTGGGTTATTGTTACCACTTACCGCCGTCGCAGTCAATGGCCAATATCCATACAAAGCTATAATTATTAGGACACGATCTTAAAATGATTGGAGACAGAAGGTCGAACTTGTAAAATTGATTAGTAAGATAGAATAGAATAGAAAACTCTTTATTGTTCACACAAATACAACAATATAAACTTAGAACTAAGATTACACAGAAAGAAGTGTTACAATTGGCGGTCTTATCGCTAATAGCGATCTATTCCAGACAACCAACTAGGGAATACGTAAGGAAATACATAAAATAGAGCGACGGTGGTTATAAAGATATATAAGGAGACATAATAAGTACATATTTTAAATAATAGTTATATAAATATACCAATACATACTATTAAAACCAATAGAATAAATAATACATACATAATGATATTATAATAAACAAACATTAATATTATTATACTACATATATACTATACGATACCTACTCAATAATATTTTGTTCCTCCCGTCCCTATGATTTTGTCCCCACGCAATGGGGACGGAACGGAATTCAACAAGATAATAAATTATGATTATGTACATGTTCTCAAAATTTCCTTCCAACCAGGTTGTCTGTAAGAGATCGCTATATGCGATAAGACCGACAATTGTATACCTGTAATTTTAAGCTTGTTTTGTAGTCATAACTATTTCTTGTAACTTGGTATGCAATAAAGTGTAATTCTATTAAATATGAAGCCTGTCTTCTGTTCCTATGTATTTAATACCCAAATAGTGTAGCCACATTGCTAGTTTCCACGTTAGTTCAGGTATTTATACAGGCTATAAATGGCGCCCTATTCACCCTGGCTTCACCATGACATTGCTTTTCAGTAAAAAGTTGTTTTGTTCACCAGTGAAAAACAAATACAAGCTTTTATTTGGTTTTTGGTGTATGTGTTTATTTTTTTATGTAATACGAGTAGATGACAAATAAACAGACGGCCCACCTGATGGTGAGTGGCTACCGTCGCCTATGGATACCTGCAATACCAGGGGTACCGCTGGTACGTTGCCTACCTTTCAAGACTCTGTTCACCTGCCTTTTGAAGAGTCCCATGTTGAAGCTCAACGGAAATATTGCAGGCGGAAACTCATTCCACATTTTGTAGGTGTACGGCAAGAAGGAGCGAGTGAATCACACAATGCGAGAATGCCAAGCATCAATAAGGTATTTAAAAATGTTTATCAAAGTAATCACTTTCAAAAAATCCTTTTTTTTTATTGAATTTTACATTGCCATAGATTTGTGCTGTCAATGCCTTTTTTATTGTTTTCATTACATTTGTTACATTTTTATTAAAATAAAATGATAAGACTTAATCCTTTTGTTTTATTCGTCATATGTTAGCCACCACGATCTCACCTAATAAGTGACGATGCAACCGTAGATGGTAGCAAACTAAACCTAGAAGGTGGAATAAATCCCTTCCAGGCTAGTTCAGGTATTTATACAATCTTTATTTATTCGCCCTATTGCCCTCCACCATGACATAGCTTTTTGGTAAAAAGGTGTTTTGTTCAGCCGTGGAAAACCAACACAATACGGGAAGGCACCGATTGTCTTTTAAAAGCTTTTATTTGGTTTTTGGTGTATGTTTGTGTTAAAAACTGGCTTAGTAACAATGCACTCAAATTGGTGGGGTCATGACGTCACTGCTTACAACTTTGCTGAAAATTTCTATATAGAATTATTGTGACGTTGTTTTACCGGGGGTAGATTTCATTTGCAGGAGGTCGTCTAGGTGGGTACCCCAACAGAGCCAGTTATTCTACCGCCTGAGCAGTGATGTGCAAACATTACTGTGCTCCGGTAGAAGGGCACTGTAGCAAGTGAAATTACTGGGCTAAAGAGTCTTAACATCTACTCTTGAGTAAGAAGCGTTGGTGCAGTGCTCCTTAAATTTCACATAATTGTGAAATCCTAAGTAGCACTGTACTGATTATGGGCAGCGTTATCTCTTAACATCAGGAGAGCGTCTTGCTCGTCTTCTACTTCATCACAAAAAAAAAACGTAGCGCGTCCCAAACCAGAAACTTATAACTTACTAGTGGCCCCGCGCGCACTTCGTCACGCTTAAAAATTATCTGTTTTTCTACTATATTATGCATGTATTACACAAAACCTTCCTCATGAATCACTCTATCTATTTGAAAAACCTCATCAAAATCATTTGCGTAATTTTAAAAATTTTACGAATGGATAATTGTAATCCGTTAGTTTATAAATGTACCACGAGACGTCGCACATTAATAAAATTGCGATAATTTGAGCGTAAATAATAGGTACAACTTATCTCTCGTTTGGAATTACGAATCATATTATTATTTGGTGACATATTATATATGTAGGATATATTACATAGATTCTTACAAACTTTCGCGTTAATAATATTAGTAAGATTTCTTTCTATCAGAAAAACTTTGTTAAAATCATTGAAACATCTTTGGAAGGAACATCTTTGCAAGTTTCGTTCCTGACTGATCGTATAGCTTACTTATTTAATTAGTTTCTAACGCTCTGTTTCAATTTACTTCTTTAATTGAGAATGAGATTTAGGTGGGGCTTTGTATTCATTAAAATTGTTTTAATTGTTTTAGCATCATTTGTGTTTTTAA
This sequence comes from Hemithea aestivaria, assembly GCA_947507615.1. Lineage (NCBI taxonomy): Eukaryota > Metazoa > Arthropoda > Insecta > Lepidoptera > Geometridae > Hemithea > Hemithea aestivaria. The sequence continues at coordinate 2,639,636 of OX382347.1, read as the reverse complement.
ACTGAGAAAAGAAAGTCTTTTTTAATGTTTTATTTAACAACAGTGGACCCGCGCGTACTTCGCTTAACAGACAATATTATCAGCTTTTCTCTACTATATTATGCATGTATTGTACATTTATACCTTCCTCTTGAATCACTCTATCAATTAAAAAACCCGCATCAAAATCTGTTGCGTAGTTTCAGAGATCTAAGCATACTACATAGGAAAAGACAGATACCGGTTTTACCGGGGGTAGACTTCCTTTGCAGGAGGTTGACTAGGTGGGTACCCCAACAGTGCCAGTTATTCTACCGCCTGAGCAGTGATGTGCAAACATTGCTGTGCTTCGGTAGGAGGGCACTGTAGCTAGTGAAATTACTGGGCTAAGAGTCTTAACATCTTATATGACTCTTGAGTAAGAAGCGTTAGTGCAGTGCACCTAGAATTGCACATCATTGTGAAATTCTGGGTTGCACTGTACTGATTATGGGCAGCGTTATCTCTTACCATCAGGAGAGCGTCTTGCTCGTCTTCTACTTCACCACATAAAAAAAAAGATAGCGGCACGCGACGGGTTCATAAGGGTTTCGTTTTGATTTACAGAGGTACGAAACCTCAAAAATTAACATTGTTGTAACTCACGTAATAGTTAAGAACGGAGTCCAAGTCGCAGCATTTATTTTATATGGTTGCATGCCAAAACAACTTATTTACGACTTGTAATAACACAGCCTTCGTTACACCGGCAAAGCCTTACTGCAACTAACAATTTGGAAAATGGGAAATTGAGTTACGAATTCCGGTGTTATTTGGCTGCATTTTTGGCTTTATGACAAAAATATAGGCTAGGGTGAAAAATACGAATTTATAAAAAGATAAAGTTTCTAAAATCGTATGTAATTTAACCATTAGGTACATTAATTTTGACGTACATGAGTAGGTACATTAAATTGATATTTGTTGAACATTTGCTAACATCACAAGACTCAAGAAGAGAATATTATTTATATCATGACAGCAACGTAAGCAAATGTAGATACAACAAAATTTACAAATAAAAATTGGGCTAATATAATGCCCATTCCATCTCATTTAATTATAATCAGCTGCCTTAACACAAATCTCTTAAAAACCGTCCAAAAACTCCAACGAGAAAACACGTTTCCGTGTGAAATCTGGCATTCCCTACAAAAGCAGCCGTCAAAATACGTTCGTAATAAACCTTAATAATATCAAGACTCGTCAATGGTGTACACGCCATTTCATTAAAGAAAATGCTCAAAAAGGTCCCTTCAAATTGGCCCAACGCTCGGAAGGAAATGGTGGACTTACCTTCACTGATGACCTCTCGAAATAACCACTTAAAAATCGGGATTGAAACTCTTTTTGGATATATTACTTCTATTTCACGGTACGCGAACGCGTGATCGGTAAATAAGAGCCGGATTGTCGACGACCGACCTCGTCGAGTACCAGTCGAGAACTGAAGCCGAAAGCTAGGAAAATGATGGAGCACCGCTGATCCTGACTGCAATTTTCCTGACGGCGCATGACATATTTTCCTTCAATCAAATTTCATCTCTATTTCATTAAGCGAAGAGTGTTATTTTGGGTTGTGGTTATGGTGTTTAAGACGTTTTTCCACCGTAAATGTTACCAGGTAAGAAAAATCCCACATTTCAGAAAATTCGATTTATTCCTTGGGATAATTAATGATGGCATTAATTGTTTATTCATTATGTTATGGGACGCCATGAGCGTTTTGACCTTTGCAAATTGTTTTAAAATTGAGGGTATTTTTCGAGTTTAACGTCGCTTCATATTAGAGATTACAAAGTAAACTCTACGGGTAATTAGGGAGAGTTATTATACTAATAGATACATTGTCTGTGTTAGAAATATTGGTGAAATAAAAAAGATGGTTGATTGTAGGTCATTTTTGCTTTAAAAAATGTCCCCTAGGTATTTTTTTGGTTTTATATTCACAGTTCGTAAAGCCAGCGTTCCACTTCGCGAAAATTTTTAGCGCGAAGTGTCTCTTTTTATATTTTATTTTGTTGAGAATTTGACAGTCTCACTTTGAACAAATAAACATTTAAAGCAAGAATCTAATGTTATGCCTCTGTACTGCCTTATCTTATGTTATGTTACATCTATCCGAGTCGAACGCGCCGAACGAATCGAATTTTGAATTTTGTTTAACATTACTGTGCTTCGGTAGGAGGCCACTGTAGCTAGTGAAATTACTGGGCTAAAGAGTCTTAACATCTTATGATTCTCAAGTAAGAAGCGTTGGGGCAGTGCGATCGGGAGCACTGTACTAGTTATGGGAAGCGTTATCTCCTACCATCAGGAGAGCGTCTTGGTCATCTTCTTGCTTCATTGTATAAAAAAAAACATGAAATCTTATAAAACCTCGCACACTTCTCCGCATCGAATCGTCCGAATCGGAAGAAGAATTCCTATACAAAATCAAAAATTGTCGGTTAGGTATGCGTTCACCATTATGACCAGTTCTTTGACATTCCATAAAATTAACGATACATGCCTAACTTCGAAACTTATCAGCGCCATCGGTAAAATAAAGTCAAGTTTCATTATACCCCAGTTATTATTTTTAATGATTAAGCTATCAAACGTTGTATCGCGGGTGGCATTTCGCCACGCATTTTAATTAATACCGACAATAAAGATGGAAACTAAGATAAACTGTAGGTTGACGTTGCGTTGTGCTGAATAATAAAACATAAATAAATTGGACCTGAAAGGAAACTCACGTATGTAATTAATTTTACTTATATTATAAACACTAGCTCCCAGCGGTTTTACTTACTGTACTATATGTGTTATTCCAGGGTCTATCCAAGCTATATCTATAACAAATTTCAGCTCAAACGGTACACCCGTTTAGGCGTGAAAGAGTAACAAACACCCAGACATATATTCTTAGAAACTTTCACGTTTATAATATTAGTAAGATACTAGCTGTGTCCAGCGGTACTGTAACCTATGTGTTATTCCAGGGTCTGAGCTATCTCTTTACCAAATTTCAGCTCAATCGGTCCACCCGTTTAGGCATGGAGAAGTAATAAACACACACACTCACAAACTTTCGCTTTTATAATATTTATTAGTGTGAAGTGTGATTATAAATTAATAGTTATATCGCAAAACAGTCATTACGTCCGTGTTCCGGCATGACGTTCAGTGAAGTCGGGGAGGGATTTATTCCGCCTTCTAGGTTTTGTCTTTTTTTTTTATGTGGAGAAGTAAGAAGACGAGCAAGACGCTCTCCTGATGTTAAGAGATAACGCTGCCCATAATCAGAACAGTGCTGCCCAGAATTTCACAATTATGTGCAATTCTAGGTGCACTGCACCAACGCTTCTTACTCAAGAGTCATAAGATGTTAAGACTCTTTAGCCCAGTAATTTCACTAGCTACAGTGCCCTCCTACCGAAGCACAGTAATGTTTGCACATCACTGCTCAGGCGGTAGAATAACTGGCACTGTTGGGGTACCCACCTAGACGACCTCCTGCAAAGGAAGTCTACCCCCGGTACCCCCGGTCTGCTACCATCTTCAACTGCATCGTCGCTTAATATCACGCGAGATATTAGTAAAAGGGTAACCTATAAAAATTAGGTAATCCTGGCCCGATACCAATGACTATAAATATTAATTAGTTGTGTGTGGTTTTTCCACTCTCGGTAGGCTTCAGTCGTGCCCAGTTACCACCCAATGGACAAAATTGTGTCAGTACGAGTTTTATGAAAATCGGATCGATAGTTAATAAATGAATTAAAATATGTGCCTAGTTCTCGCATATCTCAATAATGAATAAACCGATCTAGATCTCCGATTGTAAAAGAAGTACACTTTTATATCAATTCAAATTTATAACACCCCTCTTTTAGTCGGGGGTTAAAAGCCCTGAGCAAAACTAGAGGAAGACGATCAAGCATCGTTATATCAAAATCGTAACTTAACTCAAACTTGAGTTCATTAAGTTAATTGTAAAAGTTTCAGTTCTCGTGTGCTGTAGACACATCACGCAACTTAAATTGAACTTACAAGTTACTCTACCTGTCTGCAGTTTGTTTAAATATAGTTGAGTCTTAGGAATTTAGTGCCAGTGTGGAATTTAGTGCTAATTTCCTATAAAATTTTACTTTTCATTGCCATCAGCAGCGGCTTTAGCATGCCACATGGAATCCCGACAAAACTTCAAGAGTAGAACTGTCATCCCATTCATTCACAAAAGTACAATGTATGGGACGACAGTTCTACTCTTGACATTTCAGCGGGATCCCGTGTGGCATGCTAAAGCCACAGAAGACAAACGCCGGGCATGGTTGTCAGGTCGGTCATCGCGCCTTTTTGACAATTTTATCAACGAGCGATGGGTGTTGCGTTGGGTCGCGGCCACTAACGGCGAGAGTTCTATGCAATATCAGAAAATTGAGCGACAAATGTACCATCTGTACCTCGAAGGAAAAAAATAGTACCCTTTTACTTTACGAGTAACAGCATATATTAGGCAAAGTGCAGATGCTGTCGACGACGAATCACTTACAATGCCTAGAAAGGTCAGTTTTATAATCAATAAATTGATTTAAACTGAAGTTCGTATGTATGTAGGTTAGCTGAGATATCAAAAATATTACTTATATTATAAACGTGAAAGATTGTAGAAATCTGTGGATGTCTAGATGTTTGTTACTCTTTCACGCCTAAACGAGTTGACCGATTGAGCTGAAATTTGGTATAGAGCTAGCTTAGACCCTGGAATAACACATAGGCAGTAAAGCAGGTAAAATCGCTGGGCACAGCTGTAAACCATATTTTATATTCGACGCGCTTCATTTTATTCTGCACAGATTCGCTACAAGTATGTTACTTAGAAAGAACAACTTTCGCAAGATCTTACATTGATTTTCTTTGATACTTTTGTTGGATTAATAAGTGATGGCCTTCGGAAATACTCCGATAGACAGGAGAAGTTCTCTGTATACACTATGTCCCGTTAAAGTCATGGTCACACAGAACCGTAGCGGAAATATGGTACACCATATAAAAATATGCGGTTAAATCTATGCGTGTGTATGTGTTTATTGCAACATCTCCATCCTCCAAGAACTCAGTGTAAAAGAGCGTCTTCTAGCTACGCACAATCTTCGTATATTGAAAATTTTCAGGCACGTATCAAGGCGAGAGAAAGTCACCATTGAAAGGAAAAGCCAGGGAAGGGTGCAGGCCACAAGACCAAGAGTTAGATCGCCTATGAGGTGTTCGGAACAAATAAAAGCCGCAGTGGGTGGTCGCCTGCATGAGTGCTCCAGACTGACAACCTATAGGGATAAATGGCGAAATACTCGTATAGTGAGGCGAGCAATATATGGCCATACCGTAGGCGACTTGTCATGACGACCACGACCGTTCTGCCAAGAATGAAACGGGTATAGAGAAGAAGGAAAGATATATGTGTTATCCAGGGGGGTCACATCATCGTGGCCACTTGTGAGACAAAAAACAGCTTACGGATTTTCATTATTTTATAAAATACGCAATATATTGATATTTTAGGTCATAAACTAGTTGAATAACAATGTATTGTCTCATATTGCTTTAAAATTTTGGAAAAAAACGAAACACATAGTTATTATTGTCACAGTGAAGCAGTTTGACAGAGTTTGACAAACAACATAAACCCGCCACGCTGAAAGGGACGGAAAAAAAATAGGTTCTCCTTTTTCTTCACACAGAATTTTTCCTATTGCCATCACACTCACACATAAAATGGGTACTTCTAGTTGTATTACTTGTGGTGTTATCGCTCTACATAATATGTTACCGCTTGACATATCCTAGGGACTATGCTGAAATTTTGTGTAAAAACTCTGGAATTATACCTAGTATAAAACAAAGTCGCTGTCCGCGCCTGTCTGTCCCTATGTACTTGTGCTTAAATCTTAAAAACAACGCAACGGGTTTTGATGCGGATTTTAAATAGGTTGAGTAACTTAATCATACTTTAAATAAAATATTGTACAAAACTCAAACAGCATCCAAAAATCGCAGCTCATCGGGTCTTGTATAAAACTGTAAATTGAACAATCGTCCGATTTATTACATCCATCAGCATGACACAGCGTGGAAATAGCAGATACCCTAGATAATATAGAAAAACGTTAATGTGATTTAAGAACCGATTTGATAAGAAGAGATTTATCCCGCCTTATAGGTTTATATATAAAAAAACATATTATTATATTATATCTATTATAATGTTTCTTTAACCCGCTTCAATAGGAGAAGTTCGATATGCAGCCATAAAAGTTAAAAATGTATTTTTTTAACTACAGGTTTGTAAGTCAATATTTTAATCTCCCATCACCGTTGGAAGAAAGATATCACTTACCAGTGGATGTTATAGCAACCAAACTCTTGTTTTTATACATTCAGTTTGGCCTTTGAACTTTGAGCACGATCTAGCCTGACCTTAAGCTCCGGCCGTAGATGGCAGCAGACTTCAAAAAACAAGTGAATAGAGTCTTGAAAGGTAGGCAACGTACCAGCGGTACTCTTGGTATTGCAGGTATCCATAGACGACGGTAGCCATCCACTATCAGGTGGGCCATCTGCTTGTTTGTCGCCTATTACGTAAGAAAGACTAAACTGAGAATGTGGGTTTAATCCCCTCCCTGGCTACACTGTACATCATGTCGGAACACGCTTACAATAACCGCTTGGCAACACGATTTTGTCCACGGTGTTGGGTGGTAACTATAGCCACGACCGAAGTTAGCAACAAGTATATAAAAAACCCCGTGAAAAAACCTGTTTATGCCAATGCTAAAAAATCTCAAAAGAATGCGATAAGTAGAAGTACGCGATAAGTACTTCGGTTATGAGTATTGATTCGTAAAAAAGTACTTTCAGAATTTTCTTTGTCCATATTGCAGAGGTAGATATTATGTAGGTATGTACATAAATAACAAACTCGGGTCGTAAAAAGAAAAAAGTGAAAAAGCTTTTACACAAAATTTTCAGCAACATTATTGTTTTAACTTTTAAATGGATTTATATGGGAGTAGCAAGCTACCCGCGGTTTCAATATAATAATATTCTTTTTTTTTTATCTAAAGAGGCTTATGCCACTACATCCGACCTGATGAAAAATGCAAATGCGGTCGAAGATGAATCACTTAAGATGGCTAGAAAGGTACCTATTCACTCATGTCTTGAAGATGCCCAAGTTGTAACGCTCGGAAAACACGGATGACGGCAACGCAGCGACCTAAACTGAGTCTGGCCAAGAACATGCAACCCCAGCCTGACCTGCCCATGACTAGTCTGCCTTTTTTGACCCAGGAAAAATGGGTTACTCATCATCACCCCACGCCGGGGGTATGTGGGACTCTCCCGCAGCAGATTGGCGAGGCGCGGATACCCACCTGGGGGTGTTTCGGCGGGACTCCGTAATGCCGGGGCAGCGGGTACACCAAAACACTCATCCGCGGCCCCGACGGCAAATAGTCTCTGCCTACCCCAATGAGAACGAGTAGTATATTGATGTATGTTTTACTGTAATAATCTGCACTATAACAGAATCCATAGCAAATATTTAAAAACCATCAGCGCCCCTACTGCAGCGCCGACTGTAATCGCGGCGTATATTTATTTTATAAGCGCCTCAATTTCCTGCAGACCGCTCGATCTGATTGGACGCCGTGTTGACTGAACCGATCATCCGGTGGATATCATATTAAAAATTATACTCGTTGTAAGTTTATTGGGGTATTGTAAATACACAATTAAACTTTGTAACTAAATAAGAAGCCGAGCAAGACGCTCTCGGGATGGTAAGAGATAACGCTGACCATAATTAGTACAGTGCTACCCAGGATTTTAAAAAGGTAAAACTCTGAGTGCACTGCGCCAACGCTTCTTACTTGAGAGACATAAGATGTTAGAACTCTTCAACCAAGTAATTTCACAAAAAAAATGTTGCTGTTTCCAGTAATAAAAAATAAACAATTCCTATAAGTTTATTTCGAGTTTGAACCCAGTGATCAATCTACACATCTTATAATATGTTGCAGTGTCAGGTCGCCATGATAACTACAAGGCCTACCACATTTATGTCTACTTAACCAGAAAATTGTGTGTTTGAACCTAATTGGAGCGGTCTATTTACGAGACGTCTGTACCGTATCTTTTTATTTTAATCTAAACCAGATTACAACAAGGCTTGCTACATTTCTTTATTTAGTGTCCCTATGGTCATACGCCCAGCTTTTAATTCAAATATCTCAGTGTGTCTCAAAAAGTTTGCCTGGACGCTACCGTGTTTCGGAAGGTACGTAAAACTGAGGGTCCCGGCTTTTCCTATATGATACGTAGGAGGCAGTCTTTAGGTCATGTTGCGGGCCCTGTAGTAATCTCAGCGACCTGAAACTGCAACTTATAGGTTAGCCACACAACCTATAATTGTGATTTGACTCTTACTTTGTAAGTAGGGTAACCTGTTCTGTTGTAGTATAAACACCAATTATTTAATTTTCGGGTGGACCGATTGTGCTGAAATTTTGTATAGAGATAGCTTAGACCTGGAATAACAAATAAGCTACTTAAGTACTGCGGCTAAAACCGCTGGGCGCAGTTAGTATAAAATATTTTTATAATTTTGTATAATTATACAAATATAATATTATGATATTGAACTAAACTCAGCGTTCTAGACCTAAGTTATAATTACCCACCTGTAAGCAAACAAACAACTCGGCTGATGTTCGAGGATTGGTTATCTCCCGACCAGTAATTAAAAGTAAACAATAATATTCACCGTACTACTGTGGCATTTACTGCTTATTTACCTTAATTGCAACTGTTTATATTGGTACAAAGGACAATAAAGAAGTTTCTGGTACTTTAACATGTTCAGCCTTTGAAGAAAAAATTGTCCTACTTAGTTTTATTATAATTTATTATTTTTTCTGACTTGACTTTTTTATTTATATTTTTCTCTTTCTTTTTTCATCGTCTTGTTGAACACATCAGAATCTGAATTTTTCTAACAGGTGGGATGTGGTCAAACGTATACCTTTCTATCTATATAAAAAAATTAATTGCAAATCTGTTAGTCTCGTTAAAACTCAAGAACGGCTGAACCGATTTGGATAATTTTCATCATCATCTCAACCATTGGACGTCCACTGCTGAACATAGGCCTCCCCTTTGGACTTCCATATGTACCAGTTGGAAGCGACCTGCATCCAGCGTCTTCCGGCGACCTTTATAAGGTCGTCTGTCCACCTTGTTGGTGGACGTCCTACGGTTCGTTTGCTAGTCCGTGGTCTCCACTCGAGCACTTATTCTACCGTCTGATCAGATGTGCAAGCTGTGCTTCGGTAGGAAATTACTGGGCTGACGAGTCTTAGCATCTTATGACTCTCAAGTAAGAAGCGTTGGCGCAGTTCCCCCAGAATTTTACCATTGTAAAATACTGGGTAGCACTGTACTAATTATGGGCAGCGTTATTTCTTACCATCAGGAGAGCGTCTTGCTCGTCTTCTTACTTAGCTGTATATAAAAAAACATTATTGCCCAGGGGTCAATATGGCAAATTTTTCGTAATAATTGAAAAAATTCAAACATTTTCATCAAGTGAAACCGTAGAGAAATGCTAGTGACTAATAAAAGGGAAAGTGTGTACGGTAATTTAATTGAAATGATTCATTTTACAGTGAAATCTGAGTAAAGTTGAGCACAGGTGTAGTTGAACTCACTCAAATATGATATACGTTGACGTTGTTTACAGTTTAAGAGGTGGATGTCTAAAATATTACTCAATTGGAAATCATACAATTGGTACAATTACTATTGAGGCCATAGATATTTATACAACAAATAACAGGCAATTACAATAAAATATAAATTAAAACTGAAAGTACAACACTATGATCCACAATGGGCGGCCTTATCGCTTAAAGCGATCTCTTCCAGGTAATCAATTCACTTAAAAAGAACTATTAGAAACACTTAAAAAGAATAATTAGAATACCAGGAGGCTCTATTTTATTCAAAAAAATTAAAATGGCTTTTTTAAGCATAGAAGTAAAAAGACGAGCAAGACGTTCTTCTGATAACGCTGCCCATAATCAGTAAAGTGTCACCCAGGATTTCACTAGCTACAGTGGCCTCCTACCGAAGCACAGTCACTGCTCAGACAGTAGAATAACTGGCACTGTTGGAGTACCCAAAACCTGCAAAAACTCTACCCCCTGTAAAGCTCAGTGATTTTATCCGCTAAAAGTAGAATACTTTCGCATTTATAATACGCCTAGCGGTTATACCCCGGTCTAAGCTATCTAATGATGCGTAACGCATTTTTCCTCTGTAAAAAAAGGGTCTAAGCCATCCCCATACCAAATATCAGTCCAATCGGACTACCAGTTAAAGCGTGAAAGAGTAACAATCATACATCTGGACATCCAGAGATCCATACATTCTTATAAGTTCAAGTACATTCTGATAAGTTCTTATAAGTTCATTCTTTCAAGTTTATACTTGTTGTTCATATTTTCACTCGTATGTTCATAATATTATGAAGAAATCCGTAGACGAACTAAAGTCACTGACATAACCCGCGCGGATAGGCAAGCTGAAGTGGCAATGGGCAGGCCACATAGCGCGCAGAGCGGATGGTCGATGGGGTCGAAAAGTGCTCGAGTGGAGACCATGGACTAGCAAACGAAGCGTAGGACGTCTACCCACAAGGTGGACAGACGACCTTATAAAGGTCGCTGGAAGATGCTGGATGCAGGTCGCTTCCAACCGGTACATATTGAAGTCCAAAGGGGAGGCCTATGTTCAGCAGTGGACGTCCTATGGCTGAGATGATGATGATAAATATTAGGACTAAATACGCCATCAGCTCCTCTCCTATTTACACAGTGAGTCAAGTAAAGTAAATCAAGTGTACCTCGCACAGGATGATGGATGGGCTACGTTATATATGTATATATGTTAGTATACAAGGTGCGTACGTCGGCACTTGTAAACAGCCTGCTCATTAATATAGAGCCTTTATTGTAGCGTTTTATATCAACTCTCTTACTAGATGTGTTTAAATTTATATTGACGCAGTGGTTGGCGGAGAAATGTTCTTATAGGGCTCATTCTCATTTTAGCTCAAATTTGATGATCACACGGTTATATTTCCTAAACGGTTAAAGACAGAGATATGAATTGTGGATAGGTGGATAAAGCATATATTAAGCTACAAAATAAATGAATATTGTCATAATAGACGCAAAAAATAATACTAAAATTTAACATTAAAGGTCAAAATCGGGAACATTTTTCGTATTCTCATGGTGTCACACTTTGCGTTGCAGTTAAACATTTGGGCACTACTTTAACAAATTTTGATGTATCTGTATGTAATATATATCAAAATTATCGCAAACAAATATACTTTAAGGTCTACAGGCTAAAAAAAGTTTTCAGTATTATTTTGAATTTAAAATAATATAATGCGGCGGCGGTCACACGATTTTAGGTGCTTTAGATTTGCGTAGTTTAACGGCTGCTGCACACAACATCAACAATCCAATGCAATGTTCTGCAATCGTAGAAGTAGGATCTAGGACTTATCGAGCCGTGGGAAAAAATATAATTGCTAAGTTTCAATTTATTCATGGGTGTACCGATCACTTGCATGGACAACATTTTATGCATTGTATTTTAGTTATTTAAATCAAAGCTAGCTTTTCGAAACGCCAAATTGTGCGAAATAAAGATGTAGTATTTAATTTTATACATTATACCTAAACTTTCCAGAATTTCACCAAAAATGGGATATTTTCGTCACCAGCGTGGCATCACCTTCATAGCGTTTTTTACCATGAAGGTGATTTTTGAGCCACAAAAGTGATTTTTATGTATTGTTTTCTTTTGAAAGGGCCTTTTTACCTACTAAAAAGTACTGTATCTGTTATGTTAGGGTTTTAATTAATACAAACCAAATTTCTGACCAATAAAAAAGTAAAGTGAATGGCAAAGTAATATCTCAAATTACGCATATTTTATTCTGTATTGAGGTTTGTTGTAACGTAAAATGTCGTTTTATTGTACATTTTTGGTCTTTTAAGTCTTTTAAAAGGGTTTTACTAGAAAAAGTTGTGAAAAAATTATGACTTAATCACTTTCGTGGCGTCGAAAATTTCAAAACTGTTTTTCTTCGAAATGAAACGTACGATTTAAATCATTTATATTAAAGTTTACTCGTGTTATCCAGCTCTATACAATATTATGCATAAACATTTCAAATAAGCAATAAATAAGAATTACCATGAAGGTGACGATGAGAATCGATTCCATGAGAATGAGCCATTGCATAAATTATTTTTTTTAATACAAAATATATATAGTCACGCATACTCTATACTTGTTATAAGTCACATTATTGTACTTATGTATTATTCATACGTCTGTAAAAGACAAGTTTTGGGATCTGTTATTATCCACTTGAAATCTATGAATAAACAAATTATTATAAGAATTTCTTATACTAAATGTGTCATGCTTCTTAAGAGCGTATATATCGAGTGACGCTCTCTCGCTCGCACTATTTGACAAATTTTGAAATATAAATTCATAGAATTAATTTATTGAAAATTCCTTAAGAACAGCCCTCCATAATATTATTGCACACAGTTTAAAAGTGTATTATCGATATATTTAAATAAATAGGCCAAGCGCGAGTCGGGCCACGCACAATGTAGGGTTCCGTAGTTATAGTAGATTGAATACACTGCACAACAGCATTTTGGATGATTGGGTTATGATACATGATATTAGTCCAATTTTTGACGACGATTTCAAATTTGTGACTGAAATTTCTGTATCAGCTCTAGTTAAAAAGATAGGACACATATTATGTTGTTTTCGTAATAAAACGCTATAAATGTAGAGATGATCCTAATTAATTTAAGTTTAAGTTGAAAAACTCTTTATGTTATTTGATTTTCTTGCTGAAACTGAAGGCTATTCTAAATGCTCTAACAATATTCAGCCATCATATGTGCGTTCCAGAAGCCTTGATAGCGTTACTTCATCGGACAAAAGTTCGGGTGGAATTGCTTGCCCAATTCTTCACTTAGTACCCCAAGATTGTCATGAATATAGTCTAGGTGGTCGTGGAGAGAGTGTAACTTGATGGTTATGTCACATTCGAGCCTTTGAAAGTGACGCATTAGTTTTTGGACGTGTTGAGAAAAGTCCAAATAATTCTTACTTTACAAAAAAAAATTATAACCACCATTGGCCTAAAACAAAGTTTACCATTTTTAACCCCCGACGCAAAAACGACGGGGTGTTATAAGTTTGACGTGTCTGTCTGTCTGTCTGTGTGTGTGTGTGTGTGTGTGTGTGTGTGTATGTGTCTGTCTGTGGCATCGTAGCGCCCAAACGGATGAACGGATTTTGATTTAGTTTTTTTTGTTTGAAAGTAGAGTTAGTCGAGAGTGTTCTTAGCCATGTTTGGTGAAAATCGGTCCAAGATGGCCGCCGCTACAAAATGGCGGATTACTTTTTTCTTCCACGACCCCCTCAATATGGGTATCAAATGAAAGGGCTTAACGAGTAGATTACAGCCCACTATATAAAATTTAAAATCCAAGATGGCCGCCATCAAAAAATGGTGAATTACGTATTGCGTTGGGGGTTTTTTTAAATTTTTAATTTAATTCACTTGTTAAATGAACACATTATGAGCCAGTTATGTTCCGCATACTTAATTTTTAATAAAATCAAAACAATAGTTTTATGTTTACACTAAGCAAAAATAACAGTCATCGTGATGGTTCTCGAGTCCTTTCCACATTATAGCGGTTTCGTACCAAAATCTATTTATTTTCTTATTTGTCCACAAACGTAGATACCCAACACACGTTTTGCATAACTTTTGGGGAATCCAAGGCTTGTCGTTAATTTCCAGGGAGTATCCAAAGTAATTTTTGTAAGCCTAAATTATGAACTACTAAAGTTGTCACATTCAAACGGAATTCTTTGAGCATATATTCTCCGCAAATAAAAAAAAATATCCGGATCATTCACACAAGTAGCCTTGACCATGCTATATCAAATTATAATAAAAAACTTAACATGTTAGAAATTATGAGTAAAGTAACACTGTAATATGGTAATTAATTTGTGATAGCTATAACTCGTAAACAATACAACCATGAACAATTCACTTGCGCGATCTAATTTTACTACTAGCGCCATCTAGTTATGCATTAATAAACTATTGGCTAGGTTAGCTTTAGGTATTCTTATTTATTGAGTTGGAACAACAGGGTTGTTGACAAATTTTTTAGTCCATATTGTAGATTATTAAAAATAGTTAGACACGTATATTTTTTTTTTTGTAAATTTGATAAAAAACAATGGCTTAGTCGTGACGTCAATATACCAGATTTTGTGCATTTTGTACTGGATGCGAAAACATATAATCGTCGTTACTCAGCCAATTTTTATTTTATTCACAAACAAAAAATACGTGTCTAATATTTTTTTATTATTTAAAACACGGACTAATTATATTTTGAATTTGCTGACCTTGCCAACATCTCTTTTTTTCAGCGCTGATTTTACCGAAACTAATAATTTTATCTTAACCGCTATAGTTTTCCTGGAAAGTTCATGGTTGAAAGCATACCTCTGATTTTTTTCAGAATTTTAAAGCTAGTAGTTCAGATTTTAGAGGGGGGGGGGACGCTCAATTTTTTTTTTAAAACTTGAATATCTTTCAAACAGAACATGAAATCGAAAAAGTTTCTTAGCAAACCGTCCTTCATTTTAAAGTACCTATTCAACGATACCCCACACGATGGTATCAGCCAGGAAAAAAAAATCATCCCCATCTTACGTGTACGGGAGGTAGCCTAAATTAATTAATTAAAAATTATTTTTTGTCACCGTTCTCTTACCCTTATTATTACTTACCTGTATACAAAATTACACTTTTCTAGGACTTATAGTTTCTCCGCAATGCCGCGGACAGACAGACGGACGGACGGACGGACGGACAAAGCGAAACTATAAGGGTTCCTTGTTGACTACGGAACCCTAAAAAGGCATGAAAAGAAATTTTGATTTTTTTTTCTTTCATACATTCTGGAAACACTTTTAAAATGTGTGCAATAATATTATGGAGCAGCCCTCCAAAAAGGATTCTCTCTTAAGGAATTTTCAAAAAATTAATTCTATGAATTTATATTTCAAAATTTGTCAAATTGTGCGAGCGAGAGAGCGTCACTCGATACATACGCTCTTAATCTAATTTAGTTAATACTAAACCGAATTCAAGCTCTTTTTAATACGCGAGGACGAAACGTTTTAATTCAGATCCTTTTTATTATTTATTATAATTATTACAGGTTGATGTGAAGCGACGATGCGGCCGTAGATGGTAGCAGACTAAACCTAGAAGGCGGGATGAATCCCTCTTTGGCTTCACAACACTACAACTACCGAGTGACATGGTAAAGCTAGATTAGTAATCAGTTAGAGCACCCTTTCTGTATGAATATGTCTATTTAGTGTGTTTTGTATGACGCCTACACTTCCAAACACACAATATATTAATAAATGATTTTGGTACAACCACGTGCGCAGACTTAATTTAGTTTTAGATTAAGGTGGCGACACATTGTAAAAAATAACAATTTTGAATAAATAAAAATTAAATTTCGATATATCGCGATTTTACCGCCAATCACCAAACAACTTTAAACTATTTGTTTAAGCACATTACAAGAACATAGCATTAAATACAAATCTAAATAATGGAATAGACTGACTGACTGATCTATCAACGACCAGCTAAAACCGCTAAACAGATTGGGATGAAAATTAAAATACAGATAAGATTTATGACGTAGACCTCCAATGAGCAAAGATTTCTGCACGCATAGGCGTAAGCATAAGTTAGTTATGTTATAAACTAGCTACGTCCAGCGGTTTTGCCCGCTGTTTTATAGCCTATGTATTATTCCAGGGTCTCTCAAGCTATCTCTATACCAAATTTCAGCTCAATCGGTCAACCCGTTTAAGCGTGAAAGAGTAGCAAACATACATCCAGAAATCTATACATTCTTACACTTTCACGTTTACAATATTATAAGCTTTATATTACTTTCACCTGTCTGTTGTCTGTCTGTCTGTCTGTCTGTCTGTAATCAAATCTTGCAAGTTTGATTTGACCCACTTCCCGGTTTCCAATTGAGCTGAAAATTTGCATGCGTGTGTAAATCGGATGACAATGCAATATTATTATGACATGGAGCTGATCTGATGATGGGGCTGGAAGGTGGCTATAGGAACTCTGTCATTAAACAACGCAACCCCATCGAGTTTGGGCTAATTTGAGTCGTCTTGACGAGTACTATATGATGCAAGATGGTAATGATAATTAAAGCTTGTTTTTAAAAAGTATTTTTAAAATTTCACTTGTTAGTAAGATGTATAACAATTAGCGGCTTTATCGCTAATAATGATATCTTAAGCCACATCCACGTTCAACCGAAATGAGCAGAGGTAGTGAGCTGGCCATTCTTGTAAACACTATACTTCTATGGCAGGGCAAAATGTGTGTAAACACATGCCCTGTCCACTGCCCTGCCCGTTTTGACTGAATATGGCTGAGGTATTACAATTTTTTTTTTGTTGATGGGGGGTTAAAATGAATGTCATCCCCTATAGGGGCTTAAATCGGAATGAAATCGTTAATGTAGAATTTAAAATAAAGAACATTAATATAAATTTAAATATTTCTTAAGTTTGTATTAATTGACTACCTGCGCTCAGCGGTTTTACCCGCTACCCAATGTACAGTGAGTACAGGTACCTTATTATTATAGTGCACGTCGCACGTGTAGGTTGGAAGCGCTAATGTACTTAGAACTAATTATTTAAAGTTGTTAGACTGAAGCGAGACTCAATTTGATTCACTGTCTGAGTCTGAGCTGTGGGGATGATTGTTTTTCATTTTGTTGGTTTTTAATAAAATGAGCTAGTTTTTATGATAATAACATGGCGTTGCAGGTATGCACAATGCACGATTGTCACTATTACCGATAAGACCTCCAATTGTAACACTTAGATAAGTTTAACATTGTGACCGCCGCACGCGCCGAGCCAGCTATTTGGTTATACCTAGACACCGCACAAACTACGGCAAGTCGATGCTTACTGTTGAAGGAGCGCAACTTTATAACCAAATACCATCCCGTATAAAAAATATAGACTCATTTCCCGTGTTTAAAAAACAGCTTGCACAATATATTATATTAAACCAGTGAGTACATATAGAAAATAAAATTCTTATAATTTTTACATTTGAAATTAATAGTTATACATTAATATTATTTTTTATTAACAATAATAATGAATCTGTCTCATGACATAAATATATATCTGATATTTATTTTTGCACTCGAATAATAGTGTGTCCACCTAAATTTGTCTATCTAACTAAAATATTTTTGTTAGTAAAAAATAATTTTACTTTTTTGTTTAAAAACACGGGGAAAGAGTCAATCGCAATATTATTTGTTGTGCATGTACCTACCTACTTATTCTACCATCATAATAATTAATGTAACAAGTAACTACCAACCTATATTGTAATTTTAATATTTAAGCTTTACTTACTTCGATGTTTGTGACGACGAACAAAGATAATCAATGTTATGTATATTATGTTATCACGTAAGTGCCTTTGTTGATAATAAAGATCTTTAAACCTAATTAGTTTTACGATTTTTTATGTTTCAACTAGCGGTGCCCAGCGGTTTTACCCGCTGTACTGTATGTCATATCTGTAGCCTATATGTCATTCCAGAGTCTAAGCTATCTCTATACCGGGTTTCAGCTCAATCGGTCCACCCATTTAGGTGTGAAGAAGTAACAAACATACACACTCAGAAACATTCGCCATTATTATATTAGTGTGATAAAATCTACCCATTGCAGATACATGTGTTATTAAAAAATCATCCCCTGTAGGGGTTTAAATGGGGGTGAAAACTTAGTAAAAAATTAGACTTGCAAGTTTCAATATAATAATAGCCTTCCGTCGAACATAATATTAAAGAACTATCTGACGCGAAGCGACGCGGCGAACTACTTATGTCCCACCTTAGAAGCAATAAAAATGAGCAAATGAAACAGTCTAGTTCCATAAAAAATAATTCTACCATTTCATTTTCTAAAATTCAAATATCTACCATTTAATTTCCTACCATCTCATTTTCTGCCTTTCGAATTTCTACCATTCCAATTTCCACCATCCCAATTACTACCATTTCATTTTCTACTATTCAAATTTCTACTATCTGATTTTCTCAGTACTTCTAATTTTAATAAATTAGATTCTCAGTACTTCTAATTTCTAAGAAACGCTAGTTTCCGGTTATTCATTATTGGTTAGGTTAGCGAAAATGTGGCCATAGATGGTAGCAGACTAAGCCTAGAAGGCGGGATAAATAACTAAAACTCTAAGAATTTAGGTTGCAAGTTTCCAGTGCTTCAAATCCCACACCGGTTTAATGCGCTTGTGTACCTTCCGTCGAACATAATATTAAAGAATAACGCGCGCA
This sequence comes from Hemithea aestivaria, assembly GCA_947507615.1. Classification (NCBI taxonomy): domain Eukaryota; kingdom Metazoa; phylum Arthropoda; class Insecta; order Lepidoptera; family Geometridae; genus Hemithea; species Hemithea aestivaria. The sequence goes on along the minus strand of OX382347.1, from coordinate 2,620,983 downwards.
CGCGATTCAAGGCTCTAATATTCTATGAGGGCGTAGCTTACACCGTGCTGTAATAATAGGTAGGTAGGTATATAAGAATTAGAATATATATAGGTATATTAGTTGAGGAAGCGAAGGTGTGTCAGGATCGTACCAAATGGAGGGAAAAAGTCTGCCTTCCCCAACGGAAACCAGGCGTGATTATATTAATGTACCTAAGTATGTAAGTAGTAAGTATATTAGAATTATTATTTTTTATCTTATTTAGTCGAATAGCTATGGTTACGATTAGAATAACGACAAAGAACACTACGATTGTATGAAACTAACGGTAAAAAATACCTTATTAGTTATTTTTATTTATTGTTAAAAAATTAACCTTAACACTAGGCGAAATCGACATAGCACATAAGTTCTTTTATTCTTGTCTATCATTCGTAACCGCCCAATAACCAGTAAATAATTTTAGAAATAATTCTTTTCAAACTCTTACCTACATACCCGTTTTTTTTTACTTAGCAAATTGGCGTAAAGAGTCTTAAATATTCACAGTAAAAAAATGTTTACTCGTAAATGTGCTACAAGTTTCATTCATAGATGATCTAAGTTTTATTTTTTATCAGAGAAGCAAAATAATGTCTCGTTTTAAGTTCAAAGAAATTTCTAATTATATTATGCTCTACCCAAAATTGGGTGTATTTCCCTTGTAATTGAGGTAAAATGTTACGCTACGGTGTGATTGTCGTCCATTATCTATTGAAGAGCAGTGACGTGACGGCTGTCGAGAGAAATTGCACTTTTCGCAACATGCCTGGCTGAAATAAATATAGGAAGCCCCAGGGCACGCTGTGACGCAGTGACTTAGGTCTAGCTGGTTAATAATTGCTCGAAACTTTTCTAGTAATACGTTAGACATATTATATATTATACCATTTATCGAAAAATCAAAACACATAGAGCTTAGGGATCGATGCGATAGATACGAAGTTCTTGCGAAGCATTAGTGTAAGTACCTACCTACTGGCGATGCGCTGCGAATTCGCTGTTATGTGTGTGCCCCCATAAGAAGTATTTTAACATCAAATTAGACTTCACATGCTAGCAAATTTAACCAGTGTCAAAACTGCATAAAATCCGTTGGTGAATATTATTAAAAGTGTTTTATTGAAGAAAGATGCGTATTAATAAAGTTTTATAGGAGTATTTTGAAGACAGCTAGAATATACCTCAATTAAAATAGTAGGCTAGGTAACACTTTATGACAATCCGCTTTTTAGGCTTTATTAGGTAGAGTAAATCCCATAGGTTCACTGAACTTCGTGCCGGAACACTGCCACTCACACCTTTGTAGTTTATTACCTATGTAAACAAACGAAAAAACTCACGGATATAAAAAAGTCGAAGCTTGGTTCGACTCTGGGTTTCGGACGATTAAAAAAAAAAAAAGGTAGCACTCCGGGAGTGCCGGCAGAAGTGAAAACTTCAATATTAACGTTGTGTTTAATTATTAATTATAAAAGTACTATCATTTATGAGGTAGAATACAATGTTTATTTATTGCGCTATCGTACACAAATATGACAATTTATATGTTGTTATTTATTATATTATATCGTTATTTATATATTACATTAAATTTTATCTCTCAGAAAAATCAACTTACATCCATAAATTCGACGACTTTTACACCATCAACAGAGCGGCACACTCAGGCACGGTAGAAAGAGTGGGAGATACTAGTTCCTCTCCCTTCCCCTCGATCTTACGCTTTTTCGATCAGCATCACGTGACCCTAACGCGAGTTTTAAAGTTTTTACCCATACAAAAAAGTGCTCAGCGCCGCTAAAGAAGTTTTCACTTCAATAATAATGCACACAACATACACATTTCATAAAAATGTTAGTATTACATAAATTATTATTCTAAATTGTTAGTAATCTTAAAAACTAAGTTAGCGAGTTGGAACATATCGCGAGCCCGGCGGTCTACTGCGCTGCCTAGATAGACGAGTGCTTTTTGAATGGATTTTCCATTTTATTAAACAATGTTTTCAGGATAGTGTCGGAGCTCACACGCATTCTGTACCACATCAACGCGGTCCGTTTTTTCATGATGGCATAGAAATTGTCAACATGACTCTCCACATACATTTGTGAAGCGATGTCAGGGCAATTACGATGTCCTTCATCAGGAGAAGTAGGATGGTGGCGGAGGATGGTGGGCGGTTTTGTAGTTTATGTACTGTTAGCGCAGTGTATGTAGTGTAGGGTGCGCATATTTGAGCTCTTACTTGCGCATACCTGTGCCTTCACCGTATATATCATTCAGGCTTCATCGGCGACTGTTGCCTTTTCAAACACTATTCGATGAAAACTGAACGAATTGTCAACGAGAAGTAGTACCTACCAACGTCGCAACGAATAAAAAAAATCACTATGAGTTTCTTGCTCGTTCTTCTTATAGAGGTGCTTTGCGAATGAGAGGTAGAGTCTTATGATAGGAACAAGAGAAATTTAAAAAAAAACTTTTTAAGAACAGTCTTATTATTATTACCATCTAGCACCAAAGTACTCGTCAAGACGAATCAAATGAGCCCAAACTCGTTGGTTGCGTCGTTTAATTACGGTGTTCCTATGATCACCTTCCAGCTCCATGTCATAATGATGTTGCAGTTTGGTGTTTACCGCTCTATTATGCCTTTGTCTTCTTTTGTTTTATAATTATTATTCTCTTTAGTCTATGGAGTTGCAGGTCACCAAGATTACCACAAAGCCTGCAACAGAGGCTTTCTATATAATCCTCAAAACGCATTTCCGTACACAATCAAAGTGTTTATTTAACTATCAAAGTCCGCGACCTAATGCAAATAGTTAGAGTTTATAACAGATGGGAAACATTAAGGTTTTTATCGACCCTCTCAAGTTCGCCCGTTACGGCTTAATAGTCTTGGGACTTTACCAACACATTAATTTGAACTATTTCTTACGAATTATTACGTGGTACTGTAAACAAAGGATGTCATTTCCTTAATCTATTTGTCCTTAACCCAGACTTAGATATAACCCTAATTTTAATGATTAAACATTTTTTAGGGTTCCGTTGCCAAATGACAAAAAACGGAACCTTTATAAATAGATTCGTCATGTCTGTCTGTCCGTCCGTCCGTCCGTAAGTCACAGCCACTTATTTCCGAAACTATAAGAACTATACTGTTGAAACTTGGTATGTTGATGTATTCGGTCAACCGCATTAAGATTTTCACACAAAATTAGAAAAAAAACAATAAATTGTTGGGGCTACCCATACTTAGAACTGAAACTCAAAAAAAATTTTTTCATCTATTATAATATTCTTAGTGTCAGAGTGGTCGTGGTTGCTCTGATGCTCGGCTTTCTGCTTGGATTTTCCCGGTGGATTTAGCGATGTGACGCCATTTTTGTCTGTTAATGGCGTTGCGAGAGCCATGGGTCATAGATGCCTCTGTGGCCTTCTTGTTGAGGTCAGTCCAGCGAGTTGGAGAACGACCTCGAGCTCTCATCCCTTTAATTGGACCCTGCACAACAAGTCTCTTCATTGAGTGCTCTTTCCTAGAGATGTGACCAAAGAACTTCAAATATTAGTAAGATAAAAAAATATCTAAAGCAAAAAAAAATATCTAAAGCTTTAAAGATAAACTTCTTTACCTATACGTGTTTAGATTAAAAATAAACCTAGAGTTACACTAGATGAAACCGACACGAGTTTCTCGTTAACCCCACAGCGGTGAAAGGTTTCAGTAAAACACAGATTTTATCGGCTTAGCGCACACAGGTTTAAAACTTTTTGCTCGGACACTGCACTGGCTAAAAAGAAATACAACTTTTTATAGGAGCTACAAGTGGAAATCTTTAAGACTGAAAAAAGTATCAGAAAGGAAAAACCGCTTTGAATTACTTAGGTACCTATTTGTGCTTGTAGGTATATTACGAGTAATTCATTCGCAACATCAGTGTCGAGCACAGGGGCAGACTGAAAAGCAGCAGTCAAGTTAGATGGAAGGCTAGCTTGACGACACTCTGAGTCTACTCCCATTGACTGATACTTTATAATTATATATCATTTGATTTTAGACCAAATGTTTATACATATAGTTCTGTAAAGATTTTTATATAGTTTTATTCATTAATATTAAGTAATTTATTGTAAAATTATTTTTCTGGGTCACAATAAAGAGTTTTTGTATTGTATATTATATTATTGTTTGGATAAGTTAGTTAAGTTTGTACTGTTTATTATTAGTATTTTTAAATAAATTTTATTCATTTCATTCGTAAACAACACTTTATGAGGCTTTTATTTTAAAGTACAAATTCAATTTTTCTAATGCTGCCACTTAGCAGCTAAAAAGTGTCCTTTTACGCGCAATATGGGGCCAGCCTAACATCTCTTACATAACAATATATATATTTTTATATACGAAGTAAGAAGACGAGCAAGACGTTCTCCTGATGGTAAGAGATAACCCTGCCCATAATATTAGTACAGTGCTACCCAGTGCACTGCGCCAACGCTTCTTACTTGAGAGTCATAAAATGACTCTTCAGCCCAGTAATTTCACTAGCTACAGTGCCCTCCTACCGAAGCACACTAATGTTTACACATCTCAGGCGGTAGAATAACTGGCACTGTTGGGGTACCCACCTAGTTGACAACCTCCTACAAAAGGAAGTCTACGCCTTCCTTTGACTAGACTTTTTTTTTAGACTTAGTAATATAGAGTAAGCTTATTGTAACTTCTCTATATTACGATATGTATTTCAAAATGATCCCGGTAACGAAATACATCAGTGCAAAGCTAGGTTTCTAAGCTATATGAAATATGAGGTTCTTAGCAAAGGTCAGGAAGGGTGAAGGCTTCGATAGTAAAGCTATCGCTCGAGGCCTAGAGGTCTAATGTGTCTGGTAATACAGCCTTGGATATTAGGGTTAATGACCTCACTATAATAGAATGGGCTTAGTATTGAATCCTTTATTTGATACCCGCTAATGGACCCGCGCGCACTTCGTAGTGCCTGACAGAAAATTAACAGTGTTTCTCTACGATATTATGCATGTATTATACATTTAAACTTTTTTCTTGAATCACTCTATCTATTAAAAAATCAAAATCCGTTGCGTAGTTTAAAAGATCTAAGCTATATGTAGACAGACAGACAGCGGGAAGCGAATTTGTTTTTATTATGTAGTGATTAGAATTAAGGTTAATGACCTTGCTAATAAAATCCTCGCTAATAGAAGGGGCTTAAAATTGAAAAAAAAAAAAAAAAAAGAAAAAAAATGTTTACTTGTCGACACGGTTTTGTCCAGTGGGTAGTAACTAGTCGCGACCGAAGCCTAACACCAGTAAAAAAAACTAGAAGCAAATCCTTCGTCTCTAGTCTCTTATATAGCAAAAACATCTCTATTTTTCTTAAAAACAACCCTCCATAACTGTGGACACAATTTATTCTCAAAACCTCAGCTGTCCGCAAACAATAAAAACGGCAAGCGCCATAAAAATGTGACTCTTAAAAAAAGTTAAGAAGATTTGTGAACATAAAACGGCCTACTCCAAAATCATAATGAATACGGCAAAAATTGGAACTAACTTTACAGTACATTAAGTCACTGGAAAACTTACTAATACGAAGACACTAGCGCCAATTGTAATGTACTTTAAAATTGGAATTGATACGCAAAAAAATCCCATTCTTTTTCTTTATTACGCATAAACAAAACTCGCGATGTGAAAGATAAAAAACAATATTATGTGACATAAAGAGTAAAAGATCAATCGCTATAAAGAGAGCTTAGGATGGGGTACTGTGAAACCTATGAAATTGTAATAACACACAAATTCCGATAGACTTCATTGTAAAAGAAGTGTTTTTTTACAAGCTTTTATTTACTTTCACCTGTCTGTTGTTTGTCTGTCTGTCTGTCTGTAATCAAATCTTACAAGTTTAATTTGACCCACTTCCCGGTGTCCGATTAAGCTGAAATTATTCATGCCTGTATAAATCGCATGACAATGCAATATTTTTATGACATCGAGTTGATCTGATGATGGAGCTGGAAGGTAGTCATAGGAACTCCGTAATTAAACGACGCAACCCCATCGAGTTTGGGCTCATTTGATTCGTCTTGACGAGTACTTTATGGTGCTAGATGGTAATAATAAAAGCTTGTTTTTAAAAAGATTTTTTAAAATTTCACTTGTTTTTGTATACCGGTAACTTTCTCAAGATGGCTATTATTGCTTAGGATTTATCTACTTTTGTATTTCAATAAAGGGTAATCTATCTATCTAGATTTTTAAAAGCTTTTATTTACTTTCACCTGTCCGTTGTCAGTCTGTCTGTTATCGAATCTTGAAAGTGAAATTTGATCCACTTCCCAGTTCCCGATTGAGCTGAAATTTTGCATTCATGTATAAATCGGATGACTATGCAATATTTTGTGACATGGATCTGATCTGATGATGGAGCTGGAAACTGGCCTCAGGAACTCCGTAATTCTGGTCTGGGTGGTTTTTAAATCATCATAAAACGAAAGTTCTTCCAAATCAAATCCAAAAGTATACTTTCCAATGATGCCAGGGAATGATTTATCCCGCCTTCTAAGTTAAGACTGCTACCATATTTGGCCACATTTTCGCTTAACATTAACGCAAGATCAAAGGCCAAAGGCAAACTTATAATGATTAAAAAACGTATTATATTAACCGCAACCTGGTCGCAACCTTACTTAATTAAACAAGTGACATTTTAAAAAACTTATTTAAAACATGCTTTTATTATTATTACCATCTAGCACCAAAGTACTCGTCAAGACGAATCAAATGAGCCCAAACTCGATGGGAGTGCGTCGTTTAATTACGGAGTTCCTATGGCCACCCCAGCTCCATGTCATAATAATATTGCATTGTCATCCGATTTATACAAGCATGCAAAATTTCAGCTCAATCGGATACCGGGAAGTTGGTCAAATTAAACTTGCAAGATTTGATTACAGACAGACAGACAACAGACAAGTGAAGGTAAATAAAAGCTTGTAAATCTTATTTCATCTAATATTTTCACAATACCACCCCTAATGTCTCCGTTATAATTTCCCTTGAGAAGCGCTGGTGATATTAAAAATTACCTCATCTCTAACCTGAAGACCGATGACGTATTGACATCACATCCCTAGTGTGTAGAAAATGTTAGTAATATGCCTAATGGATACGTGAACCAGTTTTAATTTGCACACCTTCTCTAGTGATGTCATGAACATTTCGTACAGGCGGGAAGTGCAATTATAAAACGGACGAAGTTATGAAATGATAAGGAGTGTAACCGTTGTGCTACGATGCGTAGCAGCTCTACGCAATGTGCTACGATTTTTCGTAGAGGCTATGAACTTTTGTTCCTAATATTATACAATACAAGTTTATGTGTGTTTGTAATACACGCTATAACTGAACCGATTGGGCTGAAATTTGGTATTTTTTTTTTTTATGTGATGAAGTAGAAGACGAGCAAGACGCTCTCCTGATGTTAAGAGATAACGGCTGCCCATAATCAGTACAGTGTTACCTAGGATTTCACAATTATGTGAAATTCTAGGAGCACTGCACCAACGCTTCTTACTCAAGAGTCATGAGATGTTAAGACTCTTTAGCCCAGTAATTTCACTAGCTACAGTGCCCTCCTACCGGAGCACAGTGATATTTGCACATCACTGCTCAGGCGGTAGAATAACTGGCACTGTTGGGGTACCCACCTAGACGACCTCCTGCAAAGGAAGTCTACCCCCGGTAAGAAACGTATGTACATAGCTTAGAACCTGGAATAACACATAAGCTTCTTTTTAGCGGTCAAACCACTAGGTCCTAGGTGAAGGTAGTTGTACTTATATTTACATATGTGATTAAATAAAATACCTCCTTTATCTATCGCACTTGTATCCTCGAGCTTCAAGAGAAAGTTTTGCAATTTCCAGACGAAAGCTTTGAAATACTTGTTTATAATAAATATTATGTTTTCAAAGAAGTAATTAAGATAAAACCTTCTTAATGTAATGAAATGGCCATCTATATGTATATTATTATACCAGCTGCCCCGTGCGGTTTTACCCAATGTACTGTAGACTATGTGGTATTCCAGGGTCTGGGCTATCTCTATACCAAATTTCAACCAGTCCACCCGTTTAAGTGTGAAAGAATAACAAACTTACATCCACACATGCTTACAAACGTTCACTTTATAATATTACGAGTAGTATTAGTATTTAAACTCAAACTCAAACTTCATTTATTCAAATAGGCTACATTGGAGCACTTTTGCAAGTCAATTTTACATTTTTCTATTTTAACACTCTACCGCTCGTTCGCAAGGCACCTCTATGAGAAGAACGAGCAAGAAACTCATGAGGATTGCATTTTTTAAATATGTGTTTACAATGTTTATCTTGGTTACATAATTTATTGTGCGTTTGAGGGGCACCATTCCAATTTATTATTGTTCTACTGATATTATGTATGTGTAAGTATGGATGTGTATGACACGTCATAGTCCGGTCAATTTAGACCAAAAAATGAGAGTGAAGTTACATAAAGTCCCAACAAGCTGAATTTTTGTAAAGTTGTTCAAAACATAATTATAAACAATGTCTAGAAGTTCCCCATCATTACCCTGTAAGGAAAAAATTTAATTCAAGGTCAAAGGTAAAAAAAATGAGTTTTTCGCGATTTTCAGCAAAACGGTAAGTTTTATCATAAAAATATCTGAGACAAAATTGTAGATCATAAAATTGTCTACAAAAAAATATTGTATACTTTTTTTTCTACGAGCCACCGTTTTTGAGATATAACGATTCAAAAAGTTGTAATCTCTTATATAAAATCGTTCGTACACTTTCGTGCTATCAACGCACAGCCCAAACGGCCGGACGGATTGAGCTAAAATTTGGACAGCGTATTCCTTGGAAGATTTCATCGTGCAATAAGAAGCGATTTTTTGAAATTCCCTCAGGAAAAGGAATTATTCCCGAAAAACGTTTGTATGCAAATCCGTAACCGTTTACCCGATTGAGCTGAAATTTTGTAAAACGATTGTTGGGATTGTGTTGAGGAACATTGAATAGTTTTTATGACACAATTTAACTTTAAAGAGGGGGTAAGGGGGGGGTCAAAGTTTGTATGGTAAATTTAGAACCGCTGGCCCTATTGAGCTGAAATTTGGTACAAAGGTAGACTAAGTCCTAAAAAATGATATGGGATACTTTTTATTCCAAAAATCAACCTCTAAGACGGGATAAAGGAGGTCAATGTTTGAATACGAAATCAGTAACTAATGACCCCATTAAGCTAAAATTTGGTTTAGACATAGTTTGAGCCTAATTTTTTGTAGACAATTTTATGATCTACAATTTTGTCTCAGATGTTTTTATGATAAAACTTACCGTTTTGCTGAAAATCGCGAAAAACTCATTGTTTTGACCTTTGACCTTGAATTAAATTTTTTCCTTACAGGGGAATGATGGGGAACTTCTAGACATTGTTTATAATTATGTTTTGAACAACTTCACAGAAATTCAGCTTGTTGGGACTTTATGTAACTTCGAATGTCTAAATTGACTGGACTATCATCACGCCTAAACGGATGACTCTGTTAGGGGTTTTTTATGCGAAATAAAAACTTGAGAGGTGTCAAGGGACACCCGGATGGAACGAAGTTCGATTAATGAAAATATCTGGCTTGCTTTCTATAAGAGAGAGAGAGAGAGAGAGAGAGAGAGAGAGAGAGAGAGAGAGAGAGAGAGAGAGAGAGAGAGACAGACAGAGAAACATGCGCACGCCGCACAGCTTACAATAGCTATAGCAAAAAGTGTCGTGACAACTTTTCGTAAGCATTTTTTCCGTCTAGCCCCCTTTCACAACGCGCGATAAGGAACTTCGTTCCAAAAGTAAGAAATGCAAGACACTCTCCTGATGTTAAGAGAAAACGCTGCCCATAATCAGTGCCTATCTAATCAATGCCTATGATTTCACAATGATGTGAAATTCTTGGTGCACTGCACCAATGCTTCTTACTCAAGAGTCACAAGATGTTAAGACTCGCCCAGTAATTTCACTAGCTACTAGCTACAGTGTCCTACTACTAAAGCACTGCCTATCCTTTTGAGTCATTTTTAGGCCAGTCACAATTAATGAATGGTAATCTACAAAGAAAATAAGTAAACACGTAAAGATGAGTGTGCAAGCCGCTTGCAGAGACATCACCTTGGGCCTCGTTTAATAATGCACAGAGTAGAGTAGCGGCTTTACAGAGAAGCCAGGGGAGGACGTCTATTGGAAATTGTTACGTTAATTTCACATCACTGTTTGTCATAGGCGGATCCAGGATTTAGTTCTGGGGGGGCCAAGGTGCGGACGGGCAAAAATATTACAATTTTTACTACGAAAAATGTGTGTTTAGCTCGCTCTGAGCTGTTAGAAAGCTTAAACATTCATAATAATAAGTGCGCGAGCAGCTTGCTGCGAGCGCCGAGAAAAAAATTATAATCTTTACCATGAAATATGTGCAAAATTCGTAACTCTACAATGCTTCTGGGGGAGGCCTTAGCCCGCTGCCCCCCCCCCCCCTCCCCCCTCCCCTAAATCCGCCTATGACTGTAGTGATTATGAATCAAGCACACAAAATCTTAATTATACACCTAAGTTCATAGTTCACTCAAAAACATTAGTACGCATTTGAAAAACTCTTTTTTTTATATTTTTCATAGGTCCCATTACAATATTATCGAAAGTTTTTTTATGTAAAAGAATTAGAATTAAAAACAGGCGCCTCACTGCCGCTTATTGGAAACAAGTTTGAAAGCAGTTTAGTTTTTTTATTCCTTTGCATGTTATATTTTAGTAACTTATTTTAGGACTACCTTCGGAAAAAACATCTGTGAGAAAAACGGACAAGAAACTCACAGGGAAAAAGTATTTCGTGGTTTTATGAGTTAAGAGGTACGTTTATACGTTTTGCAATATAAATTCATAAAATTAACTATTTGATACTATTTGATACGTTTTGCAATATAAATTCATAAAATTAACTTTTTGAAAATTCCTCAAGAGAAGCCCTGAACAATATTATTGCACACATTTAAAAAGTGTTTTCAGTTTGATATTTTTGAGCGTCCAGTTGTATCATCATCATCAGCTCACGTTCGTCCACTGCTGGACATAGGCCTCCCTTATGGCACGCCACTCAACTCGCTCCTCCGTCTTCCTCTATCCGCTCCCCGCTCCCAGATATCGTCACCCCATCTCGCCCAAGGACGTCCTACACTACGTTTGCCGAGACGCGGTCCTGAGGGCCTATTGGCTAATTCACACCCACTACGATTGATGACAACTTCAATGTACATTGCTGCGTTTGTTATTTTACTCATGTTAATGAGGAGGTTTAAGCAAGTGATGTACGCAATTTTGTCTATGGATTCTAGTGTTTTACATGTCGATTGGCAATAGCCAATAGGCCCTCAGTTGTATAAAATATCTCTTAACCCTTTCAGAACTGGCGTGCACAATTGTAGACATAAGATACAATGAAAAAAATTGCATACCTTAATCTTAATACTAAGTAGAACGGGAGTCCACATTTATGCACATTAAGAAAAACTAGATTTTCCGAAAAGTTGAAGACTAATTTTTTTTTTTTTAATAGTCTCCTTACTATACTTTAGACACACGGAATTTACCAATTCCACAGGATGAAAAAAATAATTCAGGTCTGAAAGGGTTAATTAGCAGTTATCTCTGAAGCGCATTAGTCTACACAGCCGCTAATGAGTGGAGTAATGAACAAACAGACTGTCGTCGCAGTCGGAACAGTAATAAATAACACTGTATTATTAACGAGACGTCTTGGAGGGAACCATTTTATAACGGTTTGTTTTTACAGAGGCTTTGGACGAGTTGGACTGTATCAACTGTAGTTATACCCACTAAAAGTTAACGCTGTATTTCTGGATCTAAGCTATTCCATCAAATTTCAGCCTTTGCATCACTCGACGTCTTGGAGGGAATCATTGAGGGAACGACATGTTTTAACCCCCGACGCAAAAACAACGGGGTGTTATAAGTTGGAGGGAACCTTTTTATGATACAATGTTTTTACAGAGCTTTGGAGGAGTTGCCATTACTGTGCCGACTGCGGTGATACCCACTGAAAGTTACCTCTATATCTGGATCTAAGCTTTTCCATCAAATTTCACCCTTTGCATCAAATTTCAGCTAAATCAGTTTAACCGTATGGGTGTAAAAAGTATTTTGTGCTTATATTTCTTAATTACCAACTCGACGTCTTATAAGCAACACTGTATTATTAACTCGACGTCTTGGAGGGAACAATTTTATAACGGTTTGTTTTTACAGAGGCTTTGGAGGAGTTGGACTGTGTCGACTAGGGTTATACCCACTGAAAGTTACCTCTGTATTTCAGGATCTAAGCTATCCTTTGTATTAAATTTCACCTAAATCAGTCAGCTGTATAGCTGTAAAAAGTATTTCGTGTTTAAATGTCATAATTAGCAGCAGTCGTAGCCTCGGTCGTAGCACATCGCAACATTGACATAAGCAGTAATTCAATTAGGCCCGGGGGCCTGATTGAAGAGCGGAAAATTGTGCCTTCGCACAATTTTACCGCGGCGCGAGTCGGCGCGGCAGCCGACACTTTCCGATCCAACAGCCCAAGTTTGGCATAGCAACGATAGGGCTATGGCGCATCTTCCCATTTTCTTTTAATCTAAGATGCCATACATCTGAGTCATATTTTATTATAGCGGAGATTGGAGACTTTCAACAGTTTCTCATCAACAGGATCACTGGTGCTCCTTAGTCCGTCGATCAAAGGAATGCGAAAATTGCTTTCGATCTGTGAGCATTTTGCCGATGCTCACGGTCTAAAGTGCAACGTAAGTAAAACCGAAATGTTGATATTTACTTCGGGTCGAGGTCCGGAGAAGGTGTGCGACTGGTTTTTGGTATGGCTTTGCTATTAAAAGGGTGAATCAATTTAGATACCTAGGTCACGTTCTTACAGCAAAGTTGCAAGACGATCTGGACATGGAGCGAGAGAGGAGAGCCCTTTCTGTGAGGAGCAACATGCTCGCCCGTAGATTTGCCAATTGCAGCACCGATGTGAAGCTCACCCTGTTCAAGGCATACTATCTCTGCATGTACACATGCCAGCTGTGGGTGAGCTACACACAGAGAGCGTTCCACTCCATAAGAATGCAGTATAATAACTCATACCGAGCTCTTATAAAGCTGCCCTGGTGCTGCAGCGCGTCAAGCATGTTTGCAGAAGCGAGGATTCCAGACTTCTATGCAGTCGTAAGGTAGCATCATTATGGAATATGCTTCAGACGTCAAGGAATGGCATTTTGAGGGTTGTTTATGACGATATGTCGAATGGCATATATTCCAGTTGTATATCCGTTCACATGAGCGGTAACAAGAAATAGTGTTAGGAAATGTATATATTTTATTGGACGTCGCAGATAAGACCTGCCAAATCGTTATTGTATTTTGTTTTTAAATTACTATTTGTATACTTATTTATTGTACATTATGGGTTATTGCCTGAAATAAATCAATTTTATCTATTTATTATTTATTACCTACTTTAAGCGATCAAAACCGTGAGCAATAATTATAAAGCTAGTAATATTATGATACTGGTCCAGATATTATAGTTCGCCGCAACCAAAATGTGATTACCTTTGAAAACTCATAAACCATGAGCCGTTGCCACAGAATAGGTAAATAGTTTGTTAGGAACCCCATCATAATACACATTTATAATTGCTGCGGGGGTGTGGTGTATGACGTAAGAAAACAGCGATTTTTAATATTGCCTAGTGCGATAAGACCGCCGATTGTTTACCTAGCATTAAGATATCTAGCTTATGAAGCTCCTTTGTAATTGTTTGGTATGCAAGTTATTCTATTCTATACCTATTATAATTTGATTATTTTTTGATCACAATAGGCCAATCATGGCCGCAGTGATACCATAGCCGCACTACATTAATAAAAATAAAATACCTATTATAGAGCTTTTTTTTGTTACGCGTACCTTAGAATCTTATATTATTGTAAAATCCTGAGTAGCACTGTACTAATTATAGGTTGTGTGGCTAACCTGTATGGTTGCAGTTTCAGGTCGCCGAGATTACTACTGTGCCTGCAACATGACCTAACGACTGCTTCCTACATATCTTATAGGAAACAGCCGGGACCCACAGTTTTACGCGCCTTCCGAAACACGACCAGGCAAACTTTTTGCCACACACAGATTTAATTACTCACTATTATATTTTTTATTTACTTTTTTTTTACGTAGGCAACATTGCTGAACACATTATGTCGATTGTTCTTATAACTTGAGTATAATGTTCTCCAATGAACCGGTGGGGACCGACAACCTAACTAGTTGTGACTTGATTAATTATACACAAATTAATTTAACTTTCTACAATGTGGCCGCACTATTCGCCTAACATATAAACTGACAGAAGCGCAACAGTAATAATTGTAAATTCTTACGATACCAGTACAAAATGAAATACGCAACTTAATTTTTTTTAATTTAGCATCTTTTGGTCGCCTCAAAGTGGCGTTTTTGAAAATAAAAATATGGTTTTATAGGTTATTTTTTGCTTACGTTTTGCTGCGCCTTTGTGTCTTTTTTTGTGCAGAATTTAGGCCCTGGTCCTGCGGGGTTGCTGGTATTTTAAAAATCTCTCTGTATATTATTGTTGTATTATTTTCTCGTTATTTCACTATTTGAGCAGCCATTCTGCACGTTCCTATTTCCCGATAACCTGATTACGTAATGACATTGAGGTACTTTGTCGTAGCAAACAAACAACGCTGTTAGCTCAAAGTTGGTACAATGTGGAGGATAACCGCACCGACAGAGTTCTTGTGTGTTTATAATTTAATTGCACTTGAGTGGGTGCAGCTTTACTTGAGAGCTACGTCTGCCGGTTGCACTCGATGAAATTAGTAAACAAAAGCTTGTAAAAATATCGGCTACTATTTTTACAAGTTTATATTTTTTTTACCTGTCCGTTGTCAAATATAAATCGGATGACAATGCAATATTATTATAACATTTTTCTGTGGAAATCACATAAACCTCTAGATCCCGGCTGTTTCCTATAAGATATGTAGGGGGCAGTCGTCAGGTCATGTTGCAGGCCTTGTAGGAATCTATAAAACTGCACTGTTGCATAGCCGCTAGCATCAGATAGCTTAACAGAATTTTCTAGAATGCAAATGTCATACAAATCCGATATTTGAATTGATATCTGGTGCACGGCAACAGCCACATAACGCCTGCAGCGCGGCGGTATCGAACATAGATATCCTATTACTTTGAATATATTCTCCGCTGTAAAATAGTTATTGGTTAAATTATATATTAAGTAGACTAGCTTATGCTCGCGGCTTTGCCCGCATAACATGTTGATATAGTACCCACTGGTGTTTACGCGATTTTTAGTTAATTCTTCTTCTGCATAATGCTGTAGTGCACACAATTATGTTTTCTCGTCTTGTTCTATTTTACCATTTTCTGTTTTTATCTATGAAAACTTGTAATAGGCCTTTCGTGTTTATATATCTATCTATTCATAAGCTAGCTGTAAGTTTTTTGTTATTAATAAAAAAAAACAAATAACGAAATCCTTTCTTAGCCGAGGTCTACGTCATAAAACCTATCTGTGTTCCAAATTTCAACCCAATCCGTCCAGCGGTTTAGGCTGTGCGTTGATAGATCAATCAAACAGTTACTCTTTCTTTTTATATATTTAGATATTGAACTCAATTGTAAAATGAAAATTAAAATTCTTATAGATAGGACTAGCTAGCTAGCTTATGCTTACGCTTGCCGTGTGTTAGTCCTTTCTCAACGGACGTCTACGTCATAAGAAAACTATCTGTATTCCAAATTTCAACCAATTCCGTTAAGTGATTTAAAATGTTCGTTGACAAATCTCAAATCAGTCAGTCAATAAGTTTATTAATCGAGACTTATAGCGTAGGTATTTAAATGTTAGTGTTACAAAAATATATTACAAAAGCGGTATTAGTGATATTGTATAAACTTTGCGACCTGGCGCTGGATTCGAAACCTTAAAATTATTGTTTAGGATTAGCAATATTGTTATTATGTACTTGTGCTTGATTTGAATTTACAGGGCGATGTGGTCGCAAAGCGACAACGCCCATAAATAAATTAAAAAAAAAGCAACCTCGCCGTCCTTGACTAATAAAATAACACGAAAGTTTATTATGAAGAGTTAACTCTGTCTTTCATATTATTATGTCTCATCGAAGGCAAAACAGCCTAAATTCGAGCGCTAGGTACTCATAAGTAATTAGGTAAACCTACAATTAATTTCCTAGAGCAAAGCCTAAATTAGATTCACTTTTAACCTATTTACTCTATCCATCGAAGCGTATTTTCCAAGGCAAAGGCTCATCTACTTTACATACATAACTTTAGTTCGTTTACTGACATCACTCGGTTTTGGTTCCAACTCTCCAACTAATATAAGTTTGGTGATTTCCTTCGCTATAAAGGCGAGAAAAATGAAAGTTTTTTATGCGGCGATTACACCGTGCGAGTTACTGACGTGACAGTAGGACAGTTACTGGACTGAAATTATTTACATTCCATCATAGTGGCGATAATGTATTCAGAAAGTATAAGCATAAGCTTTATGTCGGAGTTACAAACTCGAGTAACTCTTTTTTTTTATTGCAAACTAAACAAGCTCTTGACCGCAATCTCACCTGTTGGTAAGTGACGATGCAGTGTAAGTTGTAGCACGCTTGTTCAGTAAGAACCTACCTATTCACTCTTGATTTGAACAACCCCATGTTATAGCATACGAGAAACACTGACGATGCGACGATAGTGAGTTCCATAGCTTCGCTGTTCTCATAATGAAAGACGAAGCAAATCGCTTCGTCCGAGCTGTTGGTATATAATCCACCAAATATTGGTGGCGCAGTGCCGTTTAGTTTAGTTAAGCATTGCATTGCAATGCATTGTATTGTATTGTAAATACTTTCAGTCCAGTAGCTGTCATATTGTCAAGTCAGTAACTAGCACAATGTAAATTCTCTTTTAGTTTGAGAACTATATTTGCGAAGTTTAGTAATCTCGATGACAAAAGGATAACTCTGTATAAATCACTGATAGTTCGCATGATAACAAGAATTATAGAGATGGAGTAAAGGATGGTTTATCTATGGTATTTATGGGAAAAGACAACGGGATTTTTAGAAAGGAGAGAAAATAAATTCTGAAGGTAAGTTTCCACTATCTTAAATTGGATCAGTATAGAGGTGTAATATTATTATGAATTATATTAAAATAATTATACTAGCTGTTTCCAATGGTTTGCGTTATGTAGCCCGCCGCTGTACTTATAGCCTATGTGTTATTTCAGGGCCTAAGTCATCTCTATACCAAATTTCAGCTCAATCGGTCCACCCGTTTAGGCGTGAAAGAGTAACAAACATCCAGACATCCATTCTTACAAACTTTCACGTTTATAATATTAGTAAGATGAAAAAAACAAGGGACACCCGGATGGAATGAAGTTCTTTTCGATTAATGAAAATATCTGGCTTGCTTTCTATAAGTGAGAGAGAGAGAGAGAGAGACAGACAGAGAAACATGCGCACGCCGCACAGCTTACAATAGCTTACTATAGCAAAAAGTGTCGTGACAACTTTCCGTAAGTTTTTTTTCCGTCTAGCCCCCTTTCACAACGCGCGATAAGGAACTTCGTTCCAAAAATACAGGGTTATTGTTAAAACAGTATATTAATTCTACATTTTATAAAGCACTATTGATAAAATTAAAATATCACTGAGTGTAACTATCTCTAATACGATTTCTTTCTGTAGAGTCTTTTCATGTGTTTATTTGCACTCATGCTCGGCTGTTCTAGCAAGCTTTGAAGCATTGGTATACCACCCTGTATACAGAAAACATAAAAATAAACGTTAAAAAATCAATACAAAAATAATTATTTAAGGTGAACTATTCGAGCCGAACTCGCCGAAAGAATCGAATTAACTATATTGTATAGGAGAAATCTTCTTCCGATTCGGACGATTTAACGTGGAGAAGTGTGCGAGGTTACATGAGATTTCATATACAGAATTCAAAACGATCGGCGCGTTCGGCTCATATAAATGTGTGTTCACCTTAATACCAATACATTACCGCTTGGCGGATAAATAAAAACTGTCAAAGTAACCAGTGCCAGGCAACTACATGCTTTGGGAGGCACAGGGCGGTATGTGGGACTCCACCGCCGCAAAAGCGTCCTACCACTACAAGCAGGATGCATGCACCCGCCGCGGATGAGTGCTTCGGCGTACCCGCTGCCCCGGCATTATGGCGTCCCGCAGGAACATCCCCAGATTTTTTTGTGGGTATCGCCGCCGCGCCCAACTTCGGCGGTGGAGTCCCACATACCGCCCCACCGGCGTGGGGTGATGATTCGTCACGCATTTTTCCTGGGTCAAAAAAAGGATGCTTGCTTCCAGCTTAGTATTCTTTTATCTGTCCCAGCATAATGCTGAGTTAGGGACCGATTTGTGGCACACACTTTTATAATTTTTATTTCCAATATTATACGTAGTATGTTTGTAACACAAATAAATTATTTTCTTTCTATCTTCTGTTCCTTTATACTAACATTATTCTTCCTAATGACAAAAGCGACTCCGCCCCCTCGTCCCGGCCTGGAGCCAGCCGGCCGGGGGACGCGCCCCACCAGGTACTTGTGCTTAGGATGGGGCACCATCGTCTCCAGGTCTTCGTCTTCATCTGACGCTATAAACACAAGCATCCTGAACTTCTTAGAAATAAGGGAATTATTTTATGAGGAGGTTAAGGATGAGCACCATTTGTCGTGGCTGAGTAACTCCTCGATCGTAACTTTAATTGTGGAACCTCAAATTACGGCCGCGAACTTTTTTCCACCAAATAAGAAGACGAGCAAGACGCTCTCCTGATGGTAAGAGACAATGCTGCCCATAAATAAGTACAGTGCCAAAGAATAGTGCTATCCAGGATACCACAATGTTGTAAGACGCTTCTTAACCAAGAGTACTAAGATGTTAAAACTCTTCAGCCCAGTAATTTCACTAGCTACAATGTTCGAAGCATAGTAAGTAATGTTTGTTTCTTATTCTTTATTTATTAGAATTTATTTATTAACAAGATATATTAATGTAATTTTGCTTCAAATAACTTACCATTTCTTTTTCAAAAAAATACCATAAACGTTTTTCCTAACGCAGTGCAGCTGTCCAAAGGTTAAAAACATTCTATGGATCAAATGCAAAAAGTCTGACTCGTGGAGGATTTGAACCTCCGCCCTCCGATGATCAAAACCATGATATATATCGGTACTCTAACCTACTGAGCTAACGAGTCCTCGTCAAATAGTACAAAAATATTAAATGCCTTGAGTCAGATGACGTCACTCTTTACTATGACTCCATGATACATAAATATGAACCTTAAGTTAATAGTGTTAAGAATTAAACTATTTTGATAAAAGGTAGTGTGTAGAGCGCGAATCGACCTCACCCAAGGTCATTTATTGGAAGCTTTGAAAAAACTTATACTATTGCTGTCTATTCTGAGTTCGGAATAAATAAGTTTTACTAGTTGATTCAAGTAGGTAACTTTGTTTACATTTTGTTTGAGTTGAGAGCTAAAAGAAGTTGAAAATAAAAATTAAATACATTTAGAAAATAATGTACTTTTCTTTGGAAAAACTCCTTTTAAAAACTTATTAGATTTTTCTATCTTGACATGAAATAAGTAATAATATAGAAGTCCCTACTTATGCACCAGCAATAGTAAATCTCATTTTATAACTAATATAATATAGATAGGATATTTTGTATGAAATTAATATATAGGTATAATTAAAGATACATATATATAAAAATGGGGCCATTTTCAAAAGAAATGTATCACAAAAATAAAAATCATCTCTTCGATTTTTAACAGCATTCGAAAATATAATAAAACAAAAACTAAAACTTTGAAAACCATTTATTTAGTATAAATAAATACATTAGAAACAATGGTTTCAGGAAAGTGTACTTTTCTTTTGAAAATGACCCATTTGAAAAACTTACATTCCTTTTCCCTATCGTGTTTGAGAATGCCCCGCAGTTTGTGTATTTTGGTCGCACTTTTGGTTTTGAATTCTTCGTCTGGCTCGGAAACACTGTGTACTTTGCACTTCTTTTTCTTTACGTTTCCAGATGTATACTTTAGTATTCTTTAAAAAAAGATTTAGGTAGGTATTTAATCTAAATATATAAAAGGAAAGTGTGACTGATTGACTGATCTATCAACGCACAGCCAAAACCGCTGATCGGATGGGGTTGAAATTAAGAACAAAGTTACATTTTATGACGTAGACCTCCGCTATGAAAGGATTACTGAACGCGGGCAAAGCCGCGAGCATAAGCTTGTTATCTAATAATGAATAATACGTAAATAATAATTGGGATTTTTTTTTAAATATAAATAAGTAAGAAGACAAGCAAGATGCTCTCCTGATATCACTATCAGGGATAACAATGCCCATGATCATTACAGTGCTACCCAGGATTTCCCAATGATGTCAAATTCTAGGTGCTACTAACGCTTGAGTTGTTGAGATGTTAAGACTCTTCATTACAGTAATTTCACTAGCTACAGTACCTTCTAACGCTTCCTACTTAAGTCATAAGATGTTAAGACTCTTCAGCCCAGTAATTTCACTAGCTACAGTGCCCTCCTACCGAAGCACAGTAATGTTTACACATCTCTACTCAGGCGGTAGAATTACTGGCACTGTTGGGGTACCCACCTAGTCAAGCTCCTACAAAGGAAGTCAAACATAAGGTTTATAATTAGTACACCTACTATATTTATTTATTCAATTTCACATGCAATTTACAGAAAAATACAATACACAATATACATTTTAATATTATCATACTATAGTTACTTAATGAACTTACGAAAACCGTTTCTTCTTTTTCAGATTCTCCACTGAACTACCAGTGTCCTCAGTTTCATCAGAATCGGTGTAGTGCGTGAACTTGCCCATGTTACTTAAACGGATCAACTTGATGATTTAAACTGTGGTGGTGTGAAAGGGAAATGGGTTTTTATTGTTTTTTATTTCATTTTTGTTACGTTTTTTAAGACATTTTGCTGTGAAAATAATTATTCCTCGTGTTTTGTTGACTTTGATAGTGGATGTGACGTTGTTTTTTTTTTTTTTTCAGGAATAAAAAAGTGTGATATATTTTTTTAGGAATCAAAAAGTTTATATATTAAGCATATATTAAGCAAAAACTCGCTCAATATTATAATTTCTTCTAGTAATATAATAATTATTCAAAATATTTTTTCCATGTCCATTCCCTGGTAACTCTATAAAACAGATACTCCCAAGGTTTTATTACCAAATCCAATGATAAAAAACCAAATCCAGCAAATTCCGGTCTCGTTCAACATTAATAAATTAATTTGTTTGAAATAAAATAGCAACGGTGATTCCCGCCATCATTGAATACCCGCCAATTAGAATGCGTACGCTTTGAATTTAGAACGGCGGCGGTCCATTTTCCTTAATTGACTTTCGTACTGACGCATTTTACCGCTGACTTTTTGAGAGATTTTAGAATTTTTTTGTAGAAAAAGAATAGGTATGTATATATTAGTAAGAGAAGGAAAGCGTGACTGATTAGCGATATTACTGATCTATTAACGCACAGCTCAAACCACTGAATGGATTGCATCGAAGTTTGGAACACAGATATGTAGGTTTTATAACGTAGATCACGGCATTTTTTTTTTTTTGCAAAACCTTTTATCTTCGCAAGTTTATCCATTCAAGTACATAATAAACAAGACAATGAGTCTAAACAATTACAAATTGTTTAAAAAGTAAAGATAAAATTTAACATGTAGGCTTTATGGTAACATGTAGGCATGTAGACTTACCTATACTTAAAACCTGGAATAACACGGGCTACTGTACTCCGTAAAAAATGTTGGGCACAGCTAGTGAGACATCAATGTCAGAAAGTAACGTAAAATTTAATTATACGAAGATAATAACTCATTTCCCATCGGAACATTTGCGGCCGAAAACGAAGCTAAATAAAAAAGCGCCAGTGTGAAAGAATTTCCACGTAACTTTTCTGAAGAAATTTGAATTCGTATTTGGAATACAATCACGCTATCTTTTTAATCAGAGATAAGATACTTGCCAAATCAAGATTCTATTCATCCTTTCTAAGGAGGATTTATTTTATGTACTCTGTTTTATTAATTCTACGTTATTTCACGTAATAAATCTGGGGGCACGGTAGTGCCCCCGCCAAGTCGAGCGCGAAGCAAGCACTGCCGTACCATCTTTACAGGAACCATTTCGTCGCATTTTCAGGCCTCTATTTGAGAACCTCTGGATAAGACCAGAACACAGAAATTTTCGTCATCCAGTAAGCTGTAATTACATACTTAAAATCCAAAATTTCAAGTCTGTAGGTCATTAAGTTCCGAAGTTAGGCGAAAGCAAAGTTTCGCATTTTCGACACTCACTCACTCATGATCATCAAAATAGAACTAGTACTTCCCATAAACTCAGAGAGCTGAAATTTGGTACATACTTAGAATTTATTGTATAAGCCATAGGAAAACTAAAAAAACATGCAATTTCGGTCTCGTTTTCGAGATAATTCATCTGCATAAATAACTTTGCAATCTCATATAAATGTATAGGATTACAAAGTTACATTTGCAGTCAATGGTTAAAATTGTGTAATATCCAACTTATTAATTCAAAATATATTTAAGGCATAGTATATGTATATGTGAGTGTGTATATGTGTCGTAAATCGTCAGTTATGATCAGGCGATATCTAGCGTGGCCAACTAAAATAAGAGCCCAACCAAACTATTAGAAGAGATGGACATACCGCCTTTACTACAAGCTTTTATTTACTTTCACCTGTCGGTCTGTCTGTCTGTAATTAAATATTGCAAGTTTAATTAGGCCCAGATCCCGGTATAATATTATGATGCATTGGACTAAGAGTGAACGCACACGTATCTAGATGGCGCTGACTGTATTTTAAAACGCGCTTACGGTTTGTATTTCTGATAACCTTATAATATAGCGTTTCTACAAAAATAAGTGAAATCCCACCAAAAACATTCTGTAAAAAACTAGCCAAGTCTCGATGGAGCTGCTTGTTTATCTCTAAAAAGTAATGAAATCTAGACAAAGTCGTGCCAAGTATAAGGTTCCTTACTGCGATTTCTTTATTATTATAGTTAATGTTGTGTGACTTGGCCGTTGAAGGGTACACAAGGGTATTATACCAGGTGCTCCATGATTCCTAGGAAAACCTACTTAGATTCGAAAAGTAGATAGAAACAAAAAAAAGAAAATAAAAACTAGATATGCGGCTTATAGATATTACAGCAATTTCACACTTGCATTTTATAAATCTAAATTTTACTTGTTTCGGGACATTTTTTTTTCTTAAAGCGGTGTGTATTGTTTACCTACCCAACAGTATACACCGAAATGAGAACTCTTATGCCGAAAACACATTATTAAAACGTGGTGCGACTTGCGACGCCGCGCAAAGGTTCCTTACTGCGATTTCTTTATTATTATAGTTAATGTTGTGTGACTTGGCCGTTGAAGGGTACACAAGGGTATTATACCAGGTGCTCCATGATTCCTAGGAAAAACTACTTAGATTCGAAAAGTAGATAGAAACAAAAAAAAGAAAATAAAAACTAGATATGCGGCTTATAGATATTACAGCAATTTCACACTTGCATTTTATAAATCTAAATTTTACTTGTTTCGGGACATTTTTTTTTCTTAAAGCGGTGTGTATTGTTTACCTACCCAACAGTATACACCGAAATGAGAACTCTTATGCCGAAAACACATTATTAAAACGTGGTGCGACTTGCGACGCCGCGCAACGCCACTCGTTCAGATTGGTCCGTGGCGTCACGACACCCGTCCGGATTGGTCCGTGGCGTCACGTGACCACACGCCACCCAATCGGGACGGGTGTCGTCGCGTGGTGTTCCGTCCTGTTTGATTGAATAATGTGTTTCCGGCTTTATAAGTCTTCGCTTCGCGGCTTTATAAGAGACGTAAACTGGAATACTTAGGACACATAATGCGTAGCCCCAAATATGAGCTATTACAGCTCATAATACAGGGAAAAAGAAGTCCAGGAAGAAGAAGAGGATCTTGGCTTAAAAATCTGCACCAATGGTACTGCAAGAGCACGCGTTCCCTATTTAGAGCTGCTGTGTCGAGGGTTCAAATTGCCATGATGATCGCCAACCTTCGTTAGAAGATGGCACCCAAAGAAGTAGAAGAAGTCTTCGCTAACTCGCCTACACAGCGCCAAATTACCCCTTCGTTGTTAGTCTGTACCCGGCTTTACAGTAATACTTAACCAAATAAAAAAATAAGGAAGGTTTGATATGGCCAGTAAATTAATTAAACTTAGCAATAAATCTAACCTAACCGCATTTAACCACACACACGTAATTTATAACGTTTTAACCAATTTTAACTTTAAAGACGCTTTCACACGTACGGCGTACTTACGTGTGTGTATATGTCGCGCTCTTACGTGGTGTAGTTCGATACACTGCTTATTTTACGGCATACGCTGTCACTCTATCTCTACTCAGCACGTAGGTACCTATATTATCCACCCACTGCAGAGTATAGGCCTCCGCATGATTACGTCACCTTCCGATCCTGAATCTCATCCAGTTCCTTCCAATATGCATGACATTGGTTATGCCCAAAATATATAATTTACTTAATTTTTGTTGAAAATTGTAAATGTTGAGGCCTACACTAATAATTATGAAAGAATAATAAATAAATAATACCTTGGATGTATTGTATTGTATCACGATGTTCCCATTAGAGTATTCTTTTATCTGTGCCATTTGTGTTTAAGATATTATTTGGCGTCGGCCCTTGATTAAATAAATAAATAGTTCATATGCGTCTTAAGCTATAAATATTTGTCCGAGCTTCGGGCGCGTATTTAATTAAATAAAAAACACGTAAATAATAGAGATAACGCTTTATTGTACACAAAAGTTACAGAACAAACAATATCTAACTATAATTAATAAGTATAATTTCCTCCTCTCAAGTAGATGATACCATAACAATATTATTAGTCGAGTAAATCGTTTGCGATCGAACCGCGTTCGTCGTCCTACATGTGAAGGTGCGCCAACTCCTGATTTGTAGCTAACCCGACAAGACGTATGGGCTAGCCCTAGGAACAAATTTAATGGCACCGAACGGGTTATATATTAACCTGTTGCAATCCACTTGAGAATGACTACGGACTACGATTTTAATTAATGTGGACGACGGCGCTGGTTTCTTTGTGTAGGGAAATTTAGATATAGGTTGAATTATATTGGGGGCTGAGGGTGATTAGTTCTAATTACTAACTGAGACTGAGACCGTAGATATGAAAATCCTACTTCTATTCAGCTCCAGTATGGATCTGAGATGCGGGAGCCTTTAGTCGATAGATTAATATGAGAGTTTAAATGCTACCCTGCTTTTAGTTCTGACGTGGGGGTTACGAACGCAATATTACCGTTATAGAATGGAAAACCTTCCAGTATTCAGCACTCAAAATATATTTTTGCTGCGCAATCAATTAAATTTTTGTTTGCTTCACGAAATGTAATAAGGCCCAAGTACTTATTAGCCTATATAGGTTGTATTCTAAATAGAGTGCAACAAAAATGATGTACCTATTCTATTTAAAATTTATTGAAATAGAACTGGTCAAATTTATCTATGCTCTAAAACCTCTCCACGCGTTGCTGAGAAAAAGGGTCTTGACAGACAGACAGACGGACGGACGGATAACAAAGTGATCCTATAAGGGTTCCGATTTTTCCTTTGGAGGTACGGAACCCTACAGATCAATAAAAAACTAGTACAACATAGGCAATGCTTCTGTTCTCTTTCTGTGCACTCCAATATTATCATAACCTTGTACTCCGTAGATTCCCTCCATTATTAACCCACTACAGTTATTTCAATATAGAGGTAGACAAACTATTTCGTAATCGTAGTCTCGCTTTAAGGGTCTTATATACGGACGACTTATCGCGTCGTAACTTAAGAGCTTATGTATATATCGAGTGGCACTCTCACGCACGAACAATTTGACAAATTTTGAAATACAAATTCATGGAATTAATTTATTGAAAATTCCTCTAGACCAGCCCTGCATAATATTATTGCACACATTTAAAAAGTGTTTTCAATTAGATATATTAAAAATGGCATAATTAGATTTTTTTTTTCAATATTGCTCCCCATCCCATTTTTTAATATATCAAACTGAAAACACTTTTAAAATGTGTGTAATAATATTATTCAGGGCTGGTCTAGAGGAATTTTCAATAAATTAATTGCATGAATTTAAGTTTCAAAATTCGTCAAATTGTTTGTGCGTGAGAGCGTCACTCGATATATACGCTCTTAATATACCTACGCTTACGCTTATGTTCGCTCGAACGAATTTTGATATATTCGTAATTCGTACAATGTTTTCGGTGAAATAATTTAGAAATTTTATTTTTAGAAGTATTTATGTTAGGTATTTGTTTTAAAATAGGCCTACGTTTGTCCACATTCCACCTGTTGAAGGTGCAGCAGATGCGGTCGACCATGAATCAAGGAAGTTGCCAAGAGTGTGTGTAATGAATTTAAGGGTTTTTTAAAGTGAATTTCACAGTTTCGTAGGTGTACTTTAAAAAAAATTAAGGGATGTTGAAAATTATTATATGTATATGAATTTATATTTTTAATGACATTGTGGACGCTAAAAATACTTATTGTACTATACTACTAATCCCCAAAAGCCGATCTATAGACAAGCAGTCAGATGACAGGTTGCCCAGAATGCTGGCAGCGTGCCTAGAATGCTGGCAGTGCAGCGTGCTTAGAATGCTGGGAGCATAGCCTCAAAAGTCATTTAGTCGATTTCAATTTTTGCGCTTTAGATACCTGTCGACACGATTCGTCGTCAGTGTATGGAACCCTTTAACCCACGACGTACCAACAATATTGTCTCGAGTTTATTACGAATTTCTATGAAGCACTTACCTATATGCTTACGTATGTACGAGTATCTACCTGTACCGCTATACTATATTAGATACCTACATATTTTTACAATGTCTTAGAAAAAAATGTAGTTATGTGTGTTGTGTTTTTCTTCTTATGTAATAGGTGACAAACAAGCAGACTGCCCACCTTATGGTGAGTGGCTACCGTCGCCTATCATCATCATCAGCTTATGTTCGCCCACTTCTGACATAGGCCATGGTACGAAACTCAACTCGTTCCTTCATCTTTCTCTTCCAACCGCTCCCAGCAACCCTCCTGATATTATCGCCCCATCTCCCCCAAGGACGCCCTACACTACGTTTGCCGAGACGCGTCGCCAATGGACTTGCAATACCAAGGGTACCGCTGGTACGTTGCCTACCTTTCAAGACTCTGTTCACTTGCCTTTTGAAGAGTCCCATGTTGAAGCTCAACGGAATGTGTCAGAATCGTATTTAGGTTTAAGGTAAATTTCATTGTATCGTATCGTATAGTGTACGTTTAAATGAGGCAAGGAACGTTCGTCCAAGTCTTTTAAACAATTGAAGAATAAAATTGAAGAGCACCGCTAACCTTTGAATCCCCTCGAGCAGCAGCAGACGCAGTCCAGCACGGCAGTCCTGCAGGTTGGCCAACCACTGCTCCAAGAATAAACCTCCACACTGCACAAGTTCATATACCCGTCACGGACAAAAGAGGTTCCAAAGTATGTAAAACGCGCACGGCGAGGGCGCCGTAGAATTCGGCAGGTGTAATAATTACTATACACACCTCCGAACTCAAACTGAAAATTATTGATTTAAATAGGCCACAATGGAGCACTTTTGCAAGATAATTTTACATTTTTTTCTATGTTAAGACTACCGCTCGTTCGCAAAGTAGGTAGGTACCCTACCTTTATGAGAAGAACGACCAAGAAATTTATAGGTTCTGAGGTCAGGGTGTTCGGAGAAATTGGGAGCGAAGACAACGTGCCTTCTCAGCTCCATTGTGCACACACACTGACCGCGCCTTTGGCAATACGCAATACGCAGTATTTGGAAAAGTTTTTAAAACTACCCTCCATTATGAATTATTACAAAGACCGAACACCTAATCAGATTCAGATTCAGATTCATTTATTTACCATAACTATAACCATTTGTTGTTACAATGGCATGTCATAAAATACAGTTCATAATCAAAATTATAATAACTAGAATTTGCATTTTCAAGGTTATAAGAAGATAAAATTAATAGATCATAATATAAATGTCACTTGCAATTATTTGAAATAAATTTTTAACATATTAATAATCCTATTTAATAAAATCAAGCTCTATGATTGGTCAGTACTTGCCCCACTACTAAGCATCGTACTAAATCTACTGAATCATAACCCGCTCTTATTTATTCCATGAAAGGAAATGCACCCGAATATCTAACGTAATTTTCCCTCAACTCAATTTTAGCACTTAATAACCAATATTAGAGTTTATATTGGCGTACCAAGTGAGTTAACATTCCTGATACGTCCCAGAGGAAGCAATCGGCTAGATGCGCGCTAGGGGAGCCCGCCAGAATCTGTAATTTGCTAAACAAAAGGTCAGATTCGGACTGTGGACATGCGAAGCTAGGATTTATCTGCAAAAATGGAAGTCGAAATTGGGCTAGTTTTTGTACTGCCAGAAAGTCAACAAAATTATACATTATTAGATCTGGCGCATAAAGGACACTACTTATGGGAAAAGGAAACAAAGGCACCGACGCCGACGCCGACGACAACGCCGAGAGCGACGTCGACGCTAAGGCCGACGCCAGTGCTGACTACTTACTCGCACAGAAATCTTTTCCGCTCTTTTATCGCAAAGCTTTATGTGCAACTTTGTCCCATACGCACAGCCCATACCGCCAGTGCCGGCGTTAGGGTAGGGCGCGGTTGGGCGACCGCCCAGGGCGCCGGATAAAAGGGGCGCCACAGGCTCTATAATGGGGCGCCCGTGGCGCCCCATTCGTTCTGAAAAATTCAATATTTCTCGGTGCTCGTAGCGAGCTGCTCGCGCTTTTATAAGAACATTTAGTTTCTTTGTCACTCGAAGGAAGATAAACGCACATAATTCGTGCTGAAAAATTCAAAATTTTCTCGGCGCTCGCAGCGAGCTGCTCGCGCTTTTATAAATGAAAAAATTTACTTTCTTTGCCATTCGAAGCAAGCTAAATGCACAGAATTCGTGCTGAACAAAATCTAAATTTTCTCGGCGCTCGCAGCGAGCTGCTCGTGCTTTTATAAATAAGAATACTTATTTAGTTTCTTTGCCACTCGAAGCAAGCTTAACGCACATCATTGGTGCTGAAAAATTCAAAATTTTCTCGGCGCTCGCAGCTAGTTACTCGCGGTTTTATAAATAAGGACATTATGATTCTTTGCCACTCGAAGCAAGATAAACGCACATCATTCGTGCTGAAAAATTCAAAATTTTCTCGGCGCTCGCAGCGAGCTGCTCGCGCTTTTATAAACGAGAAAATTTACTTTCTTTGCCATTCGAAGCAAGCTAAATGCACAGCATTCGTGCTGAACAAAATCTAAATTTTCTCGGCGATCGCAGCGAGCTGCTCGTGCTTTTATTAATAAGAATACTTATTTAGTTTCTTTGCTGCTCGGAGCAAGCTAAACGCACAACATTCGTGCTGAATAATTCAAAATTTTCTCGGCGCTCGCAGCGAGTTGCTCGCGCTTTTATAAATGAGAACATTTACTTTCTTTGCCACTCGAAGCAAGCTTAACGCACATCATTCGTGCTGAAAAATTCAAAATTTTCTCGGAGCTCTGGAATTTTTTCCTTTTTAGTATGGGTTTGAATTGCTTTTTAGGGGGCGCCGTAGAAATCTCGCCCAGGGCGCTGGTAATGTTAAAACCGGCCCTGCATACCGCTCCAGTTCCCTGACAGTGATAGTAGCAGACACATCGTTAATATCTCACAGAGTCCACAAACTTACTGCGGAGCCCACTACAAAGAGATACGTCGTCTTATAGCGTAGCTTCATGTACAACGTTGTCCCATACCGCTCCAGTTCCCTGACAGTGATAGTAGTGGACACATCGTTAATATCTCAGCGAGTCCACAAACCTGCTCCGGAGTTCACTGCAACTAGAAACGTGAACGAGACGACCGCGTCGCTGTGCTTTGGAATACTAAATATTGCTTCAGCTGTTGGCTAACCTCAGCTGTTGCTGTTAAGGTTTCGAAAATCGGGACTAATCACTGAACTATATTAAATTCACGGAGAAATCTTCTAAAATCTCACACAAAATTTTACAATTAAGTATTTCATAAGTACAGTGTATGCTAAAATCTATCGATTTATTAGTTTTTTTCACGGAGGGCATAATCCTATTATATTATCATCTATCATAAAACCTATCTGTGTGCCAAATTTGGACCCAAAGCAGTAGTTGAGCTGTGCGTTTTTCTTAGTCGACGATGCGACGGTAAGTGATAGCAGACTAAACCTAAAAGGCGGGATAAATCCCTCCCAGGCTTTACTGAACATCATGACGGAACACGTAACACGGTTATAACACGGTAAAGAGGTTATAAAGACCGCTTGGGGACTGTGTTGGGGGCACGGTTTTGTTCAGTGGGTGGTAACTAGCCACGGCCAAAACCCTGCCAGATGGTCCTTTTTAAGGATTTCGAGATGTGGTATTATAATATAATGATAATATTATAATCAAAGGTAGCGTCAAGTTTAAAAACAAACATCAAATCAAGTAGGTATATAAAAAGAAAACATCGTAAAACGGAACAATAGTGCAACTAATCTGTACAAAACAATGTTGAAATGTCCGGCTGTAATTGGCCGTATCCGGTGTAATCCGGATAAAGTTAGAATCGGCCCCGAGCGACGCGACAAATTCCACTAATTCACGTGTTCCATGTTTCAATACATACTTCTTCTTTTTGTTACTACGAAATAGGTACGTAGAGAACGGAATTGCTGGCAATACGAAACTGGAGAGCGTAGTTTGGTTTCTAATTTTTAACCCCCGACGCAAAAACGACGGGGTGTTATAAGTTTGACGTGTCTGTCTGTGGCATCGTAGCTCCCGAACGGTTGAACGGATTTGATCTAGTTTTTTTTTGTTTGAAAGAAGAGTTAGTCGAGAGTGTTCATAGAGCTATGTTCAGTGGAAATCGATTCAAAATGGCCGCCGCTACAAAATGGCGGATTATTTTTTTTCTCCACGACCCCGTCAATATGGGTATCAAATGAAAGGGCTTGACTAGTAGAATACATACATTATAATAAATTTAAAATCCAAGATGGCCGCCACCACAAAATTTTGAAATCGTTGCGTTGGGGGTTTTTTATTTTTTAATTTAATTCACTTGTTACCAAAATTCTAAAATAGGTAAGGGCGCTCTTTATGATAATAAGTAATATATTACAGTGTTAAGTTTATTCTACTTTAGTGTTTATATCTACGCAAAATCTTAACCCTTTTTTTTTTTTTTTTTTCCCCGGGGAAATGCATTACGCATACCACCCTGAGAAGTGGTCGCTAGTCTCAGGGTGGTTATGTGGGACTCCCCGCCGGAAAATCCGGCGGATATACCCACTAAAACCCCGGGGTCCTTCCAGCCACTTTTCGACGGGGACGGCGGAGGTACGCTCTCGCATTCTTCTCCGTAAAATCTTAACCCTGAAATTCCGAAGTTTCTGAGGGTAAAAAAATGTAATTCCGACTATGTACTTAGTCGTGATTGAACTCCAAATTAAATTCTAAAGAAACCGATCGAATTGTTTTCATACTATGAAATAAATTGTGTATCTTGCTCTCGTTAATTGAAATCGGAATAATATCTATATTATTAGAAATAATGCGTCGAAGCAAGACGAGCAAGACGCTCTCCGGGTCCGCTCTGATGGTAAGAGATAACGCTGCCCATAATCAGTACAGTGTTACCCAGTATTTTACAATGATGTAAAATTACATGTTACTAATATCATAAAAGTAAAGTTTTTAAGAATGAATGAATGGAATATTTATTCATATTCATGTATAAATCCCATCTTTGAATGGATGTCTGGTCAGGGGCCCTAGATAAGCGCCGATCGTTTGTCGCTATCGATAAAAAAATGTACTGAGATGACAGTCGTTGTCGTTTGTTTTTCGATAACGAATGTCATCTCAGTACATTTTTTAGCGATAGCTACAAATGATCGGCGCTTGTCTAGGCCCCTAGGACGTTTGTTACTCTTTCACGCCTAAACGGGTGGACTGATCGAGCTGAATTTTTGTATAGTTAGCTTAGACTCTGGAATAACACATAGGTTACGTAAGTACTGCGGGTAAAACCGCTGGGCGCAGCTAGTAATACATACATTACAGGTAAATAACATTTTGTGATTCACTTTTTTATCGCGTTTCGCTCCTTTGTGAGGGTACAGGGTAACTCTTTGAAACACGCTCTCGTTTTAGTGAAATTAGTTTTTTCTTAGAATTGATGGATCAAATAAAAGTCAGGTTTTTCTAATAACCATTAATTTATTAATGAGAAGTAACAGGTAACTGGTGGATAACATGCTCTGTTATAAGAAATACGTCCTTTTATAAATAAGTATACCTACTTTGTATCGCTAAAATAAATAATACTTATATTTATTTTATAGAGCAGCGACTAATTTTTCGCATCTTTCACATTTATCATTATCATCTAATACATTGTACCTCCTACATCTAAGACATTGGCTATTTTTCGTAACATCCAACTTCACAATAAATTTATCTACACTATCTTCCACTAAATTCACTGAAGCGACTTCTAAAATCTCACACAAAACTTCAGAATCACTAAAATCTTTCAACTTATTAAAAAAATCCGAATTTACTTTAATAACCGCTGAAAACTTTTTCAAATTCTCAGTTTTTGCGATCAAATTGACGCCTTTTTTCAAATCCAAGATGGCGTCGATTACCGAAACGTCAAAATCGTTTGACGTTAAAATTGGCGGGTTCTGCGTGAAATGGAACGGTTTTGACTTCAAAGGGTGGTGTTGCCATGCTTCTTCGACTAAATGCGGCAAAATTGGCCCTATTCCTTTTAATAAAGATACTATAATTGTATGTATGACTAACTGTGCCGAAGTGCGTTCATTTGATTCTTTTTCGGAACAATATAACCTATCTTTTACACAATGACAGTAAAGACCTGACACTTTATTGCTGATAAAATTCAAAATGCTTTGCGCGGCATGATTGTACCTATAATTATTATAATTCTCATATATTTGCTTCGTAAATTCTTGGCTTTCGTGAACTAAATATTCGTCGAATATGTTTAATTTTGGTTTTTCTTGGAATTTTTCTGGCGGGAAATCGCTAATAACTCCTAGGAGATATTTAAATATATTTCTAATTCGTATCACTTCGCTTTGACAGTCATCGAGTAATTTTTTGCTGATCACTATTTGGGAGTGTTGTGTAGAGTGACTGGCAACCCACCACCTGAAAAAGAAGAAAAAAGTGTTATTTTGATAAAAAAAAACATTTCTAATGAATGGCAAGTGGCAACACATTAAGAGTTTTTAAAAATAGAATAATATATTATTATTAATTCTATATTCAAAAACTAAGTCACGTAAATCATCATTTGGGGTAGACTTCCTTTGCAGGAGGTCGTCTAGGTGGGTACCCCAACAGTGCCAGTTATTCTACCGCCTGAGCAGTGTTGTGCAAATATCACTGTGCTCCGGTAGGAGGGCACTGTAGCTAGTGAAATTACTGGGCTAAAGAGTCTTAACATCTCATGACTCTTGAGTAAGAAGCGTTGGTGCAGTGCTCCTAGAATTTCACATAATTGTGAAATCCTAGGTAACACTGTACTGATTATGGGCAGCCGTTATCTCTTAACATCAGGAGAGCGTCTTGCTCGGCTTCTACTTCAAAACATAAAAAATAAAAAATAAAAATATCAAAATATTGCCATTGCTAAATAATATAAATCTTCGAAACATCTTTTCGTCAACTCTGATGAGACCAGAAATATCACAAAATTAGAAGCAACCCTAAGAGTCTCAGCTATAGGCAAACCCCACATTAGGAGCGCACAACTTGTAAGTAAATCGCTGGTAAATCTTCTCGCGATATGGCGACGACCACACAAAAATATCAGCGGTCACACGCTCAAGAGTATTGTGGGGTCAGCCTAAATAATATTTACCTCAATGTGTCGATGCCATAAGCAGGTTGTGTGTTCTTGTCCTTCCCTCCGTAGACAATAGTCTTAGGGTCGATCACATTTCCTATCGATTTGGACATTTTACGTTTCATTTCGTCTACTACGAAACCGTGCACGAATATTGACCTGAAATTTTATAAATAATTTGTAGTAAAATACATATTATTAATTTAAGAATTTGCATCTTCAAAAGAACCTATTACAAAATTAAAGTTATGTACAATGTATGTACTCCTTAAATTTTATATACAATATACATGCTC
This sequence comes from Hemithea aestivaria, assembly GCA_947507615.1. NCBI lineage: Eukaryota > Metazoa > Arthropoda > Insecta > Lepidoptera > Geometridae > Hemithea > Hemithea aestivaria. Next base: position 2,586,200 of record OX382347.1, on the reverse strand, counting down.
CATTTAATATTACAAAAGGAGTCAATTTTAATATAGCCAATTGAATATATTATAGTCAATGAGGGTTTTCACAAAAATGTAATCCGCCAGTTGGCGCCTAAATCTATGATACAGATAACTTTCGGTGTTTGTCTATGAAAATTATTGCCACACTGAGATTTGAACCCAGAGGGTCTATTGGCTATCGTCAAACGATATGTAAAACACTAGAAACCATAGACAATTACGCGTAGATTACTTGCTTAAAACTCCTTTTTAATATGAGTAAAGTAACAAAAGCAGCAATGTACATTGAAGTTGCCATCAATCGTAGTGGGTGAGAATTAGCCTCAGGGCCTCGGGATTAAAAGCCGGACGTACGACCATTGGGCCACGGACGCTACAAATAATACTTCTCGTAACATCATCACTTCTTTTTTGATCCTGTTAAAATTTTAAGTCTTTTCATCCGTTAAACATATAAAACTAGCTAATCCTGACAAAAGACAGCTAGTGTTGCCAGTTGCCACCAGTAACAAAAACCCATATTGCCATATACAAAAAAATAACAAACTTGTAAGGAGGTCGTCCAGCCAACGCCACAGAGGTGAGCAAGGAGGATTGAAACCACCCCGTCAGCTGGTCCAAACCTTCCGAGTACAACGACGCTTGCTTGTCTATGGTGCTCCAAGATATTCCTGAGTCGAACCATATGTCTAGGATATCCTGCAGAAAAAAACACGTTATTTTAGTATCACTATAGAGCACTAGAAGTAGCCATTTTATGTGTGAGTGTGATGGCAATAGGGAAAATTCTGTGTGAAGAAAAAGGAGAACCTATTTTTTTTCTGTCCCTTTCAGCGTGGCCGGTTTATGCAACTCCCTGTAACTCCCTTACTTTTTCTGCAAAAACGTGGTCCCAAACTCACACCACTAAATTATAATACTCACGCGACACACGGACATTGATAAGGCATAACCATACTAAATTTATTTTCTGTACATGAACTCGTTCATTCATTTGGGGTGTCATTTTACTTAGTCGGATAGTGTTGAGTGAAACAGAAATATTCAATCAACATGTGCAAACGGGATGGACAAAACGAAGGAGTACAAATTTAATAAGAAAAAACTAAAATAAAAATGGCAACATTCTACCTATTTCTTTCAAACTACTTCTGTCAAATTTGACAAAAAAAAAGTAAACAATAACATGTTGTTCGTATTTTTAGTGATTAATAAGTTATTTCGAAGATTTTTCACAATAATGTTGATGAAAATGAATAAAATAATCCGTGGCGAAGCTTGCCAAATGAATTACAAAATGTATATATACGGCGTATACAGCAGTTGCAAATAGAAAAGTGGTTGCTGCTTTAACTAAGTGTTTCTAAGAGAACAGCGTATATCTCAGGTACGTTTAAGTTAGATTAACAGTACATCATCAAGCTCATTGAATCTTATCATTGAAAACGTAAAATAATCGTTATTTTGTCCATAAATAACTATTTTGTGTTATATATTTGTTTACAACTAAAGTCATAAAATACATTATAGTATGACTGAAAATTTTTGATACTTTTCATATTGTCCAAGTTTAATGATGATATTATGTGTATGAAAAATTGCGTTTTAGGGTTCCGTACCCATAGGGGAAAACGAGACCATATAACTAAGACTTCGCTGTCCGTTCGTCTGTCTGTCTGTCATCTCACGAACCGTGATAGTTAGAAGGTTGAAATTTTCACGGATGTATTTTTGTTGCAATACTAAAAATAGAATAAAATAAAAAAGGGGCTCCCAAACAACAAAGTGCTTTTTTCCGTTTGTTTTTGTATATATGAGATGTTTCAAGAAAGAGTTCAATTCAAACGAGTCCGACTTACACTTTGCATTTTTATTTTGTTTAATGTCTATAAGATGTCCCTACGTACAAGTACAAATACAATTGCTTTATTTGGGAATTTCTTTTAACATTATATTCATGGCACCTATTTTACTGTTACCATACTGGTACCTACGCCTTTTTTACTTTTAAAAGATGATATTAATCTTATTTATTTTGTATTTTCTAGGCGAATCGAAATCATCAGTCAGAAAATTTGTTTTGGAAAGTATTAAAAATAAAGGAAAATGCCCGCCTACGAGACATCGAAAAGACCACCCCACCGCAAAAAATAAAGAATTGGATTACCCTATATAAACGATTTATTACTTTATTTTATGTATTTTTAATATTATATTTGTGTCATATAACACATCGTCTTTTATTATCATTTTATAAAAGTATCATTATTAGACGCATGTCTGTTTTATGTGAAGCATGTGTGTTACTTTTTCGCGCCAGAGCTACTTATCTGATCAAACAGGCAGAGGTCAGTGACCAAGTACAGTAGCGATTTTTTTTAAAATAATTAAAGTATCAAAATTGTTTATAGTTAAATTCGGTATTGCCATACGGGTAACTCAAATATATTATTTTATGTCAGACTAGGGTAACCTTGGTATGCTTGAAACAAAACGAATATCTCATCAACCATGCGTTCGACAAGGTAATGGCAAATTTGCCAAATTTGGTACAGAGGTAGTTAGAATCCCCAAAAAGGATATGGAATAAGTTTTATCGGTTTGTACGACAAATGTCCAAAATCCAAATTGTCCAACTAGTATTAATGTCCAATACTAATTTGGTCAAACACTAATTTGGTCCAACATGGCTTACGTCCAACTAGGAAAAATGTCCAACACGAATAATTTCCAACATGAATTTGGTCCAAAATTAAATATCTCCAATTAAGAATAATGTCCAACACGAATTGGTTTATTTCTGACGCTGTCATAGAAGAAATGAAAGGTCTTAGGAAGATCTACCTTTCAGATGACAGCTGTCAAACTTGAAATATCAAAATCTGGAAGATCTTCAAAGTTTTTTCATTTCTTCTATGACAACGTCTGCTTAGGACGAGTATTTTTCGAGATATTGACATTTTAAGTTTGACAGCTGTCATCTGAAATGACAATCTCTCCAAGACCTTTAATTTCTTCTATGACAGCATCAGCCTAAGACGAATATTTTCCGAGATATTGACGTTTCAAGTTTGACAGCTGTCATCTGAAATGAAGATCTCTCCAAGACCTTAAATTTCTTCTATGACAGCATCAGCCTAAGACGAGTATTTTCCGAGATATTGACATTTTAAGTTTGACAGCTGTCATCTGAAATGAAGATCTCTCCAAGACCTTTAATTTCTTCTATGACAGCATCAGCCTAAGACGAGTATTTTCCGAGATATTGACATTTTAAGTTTGACAGCTGTCATCTGAAATGACAATCTCTCCAAGACCTTTAATTTCTTCTATGACAGCATCAGCCTAAGACGAATATTTTCCGAGATATTGACGTTTCAAGTTTGACAGCTGTCATCTGAAATGAAGATCTCTCCAAGACCTTTAATTTCTTCTATGACAGCATCAGCCTAAGACGAGTATTTTCCGAGATATTGACATTTCAAGTTTGACAGCAGTCATTGCATTGGAAATAAAGATTGTTCACTACGTGACACTTTTTATAGGACTACGGGATTAGCTATTGATAGAACCACGGATAAAATAAAACTTTATTGGACATTTTTACGAATGGACGTTTTAGAATGGACAATTTTCAAATTGGACCTTTTTACGATTTGACATTTTTATGAGTGAACTATTTTCCGAATAGGCATTTGTATGATTGAACGTCTATAATATTTGTCATTTTTCATAATTGGACATTAGTCGTATAAACCTGGGCTTTCGATCGGTGTCGGCTCGTGCGGTGATAAAAGCGCGATGCCAGAATCAGGTCGAATCAGGCCGAGCCGGGGGGGCCGGGTCAGGTGAATTCTTCACTTTAGAGGTTTTTTCTTTCTTTCTTCAGACTTTTATAAAAGTCATTATTGATTTAATTCAAAAACAAATGCTCTTATTTATTGTACAAAAATAACATTTTTGTAGCGGGGGTGAAGCCGTGGGTTTAGCTAGTAAACAAAATAAATATAACGTTACCTAATCGAATGCAAATGCAATGAACGACAAAAATAAAATTGTTTCAGCCATGCCTAGTTTACCCTATATTTTTATGTATTTTATGTCAACTAAAATCGAAATTATATAATTTGGTTTAAAATAATATTTGTTAGCTGTGATAAGTTTTTCCAGCTTTTTACTGCCTTCTTTCCATTTTTACACCAATTTACCACACAAGAGGTCATTTTTGTCCGTTAACTATATTATTTTGGATATTTTTAAAAATCAAACGATGCGTGCATCTGTCGCTGAGCGCGTTGTGTGACTGAGCGGCGGGTGAGTTGTACTTTTTACGCCCCGCCCATATAGTTGTACTTTGCGTTGAATCACTTTTTGAGCTGTGTTCGACTTCTATTATTTCCCTAATTCGTTGGGTTTATGTTGTTTGTCAAACTCTGTCAAACTGTGACAATAATAACTATGCGTTTCGTTTTTTTTCCAAAATTTTAATGCAATATGAGACAATACAATGTTATTCAACTAGTTTATGACCTAAAATATCAATAATATCGCGTATTTTCATAAAATAATGAAAATCCGTAAGCTGTTTTTTGTCTCACAGGTGGCCACAGATGACCTGACCCCCCTGCTATAGAGATATATGCGGTTTTTACAAGCTTTTATTTACTTTCACTTGCCTGTCTGTCTGTCTGTAATCAAATCTTGCAACTTAAATTTGACCCACTTCCAGGTGTCCGATTGAGCTGAAATTTTGCATGCATGCATAAATCGGATGACAATGCAATATTATTATGACATGAAGCTTATCTGATGATGGAGCTTGGAGGTGGTCATAGGAACTCCGTAATAAAACGACGTAACCCCATCGAGTTTGGGCTCATTTGATTTGTCTTGACGAGTACTTTATGGTAATAATAATAATAGCTTGTTTTTAAAAAGTTTTTTTTTAAATTTCACTTGTTATAGATATACTAGAGAACCCCCGCGCAGCCCCTAACATTGAAATATTAAGTTATTACCCCCGCGTTTACAGAAATCCATACAACTTGTTTTTGAAATAATGTATTAAATAATAATTCCCGTTCCCGTGGTAATTTTGCAAAATCAGTTCCTAGTGAGCACCTACAAAACATAGTATAAAACAAAGCCATTGCCCGTGTCTATCTGTCTTTGTGTATGTTTAAATATTTAAATCTACGCAACGGATTTTGATGCGGCTTTTTTAAATATTATTAATTCAAGCGGAAGGTTTATATTAAACGGTTTTATTTTATATGTATAATTATTATACTGTATAATACATGTAGAGGAACAGTCATATTTTTGTGTTAGGGGACGCAACGAAGTGCGCGCGGGTCCGCTAGTCACACATAAAGTGGGATAAAATTATGAATGAAATCTTACCTCTCCTTTAGTAACTTTGTTTATGTCCAATCCTTTATGTAAAATGACGTCATCCGGTAGTAGCATTGTGACGTCACAAGTCCACCAAACATCTGTGCCCTCTGTTTCAATTAGATTGCATAAATGCTCTATTATTTTTCTGTAATAAAAACAATGTAACACTAATAAATTTCGCATTTAAATTTATAGGGATGTCGACTAAAACAAGTGAAATTAAAAAGCTTTTATTTTTATTATTACCATCCAGCACCAAAGTACTCGTCAAGGCGAATCAAATGAGCCCAAACTCGATGGGGTTGCGTCGTTTAATTATGGAGTTCCTATGGCCACCTTCCAGCTCCATCATCAGATCAGCTCCATATCATAATAATATTGCATTGTCATCCGATTTGTACATGCAAAATTTCAGCTCAATCGGATACCGGGAAGTGGATCGAATTAAACTAGCAAGATTTGATTTAAAAAAATTTTTTGGTCCATCACGTATTTTTTTTATACAACGAAGTAAGAAGACGAGCAAGACGCTCTGCTGATGGTAAAAGATAACGTTGCCCATAACTAGTACAGTGCTACCCAGGATTTTACAAAGGTAAAATTCTGTGTGCACTGCGCCAACGCTTCTTACTCGAGAGTCATAAGATGTTAAGACCCTTTAGCCCAGTAATTTTACTAGCTACAGTGCCCTCCTACCTAAGCACAGTAATGTTTGCACATCACTGCTCAGGCGGTAGAATAACTGGCACTGTTGGGGTACCCACCTAGACGACCTCCTGCAAAGGAAGTCTACCCACGGAAGAAAAACGAAACAAGTGAATTAAATTAAAAATTTAAAAAACCCCCAACGCAACGCTTTCAAAATATGTAATTCGCTGTTTAGTGGTGGCGGCCATCTTGGATTTTAAATTTGTCATAGTGCGTTGTGTTCTACTAGTCAAGCCTTTTCATTTGATACCCATATAATTTCTACGTCAATACGTGAAGAAAAAAGTAATCCGCCATTTTGTAACGGCGGCCATCTTGGACCGATTTCCACCAAACATGGCTAAGAACACTCTCGACTAACTCCACTTTCAAACAAAAAAATCTTAATCAAATCCGTTGATCCGTTCGGGAGCTACGATGTCACAAACAGACACACACACACACACACACACACACACACACACACACACACAGACGCGTATATGGAAACCCTTCCTCTATTCAGCGCCAGTATGGATCTGGGATGCGGGAGCTTTTAAACGACAAAACATGCAGTTTGAGAGTTTAAATGCTACCCTACTTTTAGTTCTGACATGCGGGAGGGTTTACGTACGCAATATTACCATTATAGATTGGAAATCCTTCCAGTATTCAGCACTCAAGTATTTTCGATCTGCGGAAACTTTTGATATTGAATGTTTAGTGTTTGTTTGCTACTATTCTTGTAGTTCTGAATACTGAATGAGACGGCATTGTTAAGGAAATGTAATAAAAGAATACGACAATAATATAATTATTCTATAAACTTTTATTTGTTTTTATTATTGATACTAAATATGGAATATGGTATAATCGTATATATCTAGTACAGATCTTGCAATACAAATTTTAACTAGTTTTGACTCAGTTTGAGTTTCACACTCATATTTGGGGTATAGGTTATTATGCTGCCGTGCAGAGACTAAACCGCAGTAAGATAATTTGTACAATTTTATTTTCAACCTTATCACACACAAAATAAGGTATACATTATTTTCGACTTTTTGCTTTTACTGCGGTTTAGTCTCTGCACGGCAGTATGGTACCATAGAGTTGATCAGATGATGACGGTAGTTATTGGTGAGTAGATATTAGGTGGGTAGTTGGTTTGGACCCGCGCGCACTTCGTGGCGCGTAAAACAGTCTACAAATACTACCTACATTTAGTCATTCATTTATTTCTAAAATTAAATGATATTGAAATGAATTGAATAAAATAAAAAAGCAGCAGCTAGGTATAACTAGCGAAATAAATGAATGACTAAAGGTAGGTAGTATTTGTTGACTGTTTTACGCGCCACGAAGTGCGCGCGGGTCCACTAGTTACACACACACAAAAAAAGTTACAAAAAACCGCATCAAATTCTGTTGCGTAGTTTTAAAGATCTAAGCAAATATACGTCAGACAAGCGTTTTAGTCAAACAGATTTAAATATTACTCTGGAAACAATCCCCGAGTTCAGATCGATAAATTTGAAAGAGGTGTGAGTTGTGTATACGTTATTATGGTACCACCGAGTTGATCTGATGATGACGATAGTTGGTGGGTAATAGGAGTAGGAGTAAGAGTCAGAGTTAGAGTTGAAGTAAGAATCAGAGTAAGAATCCAGAGTCAAGAGTAAGAGTCAGAGTAAGAATCCAGAGTCAAGATATAAAATAATAAAAGGTAAGAGTCGAGAGTAAGAGTCGAGAGTAAAAGTCGAGAGTAAGAGTCGAGAGTAAGAGTCGAGAGTAAAAGTCGAGAGTAAGAATCGAGAGTAAGAGTAACAGTAAGAGTAGTAAGAATAAGAGTAAAGTAAATCGTTTTTATTTTAGAAATAAATGAATGACTAAAGGTAGGTAGTATTTGTAGACTGTTTTATGCGCTACGAAGTGCGCGCGGGTCCACTATATACGTAAACTTTCCTCTTGAATCACTGTCTACAGTCTACAGTACTATACAGACATGCGTTTTCATCAAACAGATTTAAATATTACTCTGAAAACAATCCCCGAGTTCAGATCGATCGATCTGAATAGCGGAAGGGATTAAAGTCGCAATCAGAGAATGAATGCACGTAAAGGCTCCCGTAGCTCAGATCGGTCGCGGTGCTGAATAGCGGAAGGGATTAAAGTCGCATTTTGAGAATTCACGTATGGAAAGGCTCCCGCATCTCAGTTCGGTCGCGGTGCTGAATAGAGGTAGGGTTTCAATATACGCCACACAGACAGACACGTCAAACTTATAACACCCCGTCGTTTTTGCGTCGGGGGTTAAAAAAATAAAAAAATTAAACCGAATAAATAGGAAACATACTTATCCATAATAACCTTCGATCCATAATACAATGCTGGTATAGGCACACCCCAAGCCCTTTGTCTAGATATGCACCAGTAAGGCCGCTTCTCTACCTGGGCCCTAAAGCCCTGCCTAGACTGGGCGCTGCTTGACGGCGGTAGGATGGCCACTTTATCTAGAGCCGCCTAAAACAGTATGAACCATTTTAATATTGCATGTGAGATGTTTAGAGTGATAATACGCAATTTAAGAGTATTTTGTTGTTGTTATTAGACATTCTAATGTTAAATAATTAATTTAAATAACTTTTTACTCCTAAAGTAAAGATTTATAGCCTTAAAAGCTCTATACTCCAGTATTAATCCACTAAAACTGATAAAACGGGGCACAATTGTACACTCAGTGATCTTGAAGGCAACGGAACTAGCTCACTCATCCTCAACATGTGTGTCAGAGTGTACAAATGTGCCCCATTTTAGCAGATTAATAATAATATTATAATGGTGTATGATAATGTGTCTTTTAGTTACCTTTACACACCTAAGTCGGTGCAATTATTGAACTGACTTTTTTCATACTCTATTCAAAGATTCAAGATTCAAACAACACTAATTACGATAAACATGTTTACAGTTAGTGATGCGAACAAATTATCAACATGCCTATCTATAAATAAGCGTGCTAAATGTCAAAAATTAAATTTGTACTCCAAAAATTTTGCAATACATAACTAAAAAGAATGTTTAATAAATCACTCACCAAAGCTTTCTCCTTAATAGCTCCAGTATCTATAAACCATTGTTCACTTGCTCTCAGAATCACCGGCTGCTTGGTTCGCCAGTCTAAAGGATACGAGTGTACGAATGTGCCCCGTTTCAGTATATGATCGCCCAGTAAAGATATGACCTTTTCTTGACCTTCCGTCAAGACGTACAGGCCGTTTAATTCTGGGGATAAATTGACGTAATTGCCGGATTCGTCTACATTGCATGTCTGAAAATGAAAATGAGAAATATGTTAATTAGCTATTTAGGCAGCTATTAGCTTAAGAAGTGAAGACAAATCTTTTTTTATTCGTTATAAAAACGAACAGATGAACCGATTTCAATCAAGCGATGTGTCATTTGTTTGATAGAGATCGGTCCAAGATGGCCGCCGCTACAAAATGGCGGATTGCATATTCTTCCACAATTCCCTCAATATGAGTATCAAATGAAAGGGCTTGACTAGTAGAATACAATACACTATGATAAATTTCAAATTCAAGATGGCCGCCACTACAAAATGGCGAAAAACATATTTGTTAAGGTTTTTCATGTTCTCTTATTTCAGTATGTTTTTGCCGTAAATAAAGTATTTTCTATTCTATTGAATACCCACCACAGTGACGCCACGGTTCAACCACACAAGGAAGTCATCGTGTCCGTGCGCCGGCGCCGTGTGTACCAAGCCTGTTCCTTTACTGGCGGTCACGTGACCAGCGCTCAGGAACTCGCGCGACTCTCCGTCGAGCGGGTGTGTGTATGTAGCCTGCTTTAGAACGTCACCTGGAAGAGACATAAAGGTACTTAATATTTAAGGATGTTGACCAAAACATTGTGGACGACGACAAAACATCTTAAAACGTCTCTGGATACATATTTGTCTCAAACACGTCTCCGAGGACAAGTCTATCTATTAATTTTAAAACATAAAAGATTTTACCGACTTGGTATTACATGGATCACACAACTTTTACGGTAGAAGAACTGCGAGTTGAGAGACTTGGTTTTTTTACAAGTTATGTTTTTGAAGGCATAGCCTATTTAGATATAAATAAAGTTAGAATTTGAAAATGTTGAATTAAAAGTTACCTTGAAACTCAAACAACTTCTTCACATCCACTCCCAATTCCCCCTGCAAAGCATCCACCAGTTCCGAACTGACCACAAACAGTCCTTTGTCTTCTATCCTCACGATGCAGTACATTAGCTTACTGTTGTAACAGATCGCCCGGTTCGCCGGGAGCGTCCAGGGCGTTGTTGTCCATATTAGAGCTGATAATGGTTGCCTGAAATTAATGTTAAATCAATATGAACTTTTACTGACATAGCTCAGTGGATTAGCAAGCTGAAGTGGCAACATAGCACGTAGCACGAATGGCAGATGGGGTTAAAACATGCTCGAGTGGAGACTATGGACAAGACGTCCACCCACAAGGTGGACAGACAACTTTTTAAAGGTTGCCGGAAGACGCTGGATACAGATTGTTTCCAACCGGTATGTATAGAAGTCCAAGGGAGGCCTATGTTCAGCATTAGACTTCCTATGGCTGAGATGATGATAAACTTTTACTGGTGGTAGGTGATGGTCATATCTAGTATCATATCTATATGAATATTACTGTGTCCCCAAGCTGTCATTATGACCATGTTATCGCACAATTATCAGTAAAAGCAAGGGGGTGATCTATCCCGTCTTTCAGTTTTAATTAAAATTATAAAACAGCACAACTCACATCTATTATTTTATATTATTATTGTTGCAGTTTCACCACACAAAATCATGGTCAAAGGCCTACCAACTATAGACCTGTAATGAATAAAAAAATATATGTAGAGAAATCTTACCCTTTGACAACATTTTGTAAGATCGGTGGAACTTCTTGTAAAGCAAATGACACATACACTTCTGTACTCTTATACTGAGGGTCATATTCCAACTCAGCTTCTGCTAATGCTGTTCTGAAAGGATAAATAAATTACTGGTAGCCCCACATGCACTTTGTATTACTTAACAGAAAATTATCAGTGTTTCTCTACTATGCATGTTTTACACATATTAAATCTTCCTCTTGGATCACTCTATATTTAACAACTGGGGGTAGACTTCCTTTGCAGGAGGTTGACTAGGTGGGTACCCCAACAGTACCAGTTATTCTACTGCCTGAGCTGTGATGTGCAAACATTGCTGTGCTTCAGTAGGAGGGCACTGTACACCCAGAATTTTTCTTTTTTTTAAATGAAAATGGTGTTATAGATGTTCAATACTTACTAGTTAAAAATAAGTAAAAAACAACATCAAAACTTACTTTGATGAAGGCGACCAATATACAGGCTTCAAAGCTCTAACAACAAGCCCTTTCTCGTACATCTTATAAAACTGCCGCAATTGATTCTGTACATAACTTTTACTCAATGTTAAGTAACAATTATCCCAGTCTGCCATCACCCCCCAACTTTTAAATACTTGTTTTTGACTCTCCACTGTTTCTAAAGCAAATTTTCTAGCTTTTTCTCTGATTAGAACAGGATCAGTTATGGAGTTTTTTGCCTTCTTTTTAGCTTTTTGGAGCGCTTTTAACTCAATTGGAAGTCCGTGGCAATCCCATCCTGGCTTGTAGTACACTTTGTTGCCTTGTAGCACTTGACTGCGGTTGTTTATGTCTTTTATTATCTAAAATTCATTAGTTATATCTTACTTTACGAGTTACGAGGCAGTATCACTTCATGTAAGTTATTTGTTAAAAATAACTTTAAATACCTTGTTAACAGCGTGGCCCATATGCAGATCTCCGTTAGCGTAAGGTGGACCGTCTTGTAACACAAATTCCGGGCCATTTAGGTGCTTCCTCTGCCAGTTATAGAGCTCGGCAAATTGAGCAGTCTGAAAATTGATCATCATTTTCAATAATGATTTTTTGTACTTTAAATACATTTACTGATAAAAATAATGAATAAGAACGACAATTATAAATGAATAGATTATTTTGTGATAATAATTGATCATAATATAATGTAAAATACCTTCTGAATCTGCTCTTTTATTTGCCCACTTGAACGAGTTGGAAAATTCGTCTTTGGGAAAAGAATTGTGTGTGAATACGCCTTGGTTTTGGTTTCGGCTGTGTTTTGTAGGCGAACACAGTTTCTGCAAACCCATTTTCGTACGATTTTGTTGTAATCTTTATACAAAACAGATTTTTTTACGGCTAACATTTTAAGGTTATGTTTTGATTTTTTTGTGGTCTGTCACTGTCATGTGCTGTGTGTTTCCATTGTCACTTTAAAAATATTTTGTCTATGGTTATACGAAGACTAATTGTGTATACTTCGGAAAAACCCACTACTATTATTATGACTTTGCGAAGCGTTTCCGGTTATGTTCGGGGCATAGTATTTTTACTCTGTGACTTTTTATAAATTCGATAAAATAAAAACAAAGTGCCTATGCCTACTATATTCCAAATGTCAAAATTGAAATGATTATTTCTTTGACTTTGGTCAATCTGTGCTTTGGTCTGTGGTGAATTTCCAAAACAACACATGTTTTGCAATCGTGTGTTTATTTTTTCTAATTCCACGTTATAACATTAATTATTACCGTTCAAAATGGTAATCCATGTGGCTCTAATATTGCTATACTTTCTAGGATATTTAGAAAGTGGATAGTGTCAATAACATAACCTATTTTTCAGCCGAAATCTAAGAAGAAGTTTATTGATAGAAAGAAAGCTGTAACATTCAATTTGGTGCACCGTTCTCAACGTGATCCTCTTGCTGCCGATGAGACTGCACCCCAGCGTGTTCTGGTACCTGTGAATGCTAATATTCCTGCCAAGAAAGAAAAGGATCCCGTGAGTAACCTACATCATTTCACTACCTTTTTTCTGTAAAACTTTCACTTTTCCAGTGGTTATTATGAATCACATTCATACTTAGCGTTACTTAGCTGAAGAGAACACATATTACCTTATAATCCTCTTCAAAACAAATATATTCAACTACAAGACTCAACATTGAAGTAGTCTTTAATGATTTTACTTGATTTGTATTATTGTTATTTTATAGGAGCTAACTCCAGCGCAACGTTTGGAAGAGCAGCAGAAGTATGGCATATATTTTGACGATGATTACAACTACCTCCAGCATCTCAAAGACACGAGGGAGGTTACTATGGTTGTGCAACCAGTAAGTAATTAATTACTGATAAAACTTAAAATATCTGTTTCATCTAGAGGTTTTATTTGTCTATGTAATTTAGCTAATTTCTTAAAAGTAATTATAGGTAACATTAGGATGGTCCTTGAAGCACTGTAATTAGTTAATTCTAATCCTTCCCTAACCACCTTAACACATTGGATTTTAGTACTATCCCAAGGCCAAGAAATTAATTTTGTATGAAAAAGTTCAGCACTTGCGTTCCAACTTCAAAAACAAAGCTGTTGTGTTTTCCACAGTCAATGTGTTAAACAGCAAGTAATCAGTTATATGTTTTAAATGTGAAGAATATTTTGGCTAACATATTATTATTAAAATTTAGAAAAAATAACATATTTGGATTTCCCAACAATGTGTAATTTGTACATATTTTAGAGGCCAGTACACAAAAAGAAGCAAAAAGCTCCCAAAGCAGAGAACGAGGATCAAGATGACGAAGACACTGAATCAGAAAATGAAACACAGAGTAAACTGCAGCTGCCGAGCTCCGTGTTTGCTTCAGAAGTTGAGGAGGATATTGGCTTACTGAATAGGGGCGCTCCACAAGGTATTTAGATGATTTTGCTATGAGATCAAATTTAAAGTAAATAATTCATTAGATATGTGCTTATACTCCATTGTCTTTCTTTAGATATTGATAATATGTAAATGTAAAATTACTTTGAAAGCAAAACTTCAGGTTCTACATACATATTGTGGAAAGAAGTATTATATAAGAAATATTTATCTCTAAAATCTTCTTAGTACCCCCAAATATTGTAAATATGGAATGGAAATATAAACCTATCTATATTAAGCATTATTCAATACAGCGTTTGATTGACATGCTCACCAAAATTAATATATTTTACTGAATCTATAGGTTTGTCATTGAAATAATATTTATTGCATTAGTTTTTATTTAATTTTCTTTTTTTTTATTCATATCTAATGGCACCCGAAGTGAAGCAAGGAGGGGCCGCTAGTAGGAAATATAGTCACAATTATTATTATCTTCAACATTTTATATTGAAGCTACATAAATTATGTATTATTTTTATTATTCCAGGGTTGTGCCTAGACTTGGACCCAGATGTGATAGCAGCTTTAGATGATGATTTTGACTTTGAAAACCCTGATAACCAACTGGAGGATAATTTCATTGAATTAGCTGAAGGTATGTCACAATCAACTAGTTTTTCAGGTCTCAATCTTTTTTTTTTATATTTGTTTTGGTCTTCACCAAGAAATTACAAAACAGTGGGTTATGAAACTGCTGTATATAAGGTATTATAATATTATTACTAGAAAAAGAAGCTTATAATAGTATTACAATCTATATGTATTTATGTGTGTGTATGTATTAGTCTTTTTTGTTATCTTTTAACTGCAATAAAGAGTATTGTATTGTACGATAATTAAGTACACTATCACATATTTATGTGCATTTTCATACACCATCTTATGGCATAATATTTGAATAAAATTCAAATGGTAACAAGTGAATTTTTAAAAATACTTTTTAAAAACAAGCTTTTATTATTATTACCATCTTGCATCATAAAGTACTCGTCAAGACGAATCAAATTAGCCCAAACTCGATGGGGTTGCGTTGTTTTATGACGGAGTTCCTATGGCCACCTTCCAGCTCCATCATCAGATCAGCTCCATGTCATAAAAATATTGCATTGTCATCCGATTTACACACGCATGCAAATTTTCAGCTCAATTGGAAACCGGGAAGTGGGTCAAATTAAACTTGCAAGATTTGATTACAGACAGACAGACAGACAACAGACAGGTGAAAGTAATTAAAAGCTTGTAAAAATGGCGCGATTACAGCGAATGAAGCGCATTTGATATCATTATATAGTATAAAACAAAGTCGCATCTTGTCTGTCTGTCTGTCCCTATGTATGCTTAGATCTATAAAACTATGCAACGGATTTTGATGCATTTTCTTTTAAAAGAAAGATTGATTCAAGAAGGTTATTTATTTATTAATACTTTAACAGAACGGCATACGCCAATTACACTAAAGTCAGGTTTTTTTTTTATGTGGAGAAGTAAGAAGACGAGCAAGACGCTCTCCTGATGTTAAGAGATAACGCTGCCCATAATCAGTACAGTGCTACTTAGGATTTCACAATGCTACAACACTTCTTTCTCAAGAGTCATAAGATGTTAAGACTCTTTAGCCCAGTAACATTAAAGAAAAGAAAATACAAAAACAAACTGTTATGCTAAACAAGACAAAATTTGTAAAAACAATATTAAAAATACATAAAACATTATAATAATACGCATTTGCATAATATAGTAGAGCAACACTGATAATAATTGTCTGATAGGCTCGACGAAGTGCGTGCGGGTCTAATAGTTCATTATAAAAATATTCAAACTGTGGGATATACATATGTATATGTAAGTAAGAAAAAGAAGAAATATTTTAATGTGTCAAAATCCTATGATGTATTTTAGGTGATGGTGAAGATTTCGATGAGGATGATGAACAAGATGATGATGATGAAGGGTCTGAGCGCGCGTTCGCTGGCGATATGGATTCAGATGATTATGATGATGATGACTCACAGGTATTTCACACATTTCTGAAGAACATAAATATTTTAATAGTTTTCTTTACAGATATCAAAATTCAAATCAAAATGCAAGATCAAATTGGGGCCTGCGGTCATTGACTAATCCTATATAAATTGATAGTTGACATCAATATCAACAACAGGTTTTGGAGTAATTCAGCATCATGAGTGACCTCTATTTGTTTGCCAGCATTTCACACTCTTGTATACAATGATTTTCAAACCCCTTTGCTAGCTCTTATTTAACTTGCAATGTATCTATGTAACATAACACAACAACAATACAAATCTTGCAACATAATCCTGAGGCAGAATCGACAAATTTTACTGAAAATTTGCATACTTATTATGTAATTCCCGTTCCCGTGGGAATTTCGCAAAATCCCTTCTTATTACTTGTCTATATAGTATAAGGATCATATATTCCAAATTTCATCATTAGTTCATTAGTTTCATCTCAACAGTGATGAGTCTGTCAGTTTACCTCTTTATATAATAATATTGAGTATAGATATTATGGGAGCAAGTGAAGTAGGCTTACTACAACAAACGGCGACGGTACAGAAACCATGGAGCACATTTTGTGTGAATGCGACATACTGGCTACGAAACGCATGAGCCTCCTTGGGACAGCGTACCTCAAACCGGAGGAGTACAGGTTTCTTCCTCTTAGTGGGATCACCACTTTAATTGAACACATCTTCGAAGAGTAAGAAACGGTAGGCAAGGGGTGAACACAATAGATCCCAATGGGTTGATGTGTTGCTGGCTTTGTCAGCCACCTATATAAGAAGATAAGAATAAGTGAAGTGTTTTTCACGGGCGTACACTTGTGACTCCTAACATAAAGCTATGTTTTCAGGAAGGCGACCGAAGGCCGCGGATGCCGACTTGGGAAGACCGCGACAAGGACGAGACCAAGTCACGTTTCTCACAGTACTCCATGTCATCGAGTGTCATCAGACGGAACAAGGGACTCAGCTTACTCGATGACTGCTTTGAAAAGGTAATAATAGTAGATAGATGCTATGCTTTCATCGAGTCACACAAAATCCTGTGTCTAGTTGAGAAAAAAATCCAATCAAGTAACAATGTGACTCGATAAGAATTACTTCTAGCATCTTTAGAATATGGTTCAAATTAGCATGCGCGGGCGCGGCCCGATCGAACCGCTAGGGTACTTACGGGTTAATAAAAACCGCCTCAAAATCCGTTGCGTAGTTTTAAAGATAAAAGCATACAACAGACAGACAGACGCGGGAAGCAACTTTATTTTATACTATGTAGTTATATAAATGTTTCCAGATGTACGCATCGTATGACGACACAGAGCTCGGTGCGTTAGACCTGGAGGACATCGAGGGGTTCCTACCGGACACCCATCAGCGGCTGCTAGAAGCTGCCGAGGAGTTCGAGGAGTCCAGGAGAAAGTACCAGCTCGATAAGGAAGTGGAAATCGCCAGGTGAGTCATTTATTTTAAATGCAAATAAGTAAGAAGTCGAAACGTGCTCGAGTAGAGACCACGGACTAGCAAACGCAGCATAGGTCGTCCACCCAAAAGGTGGACAGACGACCTTATAAAATTCGCCGGAAGACGCTGGATTCAGGTCGCAATATTATTATTACATGGAATTAATCTGATGATTAAACTGGAAGATGGACATAGGAACTATGTAATTAAGAGACACAACTCCATCGAGTTTGGGCTTGTATTGACGAGAACTTTGTTTTTAAAATTTCACTTGTTTATTTCAGGATGCGTCATTTACAAGAAATTGTGGAAGAGTCCGAGGAATCAGAGGTTGATATGGTACAAGTGGATCCTAAAGAGAAATGGGATTGTGAGACCATCCTGTCTACTTACTCCAACCTTTACAATCATCCCAAGATCATTGAGGAACCTAAAGTAAGTGAAAGCTACAAAATCGCTTTGTGCCGGCTGTCCCTAAAGTAATTAAAAAAAAAAGAAACTAGGGCGAGGTGGAGTGAGGGTGACGAAATGAGGGTTGTTCATAAAAAAGATTTTATGAACTATCCTCATTTCGTTTGAGTCATATATTGAATTCATACATTGAGTTATATAAGTATTTAATAATATAAGTCATACATTGAACATTGTAAATAAATTATATAGAATAGAATAGAAAACTCTTTATTGTTCACACAAATACAATAATATAGCTTAGAACTAACATTACACAGAAATAAGTGTTACAATTGGCGGTCTTATCGCTAAAAGCGATCTCTTCCAGACAACCAAGCAGGGAAAGGAAATACATAAAATAGAGCGACGGTGGTTATAAAGATATATAAGGAGACATAAGTACATATTTTTAATCATAGCTATTTAATTATACCAATACATACTATTAAAACCAATATAATAAATTATAACACATACATAATGATATTACATATAATAATAAAATACATATGATTATACTATAATATTATATACTATACGATAAATAGATAATATATATATGTATATAGATATTATAGTGAAAGGAAGTGAGCTTTGACACGATTTTTGAAGGAAGCAAGTGAAGGAGCGCGTCTTACCTCCACAGGGAGATTGTTCCACAGGCGGACAGATTCTACAGTGAAAGATCCACCATAAAAACTCGTGCTATGCACTGGGCATTTCAGTGTTAGGTTCTCCGATGATCTGAGTAAGCGTGAATGAGTCGCATGAAGGAACTCAAAACGTTCCCGAAGATAGCGCGGGGAAGAGGGATTAAACAGAACACTGTAGAGGAGAGACAGAATATGAGCATTCCGGCGATGGCGAATAGGAAGCCACTTGAGCTTGGCGCGAAATTCGGAGACGTGGTCATACTTGCGAAGCCCAAATATGAACCTTATACAGAAGTTTTGAAGGCGCTCAAGTTTATTCAGCTGATCTTCCCTAAGGTCAAGATAGCAGACGTCAGCGTAGTCGAGAATGGGGAGCAGAAGAGATTGTGCAAGTGCAATCTTGGTGGTAACGGGCAAAAAGTTTCGCAGCCTGCGAAGCGAACCAGCTGAAGCGAAAAGCTTCCGGCTAGTGGCGGCTAGCTGCGGGTCCCAAGATAAACTTCTGTCAAACGTTACACCAAGGTTCTTTACAGTGCTGCTAAAAGGAATGTAAACTCCATTAAACAGAACTTGAGGGAGGCGATCCCATTCGACTTTGCAGACTGTACGAGAACTACCCATAACGATAGCTTGAGTTTTGACAGGGTTTACCTTAAGACCGTACGCTTTACTCCAATCTGAGATCTGTTGCAAATCACGGTTAACCGTAGTTATTGCCTCAGTCAAGTCACTAAGAGGTGCCTGATAGTACAGTTGTAGGTCGTCCGCATAAAGATGATAAGAGGAAGTCAGATTAGAAGAGATGGAGTTTATGAAGGTAGTAAAAAGAAGAGGAGAAAGGACACCACCCTGGGGTACACCAGCATCGGTGTTACACCAAGAAGAAAAGGAATCTCCTAGGCGAACCCGCTGCCGGCGACCGTGGAGGTAGTTATGAAACCAGTTAGTTGCCACAGTTGATACGTCAAGAGAGCGAAGAACAGCAAGGAGGATGTCAAAGTCAACAGTGTTAAAAGCGTTACTAAAGTCTAGGAGCGTCAACACGGTTAACTGCCCAGACTCCATACCAAGACGAATGTCATCTGTAATTTTTACAAGAGCGGTAACCGTGCTGTGCCCCGGTCGAAAACCGGATTGGTAAGGGTTAAGCAAGCTATTAGAGTTAAGGTAAGTGTGAAATTGGTTGTGGACAAGACGTTCGAGGACTTTAGACAGAAATGGAAGGATAGAGATAGGCCGATAGTCACTGAAGGATTTAGGGTTATTTTTTTTAGGAAGAGGAATAATCTGCGCTTGTTTCCACAGTGAAGGAAATACACAGTTAGAGATAGAGAAATTAAAAATGAAACATAAGACGGGAAGGATATAGTCCAGAATAGGAATAAGCATATTACGACTAATGTTGTCGACACCAACAGCGTTAGAAGTAATGGAGAGTAAGCTCTTTTTAACATCAGCGGTGGCAACAGGATTGAAAGTAAAGGAAGAGATATCAGTTGTAATTAGAGAGGAGAGATAGTTTAGAGTATTAGATTTAGTCAGATCGTCAATGTTACTGGATGAAGAGAAGTGATTGTTAAGAGAGTCAATATTTAAGTCATTAGGAATAGCGTCACTGCGGGATTTTCCGACACCAAGAGTACGAAGGAACTTCCAGACCTTTGCCGGGTCCTCATCCTGAACGGAGTCATAAATATGTCGTCGTTGCGCATCTCTACACGCGACATTACAGCGATTTCGCGCCTTAACATATCGTGACTTATTAACGTCACTTGGACACATTTTATATAGCCCAACATACATGATTCACATGTGACTAAAAAACCAAACTAAATGAGGGTAGTTCATAAAAAAATCGAAAATTAGTTTATTTGGTATAAAATAAAACAACATCAGAGTAAAAAAAACTGTGGACTTGGGGCTTGCTCCAAATGACTTGTATAGAGACAAGGAAGTTGGTAAAACTACGCATCGGATTTTGATGCGGTTTTTTTAAATAGATAGAGTGATTCAAGAGGAAGGATTATACTTAGGGCTCCCAACACAAAACTGCGAACTCGCATCGCATCGCAAATATCTGCGAACTCGCACGAATGCACCGCAAGAACGTCCGATCTCATTCGCATCGCGCATTCCTGCGAAATTACGTCACACTTGGTGACGCCTCTTTTTAAAGACTTTAGTCCGCTCTAAAATAGCTTTAGAGAAAGACGCGCGCGCATCTTTGTTTATAGAATGGCGGAATATGATGTAGATTATTTAGCCCTTAAATACAATGTTGTTTTTAAACAACATACTAAACATCACAGATAAAATTGACCTTTTATCTGTGATGATTTTAATTTTTTGTTAATTGTGAAAAAAAACAAAAATCTTGAAACAAAAATCGTCCATTTAAGGGTTAATATCTTTTAATCGAAAACCAAACGGTTTGCCGCACAAAATCGTATCGCAGAAATTCGCATCGCAGTACATGCATAATACAGTAGAGAAACACTACGTGTGCCATACTTTTTAACATCTTGGCTGCGGCGGCGTTTTATGGAACTATCTCAGGTCCTGAAATTAATTTTGTATGGAAAAATCCTTCGACAATACACAACGTTTGTGTTTATCAACACTTGCGTTCCGACCTCAAAAACACTGTTGAGTTTTCAGCAGTCAATTTGTTAATAACCGACACTAAATTATGGACAAACTTTTGGAACGAAGTTCCTTATCGCGCGTTGTGAAAGGGGGCTAGACGGAAAAAATCTTACAAAAAGTTGTCACGACACTTTTTGCTATAGTAAGCTATTGTAAGCTGTGCGGCGTGCGCATGTTTCTCTGTCTGTCTCTCTCTCTCTCTCTCTTATAGAAAGCAAGCCAGATATTTTCATTTCTATAGGAATTTCGTTCCATCCGGGGTCCCTTGACACCTCTCAAGTTTTTTTTTAGTAAATATCCCTGATTTATCTTATCTAAATATATTTATTTTATTTGCAGAAGTCCAAGAAAATCCAGATAAATGCCAAGACAGGTCTTCCAAAAGATGTCCTCGGGAAGGACAAGCTGACCATCAAATCGTTGGCAAAGTTCAACGCATTGAACGAGTCCAAACCTGAGGATTCGGACGATGATGGTCAAACCAACGCTGAAACTGTGCTATCTACTTTATCTGTGTTATCCATTAGGTAAATAATATTGATATTATTAATAACCAGCCTATGTGTTATTCCAGGGCCTAAGCTATCTCTATACCAAATTTCAACTCAATCAAAATTTAGGCGTGAAAGAGTAACAAACATCCAAACATACATTCCTACAAATATTACTACCAACGCAGGTTGGTTGCCTGGAAGAGATCGCTCACAGCGATAAGGCCGCTCATTGTGGACCAAATTGTATTTCAGTGCTAATATTAAGTAAAACTGTAATTTTCTTTGGTTGCAATAAGGAGTATTCTATTCTATTAGTAAGATAATAGGGGTTTATACTCCAACAGAACAGGTTACCCTACTTACACTGTCAGAGTTATATCACAATTATAGGTTGTGTGGCTACCTATATGTTGCAGTTTCAGGTCGCCGAGATTACTACAAGGCCTGCAACATGACCTTACGACTGCCTCCTACATATCTTAATTTTTTTTTATTGCAAATTTTTAAAACTTTTATGCAGTAAAGAGTAAATCTATTCTATTCTTATTTTAGACCTAAAGACGAATCCCAAGAAGAGAAAAAAGAACGTAAACGTCTCCTCAAAGAGTACAGGAAGGAGAGAAGAGTAGAAAAGAAGGCCAACAAAGAAGCTTTCAAAGAAGAAAAGAAACGTCAAGAGAAAATCATGTTGAATAACAGAAACAATGTTCAAGGGAATAAGATATTATAGGAGAAATATATTGTTAGATTACAAGCTGTGTTTTAATTTTTTACCGGGGGTATACCTTCCTTTGCAGGGAGTCGTCTAGGTGGGTACCCAACAGTGGCAGTTATTCTATCGCCTGAGCAGTGATGTGCAAACATTACTGTGCTTCGGTAGGACGGCACTGTAGCTAATGAAATTACTGGGCTAAAAAGTCCTTGATCCGCCAGTGATCATATGACTTGAGTAAGAAGCGCTGGTGCAGTGCACCTGGGTTTCACATCATTGTAAAATCCTAGGTAGCACTGTACTGATTATGGGCAGCGTTATCTTAAACATTAGGATAGCGTCTTGCGTGTGCATCTGCACTGAGTGTCTTTTTTTGAAGTATCAGTAAAAAATCTGAAATTTACAGGGGAGTTAGTAAAAATATAGTAAAAAATAAAGCACAGGGTCTCGAATTTCTAAAACTTGAATTGAACGAGATATGACCAAAAGATTAGGACACTCAATCCTGATGCGCCGCTAAATACGAATATTTTCAAAAGTATTGACCCTAGGATTATAATTTTTAGTTCTGGAGTTAGTAAAAAATTTCTAAAAACTTTTGGGAAATTTTCAAATCAATAGAATGTGCCGTTACAGATTTATAACGGTTTAACTAGGACACTCAGTTCTTACGCCGTAAGGATTGAGTGTCCTGCTAAATATGGGTTTATTGGAATAAATACATAAAAATAAAATTACCATCTTGTAGTCTGACCCTCAAAACAATTTCTAAAAGAGAAACTATGTCGAAAAAGCTTACCCTTTTAAAATAAATGAAAGATTTCATTTTTACGAAACGTCTGTACTGAGTGTCTTTTATTTTTGAAAAAAAAGGGTCAAATAGTAGTTTTAGAAATTTGGCACTTGGTGCAAAAGTTTTTACTAATTGAATACTAAAACATGATATATAATTTGTTTTTCTAAATTGTATATTTTTAGAGTAAATCCACTTTTTGCGGTTTTCTGTGAGTGTCTTTTTTTTTTCGAGGTTGAGCAAAATTAATGAAATTCACAGGGGAGTTAGTAAAAAATTAGTAAAAACTTTTGTAGTAAGTGGCGAATTTCTAAAACTTAAATTGAATTTTTTATGAGCAAAATACTAGGACACTCAATCCTTACGTTTTAAAAAAGTGAAAAACCTCGATATTTCGGTAAGTATTAACTTTTTTTTCAGGATTTTTTTTTCTAGAGTTAGTAAAGAATTTCTAAAAACTTTGTAAAAAAAAATATACAGGCTAACACGTGGTGTTACTGAGTTATAGCGGTTTAATTAGTTTCACTGAGCGTAAGAACTGAGTGTCCTAGTTAAACGGCTCTACAGATAAAACTAAACCTCGTAGATAAAAACAACTTATATCCACGAGTTTTACTAATTTTTTACTAACTCTGGATATAAAATTCATTTTTGTAAGTTTTATATTTTTTGAGAAAAACCACATTTTCATGTTTTTCACTGAGTGTCCCATTTTTTTCAAAATTTCAAAATGATTTTTTCAGGAGAGTTAGTAAAACATTAGTTACAACGTTTGCACTAGGTGTCGAATTTCTAAAACTAAAATTATTCTTTTTATGATCAAATAACTACAGTCCAGACGCTCGAAAAACATGAAAAACCTCGATATCTCGATAAATATTAACTTTTTTCCTAGGATTTTTTTTTCAGTAGTTAGTAAAAAATTAGTAAAATCTTTTGCACTAGGTGCCGAATTTCTAAAACTGAAATCAAATTTTTTATAATCAAAAAACTAGGACACTCAATCCTTACGTTTTAGAAAAGTGAAAAACCTCGATATCTCGGTAAGTATTAACTTTTTTTTCAGGATTTTTTTTCAGTAGTTAGTAATGAATTTCTAAAAACTTTTACAAAAAAAACCAACAGGCTAACATGTGTTGTTACTGATTTATAGCGAATAATTAGTTTCACTGAGCGTAAGAACTGAGTGTCCTAGTTAAACGGCTCTACAGACAAAATTAAACCTCGTAGATAAAAACAACTTAGATCCACGAGTTTTACTAATTTTTTACTAACTCTGGATATAAAATTCATTTTTGTAAGTTTTATATTTTTTGAGAAAAACCACATTTTCATGTTTTTCACTGAGTGTCCCATTTTTTTCAAAATATCAAAATGATTTTTTCAGGAGAGTTAGTAAAACATTAGTTACAACGTTTGCACTAGGTGTCGAATTTCTAAAACTAAAATTATTCTTTTTATGATCAAATAACTACAGTCCAGACGCTCGAAAAACATGAAAAACCTCAATATCTCGATAAATATCAACTTTTTTCTTAGGATTTTTTTTTCAGTAGTTAGTAACGAATTTCTAAAAACTTTTACAAAAAAAACCAACAGGCTAACATGTGTTGTTACTGATTTATAGCGGTTAATTAATTCTGTTTTACGGAGCGAGCTAAATGAATAAAGCCGTGAGTTGTTCTCACCATGAATAATTCTTATACTAGGCACTATTATTCAACTAACCACTATTTAATTTGTTGGCAATACTTTCTCTCTGATAACATACACGTTCAAACACTTGGTTGCCTCCCGACTCCCGGTGCCCAACTTTTACGAGGCTGCTGACTTTGGGAGATCAACTTTTGCACACAGAATTAACACACTCTCACACACGCACATACACACGCACATACACATACACACACACACACACACACACACACACACACACACACACACTAACACACATAATACACCTAGTGAGCTGTTTAATTGGATAAGAAGGAGGGCGCCGGCAACTGCAACATAGTTTTATAAACTATCGCAATTTCCAACGTTCATAGCGTTAAAGATTAACGTGTATTTTAAGCGCAAATAAAGATTTATTATTTATATTAAGGGGTACGATTTTGCAAATTTACGCTAGGGCGTATTACAAGACGGATGTCGCAAAATTTATAAGAAACTAGTTGTTTAAGGATTTGAAATTTTAAAATTGGCGCCAAATGTATTTTTATTTATGTTATTGGCTTTTATTTATATTGTTATGATTTTGCAAGTTTACGAGGGCGTACTGCTAATCCATTCGCAGCTAGCAAAAGGAGCTCATAGTGAATAGGTCACTCATACAAATACGCACGAGTGGTGTATATTAGCGCTGCAGTACCTCATTCCCGCGTTAGTAAGACGGGCTCGCATATACTTACAGTAACACGTGTCAGGCAAGAATAGAATAGAAAACTCTTTATTGTTCACACAAATACAACAATATAAACTTAGAACTAAGATTACACCGAAAGAAGTGTTATAATTGGCGGTCTTATCGCTAATAGCGATCTCAAGGCAAGCTTGGTTGCAAACCTGCACAACGGTAAGTAAATCATTATACTGCCTGAGCATAGGCTCAGGTTGAGATTTAACAACCTCTGTGGCGCGGTAGGCTTATACCCGCCTGCAACGCAAAAGGTTGCGGGTTCGATTCCCGCATGGGACAAATGTTTGTGTGATCCACAGGTATTTGTTTCTGGTCTGGGTGGTTTTCAATATCTATTATAAGTATGTATTTAAAAACGAATAGCATATAAGTATTATATCCGTTATCCTAACCACCATAACACAAGCATTAAGTTGCTTAGTTTGGGGTTAGGTGGCGCTGTGTGAAATGTCCTGAAATATTTATTTATTATTTATTTATTTATAGGTTAATGCAGATTTATCATGCATACCCCTAGCCCCTATACGTATGGTATGGTAGAACATATTATATTATAACTATTATGACAAGTTTTTAAAATACCTAACATTTTCCACATAAACCCTACTCTTCATTAGATAATGTATTCATCCAAAAGTTGGTTAATTCTGTGTGCAAAAGTTGATCTTCCCAAAGTCAGCAGCCTCGTAAAAGTTGGGCACCGGGAGTCGGGAGGCAGCCAAGTGTTTGAACGTGTATGTTATCAGAGAGAAAGTATTGCCAACAAATTAAATAGTGGTTAGTTGAATAATAGTGCCTAGTATAAGAATTATTCATGGTGAGAACAACTCACGGCTTTATTCATTTAGCTCGCTCCGTAAAACAGAATTAATTAACCGCTATAAATCAGTAACAACACATGTTAGCCTGTTGGTTTTTTTTGTAAAAGTTTTTAGAAATTCGTTACTAACTACTGAAAAAAAAATCCTAAGAAAAAAGTTGATATTTATCGAGATATTGAGGTTTTTCATGTTTTTCGAGCGTCTGGACTGTAGTTATTTGATCATAAAAAGAATAATTTTAGTTTTAGAAATTCGACACCTAGTGCAAACGTTGTAACTAATGTTTTACTAACTCTCCTGAAAAAATCATTTTGATATTTTGAAAAAAATGGGACACTCAGTGAAAAACATGAAAATGTGGTTTTTCTCAAAAAATATAAAACTTACAAAAATGAATTTTATATCCAGAGTTAGTAAAAAATTAGTAAAACTCGTGGATCTAAGTTGTTTTTATCTACGAGGTTTAATTTTGTCTGTAGAGCCGTTTAACTAGGACACTCAGTTCTTACGCTCAGTGAAACTAATTATTCGCTATAAATCAGTAACAACACATGTTAGCCTGTTGGTTTTTTTTGTAAAAGTTTTTAGAAATTCATTACTAACTACTGAAAAAAAAATCCTGAAAAAAAAGTTAATACTTACCGAGATATCGAGGTTTTTCACTTTTTTAAAACGTAAGGATTGAATGTCCTAGTTTTTTGATTATAAAAATTTTGATTTCAGTTTTAGAAATTCGGCACCTAGTGCAAAAGATTTTACTAATTTTTTACTAACTACTGAAAAAAAAATCCTAGGAAAAAAGTTAATATTTATCGAGATATCGAGGTTTTTCATGTTTTTCGAGCGTCTGGACTGTAGTTATTTGATCATAAAAAGAATAATTTTAGTTTTAGAAATTCGACACCTAGTGCAAACGTTGTAACTAATGTTTTACTAACTCTCCTGAAAAAATCATTTTGAAATTTTGAAAAAAATGGGACACTCAGTGAAAAACATGAAAATGTGGTTTTTCTCAAAAAATATAAAACTTACAAAAATGAATTTTATATCCAGAGTTAGTAAAAAATTAGTAAAACTCGTGGATATAAGTTGTTTTTATCTACGAGGTTTAGTTTTATCTGTAGAGCCGTTTAACTAGGACACTCAGTTCTTACGCTCAGTGAAACTAATTAAACCGCTATAACTCAGTAACACCACGTGTTAGCCTGTATATTTTTTTTTACAAAGTTTTTAGAAATTCTTTACTAACTCTAGAAAAAAAAAATCCTGAAAAAAAAGTTAATACTTACCGAAATATCGAGGTTTTTCACTTTTTTAAAACGTAAGGATTGAGTGTCCTAGTATTTTGCTCATAAAAAATTCAATTTAAGTTTTAGAAATTCGCCACTTACTACAAAAGTTTTTACTAATTTTTTACTAACTCCCCTGTGAATTTCATTAATTTTGCTCAACCTCGAAAAAAAAAAGACACTCACAGAAAACCGCAAAAAGTGGATTTACTCTAAAAATATACAATTTAGAAAAACAAATTATATATCATGTTTTAGTATTCAATTAGTAAAAACTTTTGCACCAAGTGCCAAATTTCTAAAACTACTATTTGACCCTTTTTTTTCAAAAATAAAAGACACTCAGTACAGACGTTTCGTAAAAATGAAATCTTTCATTTATTTTAAAAGGGTAAGCTTTTTCGACATAGTTTCTCTTTTAGAAATTGTTTTGAGGGTCAGACTACAAGATGGTAATGTTATTTTTATGTATTTATTCCAATAAACCCATATTTAGCAGGACACTCAATCCTTACGGCGTAAGAACTGAGTGTCCTAGTTAAACCGTTATAAATCTGTAACGGCACATTCTATTGATTTGAAAATTTCCCAAAAGTTTTTAGAAATTTTTTACTAACTCCAGAACTAAAAATTATAATCCTAGGGTCAATACTTTTGAAAATATTCGTATTTAGCGGCGCATCAGGATTGAGTGTCCTAATCTTTTGGTCATATCTCGTTCAATTCAAGTTTTAGAAATTCGAGACCCTGTGCTTTATTTTTTACTATATTTTTACTAACTCCCCTGTAAATTTCAGATTTTTTACTGATACTTCAAAAAAAAGACACTCAGTGCAGATGTACACGCGTCTTGCTAGTCAAAAAAAATCGTTGACCTAAATTATATTCCCATTTTTCCCCATATCGATTGTCTCCAAGTGGCATTAGGGAATGAATTACCAGTTGCACCATCTTAAGGAGATAGACGGTCTACACAACAGATTAAAAATATTCGAAATGGGAAATATAATTTTCAGTCTTACTTTGGTGATAATTGCCAACTGGGGGCAATCGATATGCGGACAAATTGGAGTTTACAAAAAGGTAGGTATTTATTCGAAATGTTGTTTTAATAGTATTGGAACTGGGAGATACCTATAAATGTTACATATATACTTTACTCACACCACACCACCTGGCACGACAAAGCTCTGGACAGAACAGAATGGCGCGACGGAAGGGAGGCCTTTGCCCAGCAGTGGGACAACTACGGCTGATAATAATAATTACATATACCTATATACACAAAAAAAAACAAAAATTGGTCGAACGAGACTTTATTACATTAGATATTACACAAGTAGGAAATTTCTTTTGCGCTTGATTAGTGATTAGGTGTACAATACTAGAAATGACAAATTACGTTTTCTTGTTTCCTAAATCTTTGCTTGACTCAAAACACAAAATTCATTTATTCAAATAAGTTATATTGATCGCTTTTGCAAGTCAATTTCATTTTTTCTATTTTACACAAACTACCGCTCGTTCGCAAGGCACCTCTATGAGAAGAACGAGCAAGAAACTCATAAGGATTGCATTTTTTTTATATATTATATATATACGTGTTTACAATGTTGGTTACATATTTTATTTTACGTTTGAGTGACTGTCACTGAGCATGTAATCTTATGTTTGAGATTTCTCTTTGTTTTCTTCAGCGCATAAGATAGCATTAATAGCATACATCTCTGCTTGAAAGACTGTATTGACCCGAACTGCTCTATAATTTCATAGTAGATATCTTCTTCTGTGCCAGTTCCAGTTTTTGAACCGTCTGAGTACCATATATGGTAAGCTTGACCGTCTGGTGTTGCTGCTGCTTCCACTCTTCCATGAAAGGACTTTGAAGCTCGTCATTAAGTTTTATCTCGGTGTGCCTCGTTGTAGGCCGATTGTCATGAACTATAATATAATTCATTTATGATTTGATCGCCTCCTATTTTATGAAAATTTGAAGAGATTTTAAGTTTAGCATTAAATAGCATATTATTAGCTATCAGGCGCCTTACTAGGTAAGACTCCTGTGATAGCCATAGTGGTCATCCAACCATTCCAACTCTGCGCTGAATAAAAGGACAATCTCTTATGTTTTTATCTATTTAGTTTCTTCAAGGTGACTCTTCAGCTCGGCGTTGTCGCCTAACACGTCCTCAGATGTAGCAGGTAATGGTACTGGGCAGACTCCGATGGCATCTTGATGTTGTCT
Source organism: Hemithea aestivaria (assembly GCA_947507615.1). Lineage (NCBI taxonomy): Eukaryota > Metazoa > Arthropoda > Insecta > Lepidoptera > Geometridae > Hemithea > Hemithea aestivaria. The sequence continues at coordinate 2,556,217 of OX382347.1, read as the reverse complement.
GCCTATAAGCCTTCCGTCGCTCGGTAAGCCCTGTGGAGTAAGTGGCGGGACCACTGCCTCTGCGCTGGCGACGACTTTATCTCCAATCTGACTGTCATCATCAAGAAGCTTGAAGTAGCTTTTGTCGACGCCAGCGTAGAGACAGTAATCCCGTGCCTTGATCACGTCTGCAGAAGTTTTGTCCATAAGGACAATCCTCCTCACACTGGACGCTTCTGTAACAGTGTCGACCACCTTCCAGTCGCTTGTTCTCAGTTCAGGATTCAAGCGCTGCAACATCGACAGAACGCTGGGCAGATCCGTGATCCACACGTTCTTGGATTTCCACGCCATCTTCACCGGTTTAGGCACATCTCTGGCGCTAACAACTTTTAGTGTCAGGCTGCCAACCGTCCTTCCAGTGAGTTCGGCGATCCAATCTACCGACCGTTGATCTTCACAGAACACGTGTAGTGCTCCTGCGAAGACTGTCCCGACACTGAATCGGGGCAGCGGATCCTGTTGACTGATCATCATTTGCCAAAGGGCGCTAACGATCGGTTCCACGTCGTCATTGGTGACCTGAGAAGCCGGGAAGTTCTGAGGGATGACCGCCATCCTGCATCCCGAGGGGGCGTCCCTAAACGATTGGTTTAGTTTCGGCCTCTTAGGTGAATGGCAGGTCTGTTCCTCGCTTGGCTCCCTGGCTCTTTTAGTGGCTACGTTCATCACACCTGACGTCCCTGCAGTTGCTACTACTGGTGCACTCTGCCCTGAGAAAGTGACGGTCTGTTTAGCAAGCACCTTTTTGTACAGGCCCGCCCCTTTCATTCTCTTCCTTATTAAGGGTCCTCTATGTGTGCCTGCCGGAGCATTCGTCCCAACGGTCAAGCCCGGCTGTCTGCTAGGCCGCCCGACGGGCGTATGCCCGGTAGGACTCACCAGAGTGTCCCCCGGAATGTTGGCTCCTCGCTGGGCGTCTCCCGAAGCAGTAGTCCCAGCGGGTATACATGGCTGTTCGTCAGGCTCCGCACTGGTCCCCTGCCCGGTAGAACCTCCCTGAGTCTGCCCTTCGGTGAAGCGGTCGGTGACCGCCCCTCCTGATGACATAATGTCCTTTTCGACGCCCTTTCGGTCATCTTGGTCAATAGTTTTTATTTTTGTAAGATCCATTAATCATATTTTCAAAATTTCGCCGGATTGGCTCCCCACCCTCCACGGAGTCCTCAACACTGGGGATGTCTAAGTAGACACCAGGGCTACCAAACCGGTATAGCATTCCGGAAAAGAGTGCCCACGAGACCGCACGGTACGAGACAGTCGACACCTAACCAAGTCATCGAGAGTCGCGCGCCGCCGCCTGCGGACCCCTCCTTTCTAGAACACTCGCCTAGCGGCCGTCTGACCGGACGCCTCAGCCGATTGATCGCGGGTGGCTAGTCAGCGACCTCCCGTTTTGAAAGAAGTCAGGGCCAAAGAGGAGTGTTGCGGAGTACAACGATTACCACCACGTTGCACACCACTCAGCCACCAGGATCCCTTCGTCCCTCCTCACGGGTCTCCACGCACGGCACAAACACGCGGGTGACCTCCCCTCCCTCCGCATTCCCCCCCTCCCTAACCTGATCCGACCCTCACATATTTTAGTGTGAGTCGCCGCCTCAGAGCACAGTCACATATGCCCCTTGGACCGACCAGGTTTATTACGCGGGTGGCCTCCCCGTACCAACCCCCCACCCCACCCCCTAAATAAAGATTCCCCCCAATTTTGCCCCATTTTACCCCCCTACCGACCCTCACAGGTTTTTTGTGTGAGTCGTGCCACCGGACACAGCCACTGATGCCCTGTGGTCTTCACGTCAGGAGATTTCAGTTACGTCTATTTCTGACGGAATTAGACCAATAGCAGGTGGCACCACGGGCAGGACAATCCCTCTGACTTGTCTTAGGGATCTACATGACTGTTGCACTCTCCCCTAAGACCGTTTAGCTCCTGGGTGATCAGAAGGATCGTCCAGGAAGGCTCAGACTAAAAGCTATACTTACAGCTATGCGTAAGGATGCGTAGCGTGTAAGCGGGGGATAAGCACAACCCTGAAAGCTTTAGTCTAAGCCCCACCCAATAATACCTAAATAAAAGTAACTATGTACATACAAAATACAAATTATATATTCACTCACATTGGTATACAAGTTTACAGATCTTATTGTTTAAAAATTATAAGTACTCCATACAAAATTTTATAATATTAAATACCTATTATTCAATATTATTAACAAAAGGAAAATTCACACACAACATTTTAGATTGTTGGTTTTACAAATTTTAATAACTTAATTGCAAAGCTTCGGGATAACCGTTTGGATTTATTTTTATTCATAGAACAGTCACATTTTAAGTGTCTGTTTTGCGAAGATATGACCTTATTACAAAGGTTATTTTGATAATAGGTTTGATTTGTGTTTGTTTATAGGGCAGTGATACTTCATATGTTTGTTTAGGCTATACTGTGAAGACATAACCTTATTACAGAACATACATGATACTGGTTTTGATTTGTTTTCGTTCATAGAACAATAATATTTCATGTGTACGTTTAGGGTTTTTTGTGAAGATAGAATCTTATTACAAAAATTACATGTTACTTCTATTAATAATTTGTTTGTGTTTATAGAGCAGTAATACTTCATGTGTTTGTTTAGGCTATATTGTGAAGACATGACCTTATTACAATTCTCACATTGTACTGGTTTTGATTTGTTTTTGTTCAAAGAACAATAATATTTTATGTGTGTGCCTAGGCCATTTTTTGAAGATATAACCTTATTGCAAAACTTACATGATATTGGTTTTGATTTGTTTTTGTTCATAGAACAGTGATATTTCAAGTGTGTGTATAGGCTTTTTTGTGAAGACAGTACCTTATTACAAAGCTCACATGATTCTGGTTTTGATTTGTTTGTGTTCATAGGACAATGATATTTCATGTGTTGGTTGAGTTTATATTGTGAAGATGTAACCTTATTACAAAGTTTACATGATACTGGGTTTTTGTGTGTAGGACAGAACTTATCCATGTGAGTTTTTAATCTAGCTTGTAATGAAAATACCTTTTTACAGTGTTTACAAGATAATGTTTGAATATCAGTGTCATGTGTCTTAATATGTTTTCGTAAAGTAGATTTGCGAGCTAAGTTTTTCTTACATATATCACATGTGTAACGTGTATTTGTTTTTGGCTTTGTAACATTTTGTTTTTGCCTTTCCAGGTTTACAGTACAATCGTAGTTGCCATCACAATCTGCCGCAACTGTTGAAGCAGAATCAGTGTTTTGCCAAGTTAGTAGTATTACCTCTGGCCCAATAACTATTTCATCTTTTATGATATTCTGGTTTTCGTATGATTCTTTATATTCTAATTTGGGTTTTATATCTTCACATGTATTTACTAGTTCAGAGTCGGATTCAACTTCATCTTGCATACATATATCACGCTCTTGCTTTATTTCTATATCATCGAAGTCATTTATATTTGTATTTTGTTTGTCTTCCATATTAGTAGCACAAAAGAGTTTGGTTGCCTGCAACAAAAAAAAAATACGTTGTCTGCGTATCTTCCGTAGGCATAGGCGGATTCAGATTTTTTTCTGATCAGGGTAGGAAGATTTTTTGCATAATGTTGAAGTTGCCTACAATTTTGAATGCTTAAATGAGGAAATATTATTATATCTCTGACAAGAACGTGTGCGATAAGCTCGATCTGAGTAGTCATCATCATCATCTCAGCCGTAAGACGTCCACTGCAGAACATAGGCCTCCCCTTTGGACTTCCATATGTACCGGTTGGAAGCGACCTGCATCCAGCGTCTTCCGGCGACCTTTATAAGGTCGTCTCCATCTTGTGGGTGGACGTCCTACGCTGCGCTTGCTTGTCCGTGGTCTCTACTCGAGCACTTTTTGACCCCATCGGCAATCCGCTCTACGCGCTATGTGGCCTGCCCATTGCCACTTCAGCTTGCTAATCCGCCGGGCTATGTCGGTGACTTTAGTTCGCCTTCGGATCTCATCATTCCTGATTCGATCGCATAGAGAAACCCCGAGCATAGCCCTTTCCATAGCTCGCTGTGCGACTTATTTATCTGAATAGTATGAAATTTAAAAAAGCGGCCAAGTGAGAGTCGGCGGACCCCTAAAAAGTATTATAGCTGACAGTGCCAAGGAAATCTTATATTTCAGACTACAATAAAAGGTGTGCAGTTAGCTCGTTCTGAGTGGTAAAATATAAATATCCTTATAATTTACAGGCGCGGATCCGGGGGGGGGTCAAGGGGGTCATGACCCCCCCCAAAATCCTAGTCGGAAAAAAAAATCCGATTATATCGTGTGCATCTGCACTGAGTGTCTTTTTTTTGAAGTATCAGTAAAAAATCTGAAATTTACAGGGGAGTTAGTAAAAATATAGTAAAAAATAATGCACAGGGTCTCGAATTTCTAAAACTTGAATTGAACGAGATATGACCAAAAGATTAGGACACTCAATCCTGATGCGCCGCTAAATACGAATATTTTCAAAAGTATTGACCCTAGGATTATAATTTTTAGTTCTGGAGTTAGTAAAAAATTTCTAAAAACTTTTGGGAAATTTTCAAATCAATAGAATGTACCGTTACAGATTTATAACGGTTTAACTAGGACACTCAGTTCTTACGCCGTAAGGATTGAGTGTCCTGCTAAATATGGGTTTATTGGAATAAATACATAAAAATAACATTACCATCTTGTAGTCTGACCCTCAAAACAATTTCTAAAAGAGAAACTATGTCGAAAAAGCTTACCCTTTTAAAATAAATGAAAGATTTCATTTTTACGAAACGTCTGTACTGAGTGTCTTTTATTTTTGAAAAAAAAGGGTCAAATAGTAGTTTTAGAAATTTGGCACTTGGTGCAAAAGTTTTTACTAATTGAATACTAAAACATGATACATAATTTGTTTTTCTAAATTGTATATTTTTAGAGTAAATCCACTTTTTGCGGTTTTCTGTGAGTGTCTTTTTTTTTTCGAGGTTGAGCAAAATTAATGAAATTCACAGGGGAGTTAGTAAAAAATTAGTAAAAACTTTTGTAGTAAGTGGCGAATTTCTAAAACTTAAATTGAATTTTTTATGAGCAAAATACTAGGACACTCAATCCTTACGTTTTAAAAAAGTGAAAAACCTCGATATCTCGGTAAGTATTAACTTTTTTTTTCAGGATTTTTTTTTCTAGAGTTAGTAAAGAATTTCTAAAAACTTTGTAAAAAAAAATATACAGGCTAACACGTGGTGTTACTGAGTTATAGCGGTTTAATTAGTTTCACTGAGCGTAAGAACTGAGTGTCCTAGTTAAACGGCTCTACAGATAAAACTAAACCTCGTAGATAAAAACAACTTATATCCACGAGTTTTACTAATTTTTTACTAACTCTGGATATAAAATTCATTTTTGTAAGTTTTATATTTTTTGAGAAAAAACACATTTTCATGTTTTTCACTGAGTGTCCCATTTTTTTCAAAATATCAAAATGATTTTTTCAGGAGAGTTAGTAAAACATTAGTTACAACGTTTGCACTAGGTGTCGAATTTCTAAAACTAAAATTATTCTTTTTATGATCAAATAACTACAGTCCAGACGCTCGAAAAACATGAAAAACCTCGATATCTCGATAAATATCAACTTTTTTCTTAGGATTTTTTTTCAGTAGTTAGTAACGAATTTCTAAAAACTTTTACAAAAAAAACCAACAGGCTAACATGTGTTGTTACTGATTTATAGCGGTTAATTAATTCTGTTTTACGGAGCGAGCTAAATGAATAAAGCCGTGAGTTGTTCTCACCATGAATAATTCTTATACCTAGGCACTATTATTCAACTGACCACTATTTAATTTGTTGGCAATACTTTCTCTCTGATAACATACACGTTCAAACACTTGGCTGCCTCCCGACTCCCGGTGCCCAACTTTTACGAGGCTGCTGACTTTGGGAAGATCAACTTTTGCACACAGAATTAACACACACACGCACATACACACACACACACACACACTAACACACATAATACACCTAGGGACCTGTTTAATTGAATAAGAAGGAGGGCGCCGGCAACTGCAACATAGTTTTATAAACTATCGCAATTTCCAACGTTCATGGCGTTTAAGATTAACGTGTATTTTAAGCGCAAATAAAGATTTATTATTTATATTAAGGGGTACGATTTTGCAAATTTACGCTAGGGCGTATTACAAGACGGATGTCGCAAAATTTAACAAAATTTATAAGAAACCAGTTGTTTAAGGATTTGAAATTTTAAAATTGGCGCCAAATGTATTTTTATTTATGTTATTGGCTTTTATTTATATTGTTATGATTTTGCAAGTTTACGTACGGGCGTAGTGCTAATCCATTCGCAGCTAGCAAAAGGAGCTCATAGTGAATAGGTCACTCATACAAATACGCACGAGTGGTGTATATTAGCGCTGCAGTACCTACCTCATTCCCGCGTAAGTAAGACGGGCTCGCATATACTTACAGTAACACGTGTCAGGCAAGAATAGAATAGAAAACTCTTTATTGTTCACACAAATACAACAATATAAACTTAGAACTAAGATTACACAGAAAGAAGTGTTATAATTGGCGGTCTTATCGCTAATAGCGATCTCAAGGCAAGCTTGGTTGCAAACCTGCACAACGGTAAGTAAATCATTATACTGCCTGAGCATAGGCTCAGGTTGAGATTTAACAACCTCTGTTATTTGAGAACTTGTTTTGGCTATGATTATGGTTGAAATTGCTTTAACTGGTGTACGGGGTGTACAGTGTACAGTTATACAACAAAAAATAACTTGGAAGGCTTTTATTTCCTTAAAAATTAATTGATACAAAATTACGAGCAGAACCGTGAAGCGCTATTGAGAGAAGATTGAATGACAAAAATGCACAGATATAATTGAAAATTTTGACAGGTTAATATTTGACATCAATTTTTTCTAATTTGCTTTCTGTACATCTGAAGCATTTGCCAATAACATAAATAAAAATACATTTGGCGCCAATTTTAAAATTTCAAATCCTTAAACAACTGGTTTCTTATAAATTTTGTTAAATTTTGCGACATCCGTCTTGTAATACGCCCTAGCGTAAATTTGCAAAATCGTACCCCTTAATATAAATAATAAATCTTTATTTGCGCTTAAAATACACGTTAATCTTAAACGCCATGAACGTTGGAAATTGCGATAGTTTATAAAACTATGTTGCAGTTGCCGGCGCCCTCCTTCTTATTCAATTAAACAGGTCCCTAGGTGTATTATGTGTGTTAGTGTGTGTGTGTGTGTGTGTATGTGCGTGTGTGTGTTAATTCTGTGTGCAAAAGTTGATCTTCCCAAAGTCAGCAGCCTCGTAAAAGTTGGGCACCGGGAGTCGGGAGGCAGCCAAGTGTTTGAACGTGTATGTTATCAGAGAGAAAGTATTGCCAACAAATTAAATAGTGGTCAGTTGAATAATAGTGCCTAGGTATAAGAATTATTCATGGTGAGAACAACTCACGGCTTTATTCATTTAGCTCGCTCCGTAAAACAGAATTAATTAACCGCTATAAATCAGTAACAAC